>CM054116.1:12727301-13208479 GCA_028673005.1 Tanypteryx hageni | reverse complement strand
TTTCCCTCCCTCTCTCTTCCCCCCTTCTCTCTCCTCGCTCTCGAACTCTCTTCCCCTCTTTCTCCCCCCCCCTCTCTCTCCCCGTCTCTTCTCCTCCCTCTCTCTCTCTCTTCCTCCCTCTCTCTCCTCCTCTCTCTCATCCCTCTCTCTCTCCACCCTCTCTCTCTCCCCCACTCTCTCTACCCCCCCTCTCTCACCCTCCGCCTCGAAGTCTCTTCCCCTCTCTCTCTCTTCCCTTATCTCTCTTCCCCCCCTCGCTCTCCTCGCTCTCGAACTCTCTTCCGCTCTCTCTTCTCCCTCTCTCTCATCCCTCTCTCTCATCCCTCTCTCCTCCTCCCTCTTTCTCCCCCCCCTCTCTCTTCCCTCTCTCTCTCCTCCCTCTCTCTCTCCTCCCCCTCTCTCTCTCCCTCTCGTCTCATCCCTCTCTCTCTCCTCCCTCTCTCTCTCCTCCCTCTCTCTTCTCCCTCTCTCTCATCCCTCTCTCTCATCCCTCTCTCTCCTCCCTCTCTCTCATCCCTCTCTCTCCTCCCTCTCTCTCTCCTCCCTCTCTCTTCTCCCTCTCTCTCATCCCTCTCTCTCTCCTCCCTCTCTCCTCCCTCTCTCTTCTCCCTCTCTCTCATCCCTCTCTCTCCTCCCTCTCTCTCTCCTCCCTCTCTCTCCTCCCTCTCTCTTCTCCCTCTCTCTCATCCCTCTCTCTCCTCCCTCTCTCTCTCCTCCCTCTCTCTTCTCCCTCTCTCTCATCCCTCTCTCTCATCCCTCTCTCTCTCCTCCCTCTCTCTTCTCCCTCTCTCTCATCCCTCTCTCTCTCCTCCCTCTCTCTCTCCTCCCTCTCTCTTCTCCCTCTCTCTCATCCCCTCTCTCTCCTCCCTCTCTCTCTCCTCCCTCTCTCTCCTCCCTCTCTCTTCTCCCTCTCTCTCATCCCTCTCTCTCTCCTCCCTCTCTCTCTCCTCCCTCTCTCTCCTCCCTCTCTCTCATCCCCCTCTCTCTCCCTCTCTCTCTCCTCCCTCTCTCTTCTCCCTCTTTCTCATCCCTCTCTCTCATCCCTCTCTCTCCTCCCTCTTTCTCCCCCCCCTCTCTCTTCCCTCTCTCTCTCCTCCCTCTCTCTCTCTCCTCCCTCTCTCTTCTCCCTTTCTCTCATCCCTCTCTCTCTCCTCCCTCTCTCTCTCCTCCCTCTCTCTTCTCCCTCTCTCTCATCCCTCTCTCTCATCCCTCTCTCTCCTCCCTCTCTCTCATCCCTCTCTCTCCTCCCTCTCTCTCTCCTCCCTCTCTCTTCTCCCTCTCTCTCATCCCTCTCTCTCTCCTCCCTCTCTCCTCCCTCTCTCTTCTCCCTCTCTCTCATCCCTCTCTCTCCTCCCTCTCTCTCTCCTCCCTCTCTCTCCTCCCTCTCTCTTCTCCCTCTATCTCATCCCTCTCTCTCTCCTCCCTCTCTCTCTCCTCCCTCTCTCTTCTCCCTCTCTCTCATCCCTCTCTCTCCTCCCTCTCTCTCTCCTCCCTCTCTCTCCTCCCTCTCTCTTCTCCCTCTCTCATCCCTCTCTCTCTCCTCCCTCTCTCTCTCCTCCCTCTCTCTCCTCCCTCTCTCTCATCCCTCTCTCTCCTCCCTCTCTCTCTCCTCCCTCTCTCTTCTCCCTCTTTCTCATCCCTCTCTCTCATCCCTCTCTCTCCTCCCTCTTTCTCCCCCCCCTCTCTCTTCCCTCTCTCTCTCCTCCCTCTCTCTCTCTCCTCCCTCTCTCTTCTCCCTCTCTCTCATCCCTCTCTCTCTCCTCCCTCTCTCTCTCCTCCCTCTCTCTTCTCCCTCTCTCTCATCCCTCTCTCTCATCCCTCTCTCTCCTCCCTCTCTCTCATCCCTCTCTCTCCTCCCTCTCTCTCTCTTCCCTCTCTCTTCTCCCTCTCTCTCATCCCTCTCTCTCTCCTCCCTCTCTCCTCCCTCTCTCTTCTCCCTCTCTCTCATCCCTCTCTCTCCTCCCTCTCTCTCTCCTCCCTCTCTCTCCTCCCTCTCTCTTCTCCCTCTCTCTCATCCCTCTCTCTCCTCCCTCTCTCTCTCCTCCCTCTCTCTTCCCCCCTCTCTCTCATCCCTCTCTCTCTCCTCCCCTCTCTCTTTTCCCTCTCTCTTCCCCCCTCTCTCTCTCCTCGCTCTCGAACTCTCTTCCCCTCTTTCTCCCCCCCCTCTCTCTGCCCTCTCTCTCTCCTCCCTCTCTCTCTCTCTCCTCCCTCTCTCTCCTCCCTCTCTCTCATCCCTCTCTCTCCTCCCTCTCTCTCTCCTCCCTCTCTCTTCCCCCCCTCTCTCTCCTCGCCCTCGAAGTCTTTTCCCCCCCTCTCTCTCTTCCCTTATCTCTCTTCCCCCCCCTCGCTCTCCTCGCTCTCGAACTCTCTTCCGCTCTCTCTTCTCCCTCTCTCTCTCTCTTCCCCGATCTGTCTTACTTAAAATATCTAATCGATTATTTGTCGTTTAATTGAAATGTTTTTTTTTGTCAGAACCGTCGTGGAAAATTTTTCGCTCATCTCTTTGATTTCATTCATCATTTTCAATTATACTTATTTCCTTGCTTGATAAAGGAACTGAAAAATGGCGAGGTCATTTCTTATAAGGCACTATTCTGTAACGCGGTAACTTTCAAAAAGTAATCTGTACAGAAAATATATCAAATTTACTTTCTTTAATAAATACGCAAAGATTTTTTACTACTATTGTGTGTCTGCTGAGGTCTTAGTGCAGTACAACCGATTGCACGATAGTCGGCTTAATAGCGGTGATTTGAAAGACCTTCGAAATTTACAAATTTACACGTGAACATCGACTCATTAAAATGGTTATTTCTAAAACTCCGACTGTCGCAGCGGCTAACTGTGATGCGGAAATACATGCGCTGTCTTGAAAATTAGACTGCGGTTCCGTTACTTATGCTTTAGGACTGGTTTTTCTCACCGAAATGGAATGCGGACGCTCCGTTTAAATTCGGGTAATTGATTCATTTGATCAATTTAAAGGTTATTTAGACATTCGAATGAGGGATGAAATTTTTTTATTTCCAGAAGCTGGAGCTGATATTAATTTAGAACAAGATCTAAAATGATAATTATTACATGAATAAGATTACACAATTCATGCTTTTAAATTCATCCACACAAATGTAAACATTCACAGCAATTGCAGTTTGTCATCTTATGTATTAAAAGCGTAATTTAGCTGCGCATGAAGCTTCCGCTTCCGATGAAGTAACAATTAATGTCAGTTTCAGCGTTTATAAATATGAGGCTTTTCCGCTTAAGGTAAAAATGTTTTAAAGTAAATCCTCATAAGAACAGATGAATATATATTGCATTTTCAAAGGAGGAGGCAGTACATAAAAATATGAATACATTTTGTAATCTCAATCATGGTAACAATACAACGTCTCCATGTTGAATAAACAAATGCTTTGGCATTGCGAAAAAGACCACGGAGGATTATCAGTAGCTAAAACAGTTTAAGGAAGAAAAACTAGAATTATTATGTGATCAGTTGAGTAAATGCTTCTTTGCTATTGTTTGAAATTAAAGTTACATTCATTTCAGAGAAAATCAGCAGCACTTGAACTTAACGGCTCCCTGATACAATGCTGACCTTTTCGTACTTTAAATAACCCTCTTTTCAGAAATATTCTTAAAAATACTTTGAAAGCAACACTGCAACGACTAGTCGGGTATTCAACGTTTTATTTCTCTTAAACGTGGATTAGGTTAGGTAGCTTTATTTATTTTATCGTATTATATTATTAATAATAGTTAGAATGAAATAAAATAACCTGAAATTTAAAAAATGCAAGAAATGTTCCATTCGTGATTAAATATAGTGTGTTGCTAGCATTTGTACGTTATTATTTTTTACTACATTATGAAATATTGATTTGGAATACCTTTAGTTCCTAATTCGTTACAGATTTTTCGAGCTTGTCATTTCTCAAATACTCGATCAACTTCAAAATAGGAGAGCAGTCTTTGGCGGTATTTCTAGAGGCATCGAAAGATCGTTTGTCGCAACATGTACCGCAAACCCTTTAAACAGCCCGGGTAATGCCCGCGCAGCCGTCACTCGATTCGCCGACGCGCTGTGCAGTTGTCGCAGTGGGCCAGACCGTTGTAGCGGTAGGAGTCTATTGTTAGATAAGTAGAAGGGAATGCTGAGGCGTGATGGAGGAAGCGATAAAGACCTTCCGAGTGCGAATCCCGCTGGGACATCTAGCTAAGGATGAAGGGAAGAGGGGGGGAGGGGATTTGGAATAAGGAAAGGGGTGGGGCGTCTAAACATTCCAAACATGCGACAACTCCCTTCGCGTCTTGTATTTATTGGGCATCAGATCAGCTGATCCGTCAGTCTCTCTCACGACTGTTTCCACCAGAACGTCTCGCGATTATTCTCGATACTTTTGGGAGTGCGGTGGACGTCTGGAATTTAAGATAACTGGGTGAAAAGGAGAGAAAGGGCGCTTACTAACGTACGGTCGCTGCCAACAGGCTGCTGCATCTAAGTGAGACCCCACAGCTCCCTTGCGATGGGAGGCACAAAGGTAAAGTTTGAAGGATTTCGTTATTTATTTACGAAATATTTTTCTGGAGTTACAACACCAACTGATATTGGGTCACCTGACGGCAAACATAAATCAAGTAGTTGAAATTTTCTGTATTGATTATGGTGAAATATAACAATCGCGTACACAGTGATGGTGAATTAAAACTTTTTCGCTGAATAACGTAGTATTTAAGAGTAGTTTTATTTTTTTTAAACGTCATGATCTAGGCAGGGAATAGGGTGGAAAATTAAACTAATTATAAAATTCTTGATACTTATATCGTGGCGTTTTCTACTCAAAATGCAAATTCTAAGACGTATCCATTCGCGCAGCAATCATATTTATAAGCAATCTGTCTGCATATGAATTACGGATTAAAGCTGATTTTACACATAGCTATGTCTACTGGAACTTCCTAATTTTATTAGTGACTTTCTTCCTTTTCAGTTCGTCAGAGTGAATTCTTTTCCTTCGATTTTCCTTTAATCGCATCAATAATCGCGCAGTCCCTCCTTTAATAAGGGACGCATGGGCCAGTTAAGCCTCCTATCCTTCATTTTATTTTTATTTCCATTCTTCCCTTTCCTCTTATGTTAAATATTTTTCATACTCATTCTTCACTCGTCCATTTTCACTTCGATATAATTTATGTCCAAATTTCAAAACATCGTTGTCTCCGCCTCATAAAAGGAATGCCACCAACTTTTCTCAAATCTTAATTTTTATCAACTGATTTTTTTCTATCGAAGTTACTTTTCACTGTTTTATTCCAGTCATCGCGATGGAAAATTTTGAATATCCCAAGTTATCATTATGGTTCACCTCTATGAAAAAGTGTAAAGATTCTTCCTCGAATAAAGGTTATTTGGAGGAGGATTACAATATTTATTTCGCTGCGATTCTGTCTGATTGGTTCGGACCTTCATGGGCGTTTGAGGTTTTATGAGGAATAGTTACGCGACTGTGTAATTAACTTTTTCTAGCGGTTTTCCTCGTCTAATTCAAGGCTGCTTCTTATACTCTTACAGCTTCAACATTTCTTTGTTTATTTTTATCCTCAATCTCTAAGATTTTTCAATGAAACGTTGGCGATTTTTTGGAGTCACTTATACTTTTTCAAGAGTGAATATTATACAGACCTTCTAATGCATCCTCGAATGTTATGGTCTACTCTGCCTCTCATTCTCTCTTTATTTTATCTCTCTTCATAAACATGTCCCAAATGATTTCTCTTCATTAGCTTCTTATATGACCAAAATATTTGTGGTTATTCAATTATGATTCTCCCTGATGGAATAATTTAATCAATGATTTAAACCAAGGGTTCTCACGAAATAAAATTGCTGTGGCCTCTATGATTAGAAATTTATTTGCTAATTTGACATTACTAATCATTAGGGTGACCAAACGTCCCAAATTTGGACTTATGTCCCGCTTTTTGAAAAATCTTGATTAATATCCCAAATTGTCATTTAAATCGTTCTAAACGCCCTCACTGGTCAAACCAAGCTATCTGATATCTATTGCATCTATCTATCTAAGGCTGACTTATCAATAAATGCACCACAAACAAGCCACTGTAATCTGTCCCTCCTTATAGTACTCGGCAAATATTTGAAATATCCCTCCTTGGCTCCTTGAAAAATTGCTCACCTTAGTATACATATCTTTGATGCTTAATGAAACTTGTGAAACGCTCTTGTCCTCTACAGATAATCGAAGCGCAGCTTCAAGATGTTCGTTCTTAAACTGTTTACTTTTCAGAATGTGAAGTGCACTAAATTTCCGTTCTCATATCACTGTTGTCAGAAAGACTGTTAATACTAATACATCGACATGTGCGGGATCTATGTAATTGTTGAAAGTTTTGAAAATATCACTCCATAACTTTACTACTGTAACATTAATGTCATAAAAACGACACTTAATCTATTCTAGACGAGGTTTCCTTAGTGTTTATCTAATATTTGCCCAGTTAAAAGAAGTCACAGAGGGATAATATGATAAACGAGCATTAACTTCTTTAAGATGTTGAACATTAATTCCGGAGAATGGTTCTGACAGAAAACTAAATTTCTTTAAAAAATTGCTGCTTTATATATCTCCTAAAGTTCAATCTCTTTACTTTTTGCAAATTTCATTTTGAATTTCTGGTGATTGCGATTGAAAGAAATTGGAAAGGGGAGGAAAAAATCGTTAAATCTTTTTCTTTATTCACATGTAAACGTATTTCTATAATGTTTTGAAATTTCTCAGTTAGGTAATCAGCATCAAGTACTTATGGTTGAGACAGACTGTTGAAGCCGTGGGATCCAAAGATAAAAGACAAAATATTATGATCGGTTTATTGCTCTCTTTCTTTACCCTCTGTCAGATCCAATAATCCATACGCACTTTGGACTCCATTTACCGAAAAATCGGGGGACGTCTATTGCGTCCTCTGCGCGACATTATCTGCCGACCTCTTCCAAGAGGCGAAATGAAAGGTTTTCCCGGACTGAAAAATGAGTACCGGTCGCCAAATGTCCGTATGGAATTTCCAAAAACACCCCGTCATAAAATTTGTACAATCTATCTGAGAGTGCCCCCAGTGCTAAGTTTCTTTTGCATTCCTATAGAAGGAGCATTGTTGCATAAACGCACTCTTGCTCCGCAAAGATGAGATATTTTTCATCCAAATATTCATTCATACATTAGGTTGTGCATTATACGCACGCCACACTCATTTCTCGCTAATGATTACGATTTGGTGAATAAGGGACGCGAATTAACGAGTAGAATATAATTTCTGATTTATTGCGAAAATTAGCTGCTCCAGGTTGATGGCAGAAGTCAACAACTACACATTCGCCAAAATAAAGGTAACAAAAAACACAGCAGCATAAAAGAAGCCTTCTTTTTATTTGCACACTTTTAGTTAAACTTAATTAGAAGGAATTCAATTTATAAAACCTTTCTAGATGAAAATTGACGAAATGTATTGAAATAAACGTCCATATTAGATATCGCTTTTTAAGATATGTAAACATCGATGTTTGTGAATTTCTGGCTTGGATTATTATTGCCAATATATCGACTTTGAAAACTAAAATGCCCAATTAAATGTATAAAAATAAACGTTGATATACTTCGTTGGTTTTCAGAAAAAACAATGACAGTGGTCGCTTTTTAAGAAATATTAACGTCGAATACAACCAAGCCTAGTAAAATGTATTAAAGTAAACGTCGATATTGGTCGCCGATTTTTAGGAAAAATAAAAGTCGATTTTTAAGAAAACGTCGAAATTTACCAAGCCTGTAGTAGTAGCAGCAGTAATTTTAAGCGTCGATATTCTTCGAAAATCTCTCGGGAAAATAAACGTCGATTTAAATCGGCGATTTTCAAAAAAATAAACGTCGACTTCTACCAAGCCTAATTATAATGCAGCTAAATTTATTGCAAAACTTTAATTACCAGTACATTTTCAATGACAGTATCATCACCGGGAATAATTTTACTGAATTTAATATGACGCTTACAACTGGGCGCAATGCACAATAAAACGTGCTGTAAAATTAGAAAACTATGCCCTCGTCGCACACTTCATCTGTAGACGACCCGTGTGCGTGGCGAGCGAACTCATTACCTTCAGGCGCACTCTATTACAATTGATTTGCCTGCTGAATTTCTTTTAGCTTGCTGAATAAAAAAACAGTTGTTTTAAAAAATAAATAACATTAAGTCAAAGAAATTAAAAGGAAAATCGTGAGAATAGGTTGAAACTGGTCAACTAAAAAACTTGAATCTATAAACGTAAAAATAGGTGTCAAGGTTTTAAAAAATTATTATACAATGAGGGTTTTTTATGATTTATTTTATTTAATAGATTTGTGATTTTCATAGTGAAAATATTTTTAATATATTTAAATGTTAAACATTTTATTTTTTGGAAACATTTCTAACATTTTTGTTTCGGTGTTTCTCACAAACGAATCTTTGGCAATTCTTGGACTTTATATTTACCTTAAAATTAGTATGCTGAGGGCATATACCATAGCATCTACCTCTCCTTCTTTCGCACACAACTATTTTAGGTAGATGTTTCAGTTTTTACTCCGTATGCTCGGAGAGCAGAGTTGACTTCCTGAATAAGCTTTGTAATTGGCACGTTTTTCCATTTACGGAGAGCTAGGTCTTCTTTTATATTAGGTGTTCTTTTGTCATTCTAGATTTTTCAATAAATTTATGACATACGCATTATTTGCGCCAATATCAAGTTTATTCATAAATATCCGAAGTGGCCTATTAGCTACATATTATTGATTCTCAATCTTTTTTAACTTTCAGCGGGAATGATTTCCAGATTCGTCCTGATTAAGACAAAATCACATCACTACTTACTTTCTCATTATGGTGCATTTCATTTTCGTCCTCATTATAAAAATAATCATCAGCCTCCTCAACTTCTTTCAAATTATCTTTCGACTCTGAGAGTCTCTACACGTATAAAATCACTCTCCTCCTCATTCTCAAAAGCTAAATCGACTAATTCACTATCCTCTGCCAACAGTTTCTCAATTTCTTCAATATTATATGCCATCAATTTTTCTTTAGTACTCATTTTTGAAAAATTATTAAATTAAAAATATACCAATAACTTTAAAGTTCCGTGCGGGGTCCTTTGGAGACCCTAAAATATAAAAAAAAATATTTTTGACAACCATAACGAATAAAATATTTTCTATCTTCCAATATAATAAATCCATCAAATATTTGGCCACATAAATAGTCTCTCAACATTAAAATCAAAGGAAGAAAATATTATAAAGAAAAATAACTCTCTGGGGTTCCTAAAATGCCTCGATTTGTACCATAAGTTTGAAAAAAGTTGAGACGCTAGGCCATTATAGTTGTGAAAGAAAAAATATTGCATGACTGCCAGTAAACCCTTAAAAATGTCCTTTTTCTGATCATCAGGTAAGTCTCATTTCCATGCACGCAAATGGGAAACATTTATAAACAGGGGAAGTTGGAATACCTCTGTGATCAGAACTGTATCGAAACATTTGATCTAGTTGCATGTTAGGAGACAGATATCAGATTCTGTACTCATTATAAACAGGTAACGTGATGAAATTCATTCACACATGATACCAACATCGAAGTAACTTATGAATTTATTTAGTATGTTTTCGAATTTATCGTTGTGGAATAATTGATAGTAGCTCAATAACTTTGGCCAAGAGTAACAAAGGTGAAATACTCCTTTAGCCAAAACAACTAGAGGGCTACAAAACCCAATGCATTTCACCCACAAGGTGGGCATCGTTAGGGATAAAACCTGTTTCAACAGTGACTGGAAGCCAACTGCAAGGTTTTAAACGGAAAGTATTAAGAAGACGACCGAGAAACAAGTGAAGCGCGGAAAGATTTTTCGGCGTGTGTGTCGTTTAAATTTGTCAGTTTGTATAGGGTCTTGTTGAAATCTGTGTTCGTGTTCATAAGTGTATCGCGGTTTTTGTAAATGTGAAGGTTTTCTAACGAGTTTAGTGAGTTATGGGCTGAAGTTATCAATGTTAAATCGTTTAACCTAACAACTCCTTTCACCCTATGAACCAAAAAATAGCTGTGTTTCAATTTTTAACACACAGATTATGTAACATCCCCCTCAATAAAATCAGATATGCAAAGGAACTCAAACACATAAAACAAATTGCCGCTAAACTTGGATACGATAATAATTTAATTAATAAATTAGTGAGAAAACATAACTTTAATAAAACCTTGTCCAATGCCACTTCCCTCAAATTAGACAACAAAAAAGAGGACAAATACGTAAAATTGCCCAGAGGCTTGAACAAAATTTTTAAACATAAGAATTATACCATAACATATACAAATCCTTATAACTTGAAAAATTTACTGTGCAGTACAAAAGACAACAGAATCTTTGAACAAGTCCGGTATTTATAAAATTCAATGCTCACACTGCGACAAAAAGTACATAGGACAAACAAGAAGGAAACTAATAACACGCTTCAAGGAACACATGGCTCACTATAAATATAATCGTTTTGAAAAATCAAGCGTTGCCAACAACATTTTTGAAACAGGTCATAGTATACACGTAAACGATTTAACATTGATAACTTCAGCCCATAACTCACTAAACTCGTTAGAAAACCTTCACATTTACAAAAACCGCGATACACTTATGAACACGAACACAGATTTCAACAAGACCCTATACAAACTGACAAATTTAAACGACACACACGCCGAAAAATCTTTCCGCGCTTCACTTGTTTCTCGGTCGTCTTCTTAATACTTTACGTTTCAAACCTTGCAGTTGGCTCCCAGTCACTGTTGAAACAGGTTTTATCCCTAACGATGCCCACCTTGTGGGTGAAATGCATTGGGTTTTGTAGCCCTCTAGTTGTTTTGGCTAAAGGAGTATTTCATCTTTGTTGTGGAATAAAATAATACTTGAGATATTTTTGACGATGGAAAGAAAGAAACCGTTATAACCAAAACTGAACTATAGTTCTACTTTAACCAGGAAGACATTTTCTTCGAAAAATCGTTAGATTATTTATAATCATATGCTTACATGAATTATTAATTGATATACCACAGACAAAACAGTCACAATGTCTCTTAAACTTATGTGTAAATGTTTTTCGAACCCTGTATATTTATTGAATTGAAAATAAAACAATTGAATCAAGAATTAGAAAAAAACTCTTTAAAATAATTTCTCTAGTTGACGAAGATTTCTGTTACCTTCAATATTATGCTTTTATATTTTAAAAGGATAAAAATATCTTCCGTTTACGTAAGAAGATTGCCAATCATTACGAGAATCACCACTGCTGATGGTGGGCATTTACTGAAAATTTAACCATTGCATGGAATAAAAAGAGTCTACTATTAAGTGTGTTAGTATTTAAGTACTCTAAACTGCATATGGAAAAATAAAACTGTTAATAACATGAATTTCCAATGCTAGATTTTTTATTATGGATTCTATGAAGTCTTTCGGAGTATTTTATTAAAACAGAAGTTTCACATGATTTAAAAGGAATCAAATTTTTAGGTTGACCTTAGGGTGCGGTTATCATTGAAATTTTTTATTAAAGAATAATTACTATGGATTTTGCATTTTTTCAGCCCATTTTGACAAAGCTGCTTTACATTATCACAAGTATTTGCCTAAGTTTTACCTCTTAGATACCATTGCGCGTAGGCAGACGTGAATCAGCTGGGAACACATTATCTTTCATTAGTGCGTTCCCTGTGATTGGAAACACTTAAATACATCAGTATGGTTATCCGGATTTTGACACCTACCAGTGTCTTGTCCAAGACTAACTCTCCGCCATTTTGCTGCAAGAAATTTGTTCGCGTGTTAATAGGTCCTATGCGTTTGTTTCGGGTGGAAAAAAAAGTTCTTAGTGAGAAGTGGTAAGTGTGAAAGAGGGCTTAGTCTTTGTCTCCTTGCGTTTTAATCTTGTTTTGCGTTTAATTAGTTTTGCCAGTTCCATACCAAGCGTTGAGATGCACGTCAATAGTAGTAATAAGTCCGACCGTCATACCACTGTAAATGCGATGTTAATTAACAGTAGAATACATTCTAAGCGTAGAAATAGTCGACGTAATAGGAAGTGCAAGGAGGCAGTAAATAATCATAATAATTCAGTAGCGCGCGAGGCAGCGTTACGTAGTAATAGCGATAAACTAAAAATCATCGCGGTTAACTCTCACAGCATTCGCAGGAAGAAGGCCGAACTTCAACATCTTATTCGTAGTCTGCGTGCTGACGTAGTGAAGGGTACAGAAAGTTGGCTAACGGCGGACATAGCCAGTCAGGAGATCTTTTCCCGTGACTATAGCGTTTTTATAAAAGATCGATGTAGCCGGTCAGGAGGTGGAGTCTTTATAGCAGTTAGCAACAAATACAAAAGTTACCCAATACAGATTAATGACGACGAAGTAGAAAGTGTTTGGTGTAATGTGAAAGGGAGTGACTGTAAATCTGTAAATATATGCGCCAATTTATAGACCACCAAATGCGAGTGTGGAAGCTATTTATTATCTAGAGAAACAAGTGGCGACGCTAAGTTTGATTAATAAAGATAAAGCTATTATAATCGGAGGCAATTTCAATCATCCG
Organism: Tanypteryx hageni; assembly: GCA_028673005.1. Taxonomy (NCBI): domain Eukaryota; kingdom Metazoa; phylum Arthropoda; class Insecta; order Odonata; family Petaluridae; genus Tanypteryx; species Tanypteryx hageni. The sequence continues at coordinate 13,195,779 of CM054116.1, read as the reverse complement.
TCAGTTGATTGGAGGCATAATTGCTTTTATCCCGGTGGTAGAGAGAGTGAATCTTGCGAGGCTTTACTTGAAACTTTCGGCAAACACTCATTGTCTCAGTTAGAGAGATTTTCCATGAGATTTAATAATATATTAGATTTATTGGCTACTAATCTTCCTGAGCGTATGAATAGGGTATCTGCTGCTAAGGGAATAAGCGATCACAAGGCGGTGTACGTGGAGTTTCAGCTAAACATTGAGAAACAGGTTAAGGCTAAAAGAAAGCTTTATATATTCGCCAAAGCCGATTTCACTAGATTTAGGCCTTTTCTGCGAAATAAATGTGATAATTTCTGCGAGGTAACAAATAATGCAGACGCGGAAGAATCCTGGTGCATGTTCAGGGATATGATGCGAGGGTGTACAGATAAATTTATTCCAAGCAAACTGAAGCGTGAAAATGCAGAACCTAGATGGTACAACCCCGTAGTTAGAAGCGCTCTCCGACGGCAAAGAAAACTCCACTCTCGCGTAAATAACACATACTCAACAGCTACGGCCAAACAGATTGCAACGCTAAGGCAGCAATACAAGGAGGCGCGCTCCATAGCCAGAGTGTCAATGCGTAATGCGTTTAACAATTACAAAAAGAATGTTTTACAGGATAACTTGAAAGAGAACCCGAAAGAATTTTGGTCTTGTCAGAGAAGTCCAAGGTAGAGGCCCCACTATTGCGTCACTGAGATCGGAAACGGGAAATGTAGTTCACGATAGTGCGAAGAAAGAAACCTTTTAAATCAACACATTCAGAAAGCCTTTACTCCTAATGATGATGAATGAGAAACCACTATTCCTATGCATCAGGACGACTTGATGGACGATTTGATATTTTCCGAAAATGGTATCGCGCTCCAACTTCATTCAGTTAAACCAAGTAAACCTCCTGGGCCGGAGGTAATTCCTGCGCGAGTATTGAAAGAGTTAGTTTATGAAATCGCGCCCTATTTAAAAATTATATTCGAGAAATCCATTGCGGAAAGTGTAGTTCCTAAAGATTGGAAGATGGCACACGTTACGCCCATCCATAAGGGCGGCGACAAAGAGAACCCCGAAAATTATAGGCCAATTTCCCTAACTTCATTATCGTGCAAACTACTTGAGCATATAATCTTTAGTTCTGTAATGCGCTATTTAGATAGTCACTCATTGCTTAGCGGATGCCAGCGCGGATTCCGGAGAGGTAGATCATGCGAAACGCAGTTCGGCTTGTTCGTGGATGATTTGTTGCGATGCGAAGAGAAAAATACTCAGTTGGATGCCATATTCATTGACTTCAGAATGGCGTTTGATAACGTATCTCATAAGAAATTAATTGCAAAGTTACGACAATATCGTATCAATCCGAAAGTTGGCAATTGTGTTAGGGATTTCCTCTCGAATAGAGAACAAATATTTGTCATCGATGGGAAATACTCGTCCACCGTTAAAGTTGCCTCTAGTGTTCCTCACAGTAGTGTATTGGGCCCTCTACTTTTCTTAATCTGCTGGTAGTTCGTAGTAAAATTAGACTTTTTGTAAATGATACCGTTCTATATCATCATCATCATGAGGTGTTCTGCCTCTAGGCAGGTCCCTGGCACCAGCGTTGTCTCCACTCATTTCTGTTCCTTGCCATTTCTTTCATTTCCTGATACCCTCCCCTTTCTTTCAGATCGTCAAACATTTTTATTCTTCTACGTCCCCTTTTCCTTTCACCTTTTACTGATCCTTCCAACACCATCAATAGTAAACCTTCTCCTCTCAAGATATGCCCTAACCAGTTACTTTTCCTCCTCTGAATTGTTTCAAGTAATCTTCTCTTCTCATTCACCCTTGTTAGTATTGCTTCATTCCTTATCCTATCCGTCCACTTAACCTTCTCCATCCGCCTCCACACCCACATTTCAAATGCCTCTAGTCTTTCTTTCTCTCTTTTCTTTAGCGTCCATGTTTCACACCCATAAAGCAATACACTCCAAACATAGCACTTCACAAGACGTTTCTTCAGATTTAAATCCATTTTACCACATAGTACCCGTTTTTTCCTATTAAATGTTTCTTTTGCCATTGCTATTCTTGTTCTTATTTCTTTTTCACTTCTCCAGTCTTCAGTTAGCATGCTTCCCAAATATCTATACTGTTTTACTTGCTCCACTCTTCCATCCTTTATTGACACATTCATAATCTCTCTATCCCCTATTCTCATCACCTTTGTTTTCTTTATGTTCATTTTCATTCCATATTCCATCATCCTGTCTTCTAGCTTTGTAACCATTTCCTGAATATGCCTCGTTTCATCTGCCAAAATTACCATGTCATCAGCAAACCTTATACAATTTATTATTCTACCCCCAATACTAATTCCTTTATCATTCCCTATTCCATTGTCAATCATTTCTTCAGCATATATATTGAACAGGGTTGGCGATAAGCAGCAACCTTGCCTTACTCCTCTTCCTAGATCATACCATTCGGTCTGTGCATCTTTTATCCTCATAGCTGCTTTCTGTTTCATATACAGCTCTTTAATTAACCTTCTATCTTTCCAGTCTACTTTTTTTGCTTTTAGTATTTCCATCAGTTTTTCCCAGTTCACTCGGTCGAATGCCTTCTCCATATCTATGAAGCACAGACTAATTCCTTTACCCCTTTCTATATATCTCTCTCCACTCATTCTTATCAATCCTATTGCATCTCTTGTACCTCTACTCTTTCTAAATCCAAACTGTTCCTTTGCAACATTTTCTTCCATTTTGCTAATTAATCTCCTGTTCATAACCCTAAGTAGAACCTTTGCTGCATGTGTAATTAAACTGATTGTTCTGTGTTCACTGCATTTTCTTGTTCCTTGCTTTTTCGGAATTGGAATCATAATTGTTTTGACGAAATCCTCTGGCCACATCCCCTTGTCATAGATTGCATTACACAACTTCACTATTTCTTCCAGTCCTTCCTCATTAAGACACTTAAATAATTCTATCGGTATCTCATCTACCCCCATTGCCTTCCCATTCTTCATATCCTTTATTGCTTGTAGCACCTCTATTTTCAATATCGAAACCCCTGTTTCGTCATTATTTATTTCATCCTGCTCTTCAATACGGAGATCCTTTGGTTTTTCATTTGATTTGTACAACTCCTCCATGTATTCTCTCCGTCTATTAAGGACCTCCTCTTCCTTATATAGAACTTTATCTTCTTTACTTGCAATCTCTTTCACACATGCACTTGTTCTCCATCTATCCCACGTTACATTTTTTACTTTCTTATACATCAAGTCATACATTCCTTTTCTCTCTAGATCTTCTATATCTGAGCATTCCTCCTCTAGCCATCTCTCCCTTGCTTTTTGGGTTTCTCTTCTTAGTTCATTATTCAGTTTCCTGTATTTCCTTTTTCCATCTTCATCAGTCCTGCTTTTGTATTGCCTTCTTTCTTCCATCTTTTTTATCATTTCCTTTGTCACCCATGGCTTTTTTATTCTTTTTCCTTTGAAAAACCCAATAGCCTGTTCTGCTGTTTTCCTTATAGCCTTCTTTATCCTATTCCATGCTTCATCCACATTTTCCTCCGACACGTTTTCTCTTTTGATTGCCTGAGCTAATTTTTCTCCTATTCTTTCTTTTCCTACTGTGGCTATATTCTCTAAATCCCATTTCCTAACTATCTTAGCCTTCTTAACCCTCTTCAAGGCTAGTTTTATTTCGGCCATGAGGAGCACATGATCACTGTCAATGTCTGCTCCTGGAAGTCCATATGCCTTTTTTACTCCATTTCTATATCTTTCTTCCACTAGAATATAATCTATTTGATATCTGGCTCCATCTCCTGGTGATTTCCACGTGTATAGCCTTCTCTTATGATTTTCAAACCAAGTATTTGATATAAACATCCTCTTCTCTTTACAGAACTCAACAAGTCTTTCACCTCTTTCATTTCTTTTTCCTAGTCCAAATTTTCCTACTACTTGGTTTCTCTTCCCTTTCCTACCACAGCGTTCCAATCGCCCATCACTATCTTGCAGCAGTTTTTACCTTCCTCCTCCATAATATTTTCTATCTTCTCGTATATTTCTTCAACAGCCTCATCTTCATGTTGGCTGGTCGGCATATAAACTTGTATCAACAGTAGATCTTTTGGGTGCATTCCTATTCTAAGACCAATTGCTCTATCATTTACAAATATCACCCTCTGTACACAATTTGCTATTTCCTTATTCAAAATTACCCCTACTCCATTCGTTCCTCTAGTACCTCCTGAATAGTACACCGTGATGTCATCACTTTTTATTTCCCCTCTTCCTTCCCATCTCATTTCACTTAAGCCAATCATATCCATTCTATTTATTTTCATCTCATTCTTTAAATTTTCCAACTTCCCTGCTCGTAGGAGTGTTCTAACATTCCACGTGCCAATTCTCAACTTCTTTCCAGCTTCCTTCCTTCCTTGTGTTAAACGGAACCTCTCGTGTTGTCCCCCCCGGAGATCCGAGCGGGGGACCATTTTGCCTCCGGAATATTTAACAGGAGAAGACTCCGTCATGATGCCTCTACATGGGATATATTGTGGCGGTGGTTTCCCATTGCCTTCCGCCTATATATTCAGCCGCCCCTAACATGGGGAACAGACGCTGTTTGCAGCCGCCCCTAATATGGAGAACAGACGCTGCTGCCTGTTGGTCCGCGGGAGGTATTTTATTTCCCTCCTACCCTACATATCTGTAGAGCATTCCCCTATCCGCCACCCGGGGACGCGCCCTCTAGAGGTTACAGGCTCCTCCGAGGGACCGTTCTATATATAGAAATAAAAAACCAGGAGGACCATCAGTCGCTGCGTGAAGACTTAAGAGCCATTTCAACGTGGTGCATAGAATGGCAAATTGAAATTAATTATACGAAATGTGTCGCAGTTACGTTCTGGAAAAGTAAGAACATAGAAGTAGGTTTCGAGTATAAAATAGATGGAATAAATATTCAAGCAGCCGAGTATGTAAAATATTTAGGAGTAACCATTTGTCGAGATCTTTCATGGGGCATGCGCATTCGTCGAGTTATGGGCGCGGCCAACAAGAAACTGTCTTTCATAGGTAGAATAGTACGGAACACTACAGAAAAAGTACATGTTACTTATCACTGGTTAGACCAAAAGTGAAATACGCCTCATGCATATAGGATCCTTACGAGAAGGGACATATAATTCAATTAGAAAGAGTACAGCGCAGAGCAGCCAGATTCGTAAAACAAAAGTACGAACAAAAGGAAAGCGTCACCTCATTATTGTGGGATTTGAATTGAGTACCACTGGAGGATCGTAGATTGCACTCAAAGTTGCGGCTTCTGGAAAAATATACATCGGAATGTCTAAAAGACGAGGTTGTAGGAATAATTGAAGCACCAACGCATATAGGTAAAAACGACCGTGACGATAAGATACGTGAGATCGATTGTAGGACGGAGCGTTATCTAGGCTCGTTCTTTCCGAGGACATTACGAGATCACAATAGAAAATATCAACCTGCGATAGACAATCTTTAGGTAGGTTATGGTGCATTGCATCCCCTGCCACCCACCAATTAGGCGAATTGCAGGGTGTAGATGCCTATCACCCTGTGGAGGATCGTGACTTCTTTTGCACCACTGACATTTTTGTTTTAGGGCGGCCTAGTCTCTTTATGCCATGTGGATGCCAAATTTCAATTTTATACTCGGCGGCATGGCAGAATCTTCTATTGCTAAATCGCTTTTTGGAGTTTTGTAGCAAATGTATGTGCCTTTTCTGGCTTGACACGATTATGGCAGGTTTTAAAAAATCATTTTACTAATTTCACAGTAAAATAATTATCGGAATCTCGGTGGGAATATAACAATAATTGTGTTGAAGTGATTCGGATTTAGTTGGTGACGTTTATTCCGCGTTAGTTTCTCTTTCAGGAACAACTAATGACCTAAAACGCCGAACAGATGCACTTTTATTGGCTAAAGAACTGAAAAAATTTAATTTTTGATTATTTTAGTGTTTGGTACGATATTCTCGCGCAAATTGTTGTTAGCAAGATTATGCAAAACAAAAATATGCAGTTAGGTAAAGTATTATCACTTTTGCAAAGCAAAGAAAGTTTCTTAATGCAATTCAATGAGAATGGCTTTGATAGTTTGAAAATCTAACAAAAGAGCTTGCAACAGAATTTTAAATGGATCCAGAAGTAGTCGTTTCTCTAGTGGGATCATCTGTTTGACGATGAAAAATAAAGAAACTATTTTCACATGAAGCTGAAGACGAATCAATACATGATCCCGAGAAAAGATTACGCGTCGAAATATTTAATACTTTAGTGGATCAAGCAATTATGTCACTAAGGAAACGATTTCAGTTGTTAAAGCATTTCAATAAAAACTTCGGGTTTTTGTATAGTATTTTGACCCTGAAAAACATGTCTGATGGTGATTTTCTTAAACAACAGCAATTATTTTCGGAGCAACAGGATGAATTAAAAGTTACCTTGACGGCTTAAGCCTGTTTACTGGACTTTAAACGTTGTCACAAGTAATCTCGGATCAATCGAGAACGGCAGTGGAGGCCTTCTGTTATATTTGTGACAACCATTTCATTGAAATTATGCCAAATATTTCTAATGTGCTTGGAATTTTATTGACTTGACGGGTCACTGTAGCTAGTGGTGAATGTAGATTTTCAAAGTTAAAATTAATTAAAACGTACTTGCGTTCAACGATGACACACGAAAGGAGGGTTGACCTTGCTATTATTTCAATTGAAAATTCTTTAGCATCATCGCTCGGTCATCCGACTTTAATCGCTGATTTTGCAATTCATGACGCAAGAAAAATCAACTTTTCATTGATGGAAGTTTGTTATAAGATACAATGAACTTAAAACATTAAAATGAATTCATTGTGATTTGAAACGAAACTTTTCATCTAATTATTGCCTTTTTATTTGTATCAATTAACAGTTATTTCTCACAATACTGAGTGTTTAAATAATGTTAAGGGGGGTCGTCAAAAATGAATTTTCCCGGGGCCACCAATTGTTGAGGACCGGAACTGTATGTATCCTATTTCCCGCACACCCTTGCCACCACCACCACCGACTCCTCATACAAACCAGAAAGAGTCGTGCACCTTTCTTCCCACCTTCTCATTCTTGCTGAGAAAGCGCTCCTTTTCCGCGGCCTTTCTTTCTGTCCCTCCACCAAATTTGATGATTTATTATTTTGAGTGCAGCCGATTCGCCTCTTGCCTTACGCGCGCAATGGGTATCTAAGAGGTAGTGCAATGAACTTTTATAAGAAATAAAATTGCCAACGAACGTCTATCACATTTGGCTGTACCGCACATTGAAAAGGAAATTACTAAATCTAATGATTTACACTTAATTGTAGGAATATTTGCACAAAAAGCTGGAGGTAGACGTCTTCAGTTACTAAAATATTATAAAAGCTATTAAAATATTATAAAAGTTTTAATTTGCCTCAAACTTGAAAACGATCTCTTGCACGCTGCAGTTGATACTGGTATCGTTACAGTCATTGTACATAATTTGTGAAATTCGTAAAATGCTACTCTGAACTTGCTTATCATTCCTAATAATTGAAACAGATGTGTAATTTTAGTTTTATTTTTAGACTCAGACCTTTTAATGGCTTGTGGCAAAATTTGTAATTCATCCTTCAAATTCTCAGTATCAATTCCATAATTTAAAGCAAAAGGTTTTATTTGTTCGAAATTTAGAAAGTTTTCATTCAGCGGATTTAAGCTACGTATACCTTCCAAAAATTTTCTGTTGATAGTAAATCTTACATTTAATTCTGCTATTATTCTATCCAGAACAGCTATATAAGTTTGAGTACGAATTTGATCTTTCGTATTGATATAACGTTAAAAATTACTTTCCTCTGTAATAAGATAATTTGTACATTTAGTTGGAAATTTAGAAATCCTGTTTGAATTTTCATTATTTGGAATATTAATGTTATTATTTGGTGCAATTGTCACTGATTCTTAGTAAATTTTACCAAAATAAAAATTTTAAATTGTAAAGTTTTCATCTGATCGCACATCCAAAAAAATGTCTCTAAAGAATGTATTAATGTAAATACATTTGATAGATCTGAACTGACGCTTTGCAAAAAGTCACTGGCAGATTTGAATTTTGTTAATATTTCAGTAAAGATGCACAAATTAAATACAAATTGAAAATCAATTCCATTAAGCAAACGGCTGGCTTCCCGTTCACCTGCTTCCTTTGCAATAATATTTAATAAAACTAATACGGCCTCGAAAGTATTTTTCAAAGCTGAACATGCAGATACCTGGGCTGTCCACCGGGTATAACAAATTCGTTTTAGTTCTCGTAATTTGCTATTCGGGTATATATATTTCAGTAGTTTTATAAACCGTGAATGAATAACTGACCCAGAAAAAAATATACACAATTCTTCCAATGTAGAGAAAAAGGAGCCGACATGTTTTACCTGTCTGCAAATATGAACGATTACATGGTTCAGTCGGTGATTGAAACAGTGAGCATATATACAGAGAGGTACTTCGTCCCTTATTACACAAGGTGCGGTGACACTTTGTTCACATAATTGGGATGGTTACTAACAACAATATATAGTTAGTAAACAAACTTTCATATTCATGTTGAAGTTTCACTAAATTATTGGTAAAAATAAAAAATAAGAAATCGAACGGTACAGTAAGCTTTAATATATACGGCACGCTAAAGGTATTAACTGCAGCTACTGTTTAAACGAAAGTCTTGCGATACAATACTAACTGAAATCATGTAGATAATAAATATATTGGAGTTTCATTTGATGATCGTGTCTAATATTTAATCTTGAGTTTAGTCCCTTTTTAGTTAGGACACAACTTTAGTAAATCTGGAATAGATTATACTTTGGGAATAATTTTGAAACGAGAAAAAAGTCTGCTATGACCGAGAATCGAACCCGGGTCTTCCACTTGCCGGGCGGATATTCTACCTCTGAACTATCGTAGCAGAACACTTTTTCTAGTTTCTGAACGCGGATGTTTTCCTTGGTTGTGACGGAACTAGCCAAGCTAGTATCAAACTGCCCCAAAAGATGTCCTCTAAGAGATACATCGAAGAAAACTCCTCCCTCTCAAATGGTGAGATTGCCAAACAAGAAATTGATGGAATAATATGATCCGAAGATCCTATGTAGACAGGCATAAGCTGTAAAGGTGGGTTTGATTCCCGGTCACAGCAATCTTTTTTCTCGTTTCAAAATTATTCCCACCTTTACAGCTTATGCCTGTCTACATAGGATCTTCGGATCATATTATTCCATCAGATTATAATTTGTTGATTCTACGCTTTGCTTACGTTTTACACTTACTAAAATATTGTAGTATAATTGTAAGTTGGTAGATATACTTTAATTCCATTTAATATGGTAGTTAGCCTTTGCTAAACTAATGCAGTGACAAATATGGGGATTTAGGAGATCACCCTCACTGTAAGGACCGGTTTTTTAGTCGGAGAGAATCATTTAGAGATTTATTGGTGCGACTAACCCTGAAGACGTCAGTTAAAAGTGAACAAAGATGCATATGGAGTATACCCTTTCCTAAATGGTAGGCCCCTGTTAGCCCATCGCGACCATTTTCAAGAACAGAGTGGAGACCAAGAGAGAAACGTCTCAGCATGTGTGCGGAGGACGTTTTGGTTTTCCCGTTTACCCTCATCCATTTCTGCATATGGCCACCAAAAGTATTGAAATTCGAGGTTTGCTTGCCTAACGATTAGTAAAAGTTTTTCAGTAATAAATAAAAAATACCAAATGGAAGTCGGAAAACCGTCCTTAAGGTCTCTGTGCCTTTTGTAACTAATCGTGCAATCCATTAATTGCATTCAAAGTAGATTAAAAGGGGGGCCAAGGGGGGGTCGATGAGATTTTAGGGGGGGCCGCGGCCCCTCCTGGCCCCCCCTTGGCTACGTCCCTGCATGAGTTAGCCACATCAGATTTTTTTAGTTAAAAACACAAGAAAAGAAATACTGTAGAGCTCCGAATATTCGAATCAAATTTTATATTGCCGCACTGCTGCTTGTTTCATAACCCTTACGTTGAGGCATTCGGATATATCCGAACTAGTGCAAAAGCCTGTCTATATGACGGGAATAAATATATTATTTGTTGTTTAAATTAAATTTTCGTACTTACCATTTTTTAAAATAATTTATTCATATCTTTAAAATGTAACAATTTGATTCCAAATAGAATTATTAGCTAATTAACTTTTTCAGAACAAAATAAATGCCAAAAAGTTGTTAACGGCGTTATAATTATTTATCTGACTGATTTTACACAGTATACCAACATTGGAGAAGGAATAATTAGGCTGGTTTCCGAATTAAACATAGCCTTATGAAATGATCCTGTCTGTGTGTGTGTATGTGTGTGTGTCCCCTACTAACAACTTTTTCATCAATTGACTGATTTTCATGAGGATCGTGTTGCCAGGGCCCACCTCAGGGGTATATTTTATTTCGCGAAGATGGAAGTCCTGGGTCCGATTACAGAAAGGTTTTTCCCTATCTGTTTTACATAGGAAGTCTCAAATCCATTGTGCAGAGATGTTTTCTTTGATGCATTAAATCATCTTAAAATTGTGATATCGGAGCGAAGTTTGTAGCGTTACAAGGGGAAAAGAATTTAAATTCTAATTATTATCATCGAATTTTAATAATTGATCGTATTTTCTTGAATTTTTATTAAAACGTAGCGTTTATGCGTTTTAAATTGCATTTTATCGGATTGTTGTCATGGAGACGATTATTACCGAACTCGGCTTGAGCATAGACGAGTAAACAAATGGGTTATTTTCTTTTCCGCTCGACTACCCTTCAGTAATGGAGAGTTGATCCAGACATATTAGCGTAGAAACAGTAACATTTATTAAATTCGTTTCTTTAAAAAATAGATGCAAAATATAATTTCAGAAAGAGATTTTGACAATGCTTTTAGTATTTTAAACCATATTATTATATAAATATAAATATTATATATAAACCTCTATTACGTAATTTTTTCCAATTTTTCTCTAACATTGATAAACTATGAACTACAAGTGGTATTTATGGTATGAGAATTCCTTGGAATGAGTAGTACATACTGAAACATATGCTGTCAATATATGTAATCAATTCGGGACGTCAACTTTGGGAAACCAGCCTGCATTATTCCTGGTTTGGACTTCTTGTTGATACTTATTCTGGTGCGCGGGTACATTTTGTCCTACCTTGCGTTTGGAGACATTTTGTTCGGTTCCCAGCGTCGGTTAATATTGGAAAATGTGAGTGAGAAAAATTATTGATGTGAGAACCATATTAATTATTTTCGATATTAAATTGGGAAATTTATTTAGCACTGCAATGCAGTAATTAGACATACTTTGAAGTGTTTTACCGTTTTGTCCATTTAAGTTGCTTTTTGGAATTTTCTTCTTGCTACTATCCGTTAATATCATGAATTAAATTAAATTTTCGAAAGACCTCTTGGTAGCAAACGGTTTAATGTAACTTGTTTGGTATCTATCAATAAACGCTCGCTGTAAACAAAGAATAATTTTTCATTGGATTTACACAAGTTAGTGATCACAAATTATTTCCAGTTTTTATTCCGTCGTGTCTATGTGACATGAATATTGCAACGATCAAGTTCCAGAGAATTCTTCAAACTATTTACGAGTTGCTTCTACTATGTGTCAAGATTTTAATAAACAACAAGGATATGCCTCAAATGAAAGAGTTAATTCTACGAACGAAGGTATTCAAAGCTGTTTTTTCATAGATGGTTCTGGATGGCTAGGCAAAACGTATTTATACACAACATTTTATTATAAATTAAAGTTGACGGGGCAAAGGTTTCAAAAGTTGCATGGACTGGATTGCAGCGATAATTCTTCCGAATCGTATCACGTGCCACACAGCCTTCAATTTACCTCTGGATCTACAGAGTTCAACCAAGACTTTCACCTGCCAAAAAGGTTTTTTACGCGAGGCTGATGTTATAATCTGGGATGAAGCACCAATGGCTCCAGGGGTCGCCTTAGAAATCGTTCACAGAATTCTACGTGACATAATGGGGAAAAATGAATTGTTTGGAAGGAGAATAATTGTGCTTGGAGGGGATTTTCGGCATATGTTAGCGGTTGTACGGCAAGGATCAAGAGGACAAATCATCGCATCACTTATTAAGCGCAGCAACGTTTGGCATCATTTCAATACAATAATTCCTTTGACCGTTAATATGCATGCAGAAAATGATGAAGTATTTTCAAAATGGCTATTGGCATTGGGAGAAGGCAAATTCCCGATTGCACACAATGGTAAAACCGATTCTTCTATTTAAACCGACGTGATTGTCTAACTGATAACTAAGCGCTGAAATATTTGGAGTCCAGTTTACAATCAACGATATTGAGAGATTAAATAATTATGACATCCTTTGCCTAAAAACCGAGCATTCTAGAACAATCGACGAAAAAGTGGTGTATCGGCCACAATAGGAACATAGAACCTGCATGCATTCGATGTTGTAAAAATAACAGTGAAGAGGAAGTGGATTTCACAGTTGAATTTTTGAATATTTTGTATTCAGCTGGCCTACCACCATATCCCTTAAACTTGGAAATTGGACAAGTTTTTATGCTTATGCAAATTAAATGATAACAGAGAATTTAAGTAGACCCCTAATATATTTTAATATATGTATTTAAAATATTTTTAAAGAGAGATACAATTATTTACTAGGGAAGTTACCTTATATCTTGCCATTGCAACGAAGGGGTAAAATTTTGTTGACAGATAAAATTAAATTCACCAAAACGTTTAATTACCGAAATAGATGTCAATTTTATATATGAAATTTCACTTTGAGAATACATGTAATCTAGAACAATAAAGTAACCATTCACATTTAAAATATTAAAATTTGTATGGCCATTATCAGCCCCTTTCAATCCATTGACGGATGAAGGCATCCCCTAGACCAGTGGTCTTCAAACTTGAGATACCCGAGGAACCCTTCGTAATGCGAAAAATCAGTGCGGAACCAATTAATAAATACGTTTCATGTAATACATTTTATTTGAACAAAATGTTACAATTAATGTTGCAAAAATATATTTCATACAATGTAAACATAAACTATTTATAAATGAATTAATGAACCCATTTATTACTTAGTGACTAAATAATACTAAATTTACTGAATACATACTAAATTTTAGTATAACATCACTAACAAGTAATATGAAAAATTATACTTCATTTTAATGACTCGGATGTGCTTGTTTTTTGCCACAAAGAAAATAAAAATTTGGTGTTATTGACGACAGTTGCAAGCGCATTTCTGGTTCTGCATCCATTTTATTCCTGCTTTTGTTTTTGTCGATGTATGCGTGGAAAAATCCTTTTCGCATAAATAAGTTGTGACAAAAGGCATAAGAATCTTTATTGCATGATCAGACACTTCAAATAAATAATAATAATAAATTTGCAACCAAAAATCAAGAAGTTCTTCCTTTTAGTACTTAATTTTCACTCACTCTCCCACCTCCACTTGGGAAGTTTCTGGATTCACCCCTGCGCTGTATATTATCCAATCTCTGCATGGTACAAAATGTTTCCTGTTCGATTCAAGTTTTACAAACAACATGATGGGACAACTATGGGGAACCCACTTTCACCGTTTTTGGCTAATTTATTCATGAATTTCTTTGAAAAAAATGGAAAATTAGCTTTAAATGTTTCCTTGAAACCTGGATCGGGTATGTTGATTATGTCTTTGCTAATGTCAACACAAATGAATATAATATAGACTCCTTCCTAAATGACCTCAATTCACAATACGCATCCTTTTAATTCACCTTTGAAACAGGAAAAATAGCTCCCTACCATTTTTAGAACTTTTCCTAACAAACAAAAATAACCGTTTGACTTACAATATATTTTTAAGGTCGAATCTGTAGATATATCAATTAATTGCTCCCTCTCTTTCATTGATAAATTTTCACTTTGACAATGATTTAATGGATTTTTAATTCAGTCGTATTATTCTGTTTGCGCTGGAAAATATTCTCAAATAGTTTTTTGTAGATTCAACAAATGCTCTATTATGTATTCTTGAACAAGTTTATGAAGATTCAGATCATTTTGTATCAAGAAGTCACTTAATTTTTCAAAACAGTTTACATCGTTTTTTCGTACTTATGAAATCCACAAATCGAAATTTAAATTTAATGCATTTGTCTTATCATTAACTTTAAATATATGAGTTTTATTTCCTTGAAGGGATATATTTACTTCATTTAAAATTGAAAATATATCTGCAAGGTACGCCATAATCTGAATCCATATGATGTCATGTAATTTTGAGCAATAATCATGTTTCATTTGAGTTTAAAAAAATTTCAGCTCATAAAACCTGCTCAAAAATTTTTCCTCGGGATAGCCAGCGTACTTCTGCGTGTAGGAGCAATGTTTTGTGAGAACTAGATAGCTCCTCGCAAAATAATGAGATTAATATTGAGTTTAGCTCCCTGGATTGGATAAAATTAATGATTTTCACAACGTCACATAAAACGTCTTTTATTTTTTCTGAAATTCATTTCACAACGAGAGCATGACGGTGCAGACAGCATTGAGAATGTTGAATATGTGGGGCTATTGTTTTTATTCTTGATATGACTCCTTTTTTTGCACACAATAATGATTTTGCTCCGTCAGTACAAATGTGAAAATATAAATCCCAAGATAGTCCATGTTTCTCCATATATATATTTATAACATCAAAAATGTTTTCACCAGTAGCTCTATCCTTAAGAGGCTTGCACATAAGAATATCTTGGACAGTTAAATTAAAAATATAGCGTACCAGCACAATTAAAATAGCCTAACCAGCAACGTCCGAAGATTCATTTAATTGTATTGTAAAACCATGGGGAGAAGATTTTAAACGAGATATTAATTCATCCGCACAAAAAAGTGCCATATCGCTAATGCGTCTAGCAACCATTGTATCAGAGAGAGGTACGCTATCACTTTCTTTGGCAAATTTCTCACCAATCTTACAGGTAACTAGATCTTTAGCGCAAGGTTTTATTAATTTTTCGCCAAGTGTATATGCCTCCCCTTCTTTAGCAATACGTTAACTAACGAGGTAGGAAGCCTCGAGTGATTTTTCATTATCGCTGTACATAAATTTTGAAAAATATTTTTTCTTGCTTTTTAGCTCTTCATATTTACGCTTAAAAATTTCTACGTTTTTGCCTATCAAATGTGGGTGGTTACTTTCCATATGTCTTCTTAATTTTGCTGGATTTAGACAACTATTGCTTACAACTTTTTCACATTCGACACATATTCCGTTTGGCTCGTCTTCATTTCCGGTCCAGGTAAATCCAAAACTTAAGTAGCTTTCATCATATTTTCTTCTTTTAGAACCACCTTCATGTAATTTCTGTTTTTTAATAGGCCCTTCAGGCGTTCCCGAAACGGCTGTTTCGCATGTCGAGTTTCCGGAAGTAGATGGTGAAACAATTGCAGATGTTGCTGAAGAATTTTCATGTTTTTCTTGTTTTTTCAGCTTTTTGTTTAAGTTTTCGGGTTTTTAACAAAATGTATATAGTGAAGGGCAAATTTATTAAATTAAAATTCTTTAATTAGTTTTCAATAGCAATCAATCAATCAAGCAATATGGCGGACGGATACGATGGGCCTCGATGTCGCTCATGCAATATTGACGTAAATATTAATTTAAGCATTGCTTGCAATGGAAAGTGCTCGCATTTATTTCACATAAAGTGTGTAGGATTAACTGATAACGAAGTTAAAGTGATAAAAGGAAATAGTGCGATTCTGTGGATGTGTAATACCTGCCGGTGTGATACGCAACAACAGAGTGATGACGGCATATGCAATACTAGTGAATCCTCAGCGAAAGCAGTGCTACGGGAGAGTATGGCTATTTTGGAGAAAAGAGTGGCCAGTATTGAAAAACAGAAAGTGGCTGGAGCAGAGGAAAATAAAAATTACACCCAGGTAGTGCGTGATAAGTGTGAAGTCATCCCAAAAAGTGAACGAGTACATCTTCCCTCAAAACCTGTTAAGGCTGCAAACACCATTGCTGCTGTAGTGATGAAAGAGCACATCCCCGATTCCAAGGAAGAAGAGGAAAAGGAACTCCATACTGACGATGAGGGTTTCACCACTGTCCGACCAAAAAGGAAGCCACGAAATATTGCCAAAAACGAAAGTAAATCAGTAAATGTAACACGAGGTAAGAGACGAGATAGCGCTGTTTTTGGTACAAACAGTGAAATTGATAATTTTGCTATTAAAAAACGAGCGTGGATATTTTTGGGAAGAATTAAGGTGGACGTGACCTCTGAAAAACTTTTGCTTTTTCTCTCAAAGAAGTTCAATAATGAAAATTTCACCTGCGAAAAACTTAAAACGTATAATAAATACAGTGCTTCATTTAAAATTGGTGCAGACTACAGCTTATTAAAGGAATTAAACAATAGTGTAAATTGGCCTTCAGGTGCATGTGTTAAAAGATTTTCCTTTATTAGGTGGAATCAACAAAGAAATCCCAAGCAAACAAATCCTGATGTGGACAGTGTTGGTGAATCTATTCAAAACCCAGCCCCCTTAGCCAGTGAAATTAAAGCACTTACAGTACAACCTGAAAAAAGAGTAACACGATTGCAGTCGGGAATAACCATGCCTAAATCTCTGTCATGACTAGATAACGAAGGTACTATGACAAATGTAAAATGTAATAAACACGGTGGTAAACCTTGAAAAATATGCCTTCAAATGAAACAAAGCCAGTCAATTAAAATAATGCATGCAAATGTTCAGTCAATAAGAAATAAAGTAAATGAGGTTAGTGTTCTTCTGTCAAGTGATAAGTACCCTGAGATAGTATGTTTCTCTGAAACTTGGTTGAAAATAAATGAAGAACAATATTATAACATCCCAGATTACAGTATTGCAGGTTTTTACAGCAGAACTAAAAAGACGCATGGCGGTGTTATAATTTATGCAAAGAACAGTATAAAATGGAAACCAATTGGTGCACTAAACAGTCTAGCTCATGAAGGTCATTTTGAATTGGCTGGTATAAAATTAGAAAATTTCTATATTGTGTGTGTTTATAGACCTCCAAATGGCGAATTAGATATTTTTATGGATAACATGTACAAAGTCCTTGAATTTTTTGTGAAAACAGGTGACAAGTATTGTGTAATAGGTGATTTTAATATTGATTTTTTGGATGAGAAAAATGGTTACACTAGGGATCTTTTGTTACTCTTAAGTATGTTTGGTTGCAAATTTCTCATCAAGAAAATCACAAGGCCAAGTAGTAACAGCTGTATAGACAATGTTATGACAAATATTGTAAATTCTACTGCTCATGTAATAATCTCTGAACTGTCTGACCATTACCCCATTATTTTCAACTATACAAAGGAAACTTTGGAAGTAAAAACCCCCATCAGGATGTGTAGGGACTTAAATATAAGTAACATAAATAAGTTTTGTAAGCACTTGAGTACGTTAAATTGGAATGAAATCCATGAGGATGGTGAGGATTCGGAACGTTATTTCATGAAATTTTGGAATATTTTTATGGGTAGCTTTGAGTTCTTTTTTCCCTATAAGACTACTCAAAAAATATTAAACAAAAAGAAAAGGCTACCCTGGTATACAGACGATTTAAAATTAAAGAAAGAAAATATTTTAGAAATTTTGAGGCAAATATCTGAACATAACTGCCAAAGCACACACGAATCATTACGGAAACTTACGAAAGAATATAAATTAGCAATAAAGAAAGCAAAGCTAGATTTTAATGACAGGTTGATACTTACAGCCAATAATAGATCTAAGCAAAGTTGGTCCATTATAAACTCTATAAAAAGTATAAAATCCAAGCAAAATTCCTTGTCACCGCAGGTTTTTGCTAAGCATTGGGAATTATCTGCTACAAATATACATAAAAATCTTACTCAAAATACAAATGATGTTGCCTCCTATCTTAAAAATGATAAACTAAGCTACATAAATCGCAAAAATGCTAGAAATTGTGGCAAATCATTTTTTCTCCATCCAGTAACGGAAGAAGAAGTAAATACCATTATTCAAAAGCTAAGTAATTCGAATACCTGTGATATTTATGGGATAAACTCTAAAGTTGTAAAGCATGCTAGGGAATTTCTAAATAAACCCTTAACTAAACTAATCAATAACTCTTTTATGACAGGTATCTATCCATCTGCTTTGAAAAAAACAAAAGTGTTGCCTATCTATAAAAAGGGTCCAATAAATGATCCTGCAAATTACCTACCAATAGCAATAAGCCCTATCTTGTCCCAAGTGTATGAAATGGCTATAATAAGCAGATTGAATAAATTTATTGAAATACAGGACATACTAAATGACAGGCAGTTTGGTTTCAGAAAAGGTAGAAATACTATAGATCTTGTAGCTAAAGCCATGTCATTTATAGTAAATGGCTTTGAGGAGAAGCATCATATTGAAGGCATTCTGTGTGACCTCACAAAAGCTTTTGACTGCTTATCGCATGAGATTCTTCTTGCCAAATTAAATCATTATGGTTTCAGAGGCAAAATTCATGACTTAATCAAATCTTTTCTAAGCAATAGACTTCATGTTGTGGTAACTAAAAATAGTAAATCCGAAAACTTTAACCATATCCATGGTGTGCCTCAGGGCTCAATACTCGGTCCGCTTCTTTTTATATTATATGTTAATGACTGCCCAGGAAATATTATGTCATATACCCTCCAATTTGCCGATGATACTAGTTTTTTTGTTAAAAACTCAAATCCTGAGGAAAACAAAAGGGAAATCAAAAAATCCATGGAGAAATTGGAGGCATGGTTTGCCTGCAATAAATTAAGCCTCAATGCTACCAAAAACCAACATATACATTTTAATCCATCTAAAAGCTTCTCAAACAGAAATGAAACAGGCAAACTGTTAGGCATAGTTTTGGACCCTGGACTAACTTGGAAGAAGCACATTGAATATTTAGAAAATAAATTGGCAAAATTAATATATCTTTTAATAAGACTATGGACTGAGGTATCCTATGATACCCTCAGATGTGCCTATTTAACTCTATTTCATAGTGTTATATCATATGGTATTCTATTATGGGGAGCATCAAGTGCTAGTAAAAAGATATTTATTATGCAGAAAAAGGCAATAAGAATCATACATAATCTCAAACCAAGAGAACATTGTAGAGATGTTTTTAGATGTAGCAATATCTTAACACTACCCTCTGTCTATATCTTGGAAGCTACCTGTTATGTTCACTCTAGCTTCAAAAATATTTTACGTGGTGATATTCACAAATGTGAAACTAGATATTGTACTAATATTGATATGAAATACTGTGGGCTTGCTACAAGCCAAAAAAATTATGAATATTCTAGTAAAAAATTGTACAATTCACTCCCTATTAATTTTAAATCTATGCCTGCAATTATATTTAAAAGAAATGTCAGGGATATGATGTTAAAGGGGGCTTACTATAGCATCAATGAGTTTATCTCTGAAAAATTGTAAAAATCTACACAAATGGTGTCTTTTGTACTGTATTGTCATGTTTGTGCACTTTTCTATATATTATATTCTACTGTTATTTTATTTTTACTATGACCTTGACAATGTAATGCCGCATACAGGGGTCACTGCAGTAAATAAATTATTATTATTATTATTATTAATTATCATCGATCACAAAATCTATTCCACTGCATAAATTGAATTAAAATGAATGAAGACCTTACCTTGTCACAGACTTCTTTAAACGAAACAAAGGAATGAAGATCTTTTAATTTCAATGTAATCATAAGAGTAAACTGTCATGTTGAGCTGACCAACAACAACTGCTTAAAAAAAGGCAAATATGTAGAGAGATGTGGGAGAGCGAGATTAAATCGGCCTTCAAGGTCGATCACGGCCAGAAATACCTACCTATATCGAAAAGGGCGCGAATTCAAAAATTATATTTTTTAAAATTATTTGACGCAACCAAAACGATTAATTTTTATTAGTGAATTCAATTTTATCCCACGGAACCCCTGGATAATTCTCACAGAACCTTGGGGTTCCGGGAAACAGTTGGAATACCGCGGCTCTAGACTATTCCTGTTTTCCCTACCAACTGCATCCCTCCTCCAAATGGGCCCCAAGAACTTTACAAGCTTTCTGTCCAATCTGTCTTTCGGTATTCTTTTCGATCTCCTGATGTTTCTTAGGATCCATTCGATGACACTAGACGTTCAACTTCGACCATTTCTTCTAGTAACATAACTCGTCCACTGCCGCTTAAGCTCCTTTACTCTTTTAATTACGTCTAAGACTCCCGTCTTCTTTCTAACCCAGTCGTTCCTTTAGCGGTCTCTTCGGGTGAACCCAAGCATATATCTTTCCCTGCTCCTCTGTATTGTTTGCAGGCGCTGAACTATTCTGGCGTTCATGGTCCATGTTTTGCATCCATAGGTCAAAACAGGCAGAACAAATAGTTCATAAAATCTCATTTTCAGGAATACTAGGATATTTTATTTAAAGATAATTGCATTCCTGCCAAAATCACTCCATGCCATCTTCACTCTCCGGTTGATTACTCCCAGAAGTGATGCGTCGGTAGTAATGAGTTGACCCAAGTAAACTCAATTTGTTACTTCTTCGAATTCTGCTCCGTTGATCGGTATCTTCTCGGGATTTGTGAAAGAGTTGAACATGACCTTTTTTTTTATTAAGATTCGTTTTCAGTCCAGCTTCTGGCTTGCCTGCTCCAGTTCCTCAGTTCTTCTACGGAGCTATTTTGGGTTTCCTGCGAACAGTATGATGCCATCAGCGAATCGCAAGTGACTCAGATATTCTCCATTTACCTTTATAACCATTTCTTCCCAGTCTAGCGTTTTGAATACTTCCTGTAGAGTTGCTGTGAATAATTTTGGAGACATAGTATCTTCTTGCTTCACTCCTTTTTTTGTGTTAAAGGCACATGTTTCTTCATGCAGGTGGAGAGACGATCTCGCGTTTTTATAAATATTCTTTATTAAAGTAACGTTCGTTTCTTCAACCCTTCGTTTCTTCAGCGCATTTAGTTTGACTAGAGTCGATTATCGTAGTCGATGAAGCACATACAGAGGGGCAACTCGTACTCATTAGATCAACTAACTATCTATCTGACGACTTGAATGTGGTCCATCGTATTACATCCACTGCAAAATCCAGCTTGTATTCTCGGATGAGCGACATCAAGATGCTTTTAAAGGTGCGTAGTGAGTATATTTGAGAATAATATGTAGAATGCCGGGAGAAGGCTGATTTGCAAATAATTATTCAAATCTTCCTTGCCACCTTTCTTGTGCAGAAGGATGATGCTTACATGGTTCCACGGCTCTGGTATATTCCTGTTCCTTAAACAAGACGTAAAAATCTTGGAGAGGATCTTGTCTATACAGTTACCTTTTGCCTTGAATATTTCTGCTGTGATGCAATCAACTCCAGATGCTTTTCCATTCTTCATGCTTTTGATTGCGTCTCACTTCTTCAGGAAGAATATCTGGAACCTCTTCGGTGGCAATTTTTTATTCTTCATTTATTTCCTCATTGGTAAATGGATCTTCATATTGTTTCCTGTACAATTCTTCTACTCTTTTTAAAATTAACTTCATGCTATGGGTAATTGAGCCATCTTCTAACATAGTAGCCACCAGCTGTCTTACCAATTGAGAGATGTTACTTCATTTTTTATAACTTCATTAATTTCCCGATTAGTTCATAACTATATTTCTTCACTTCTTCTTTGACGGACTACCTTATAGTTTTGTGAAGTGAATCATTTCTTCAGGGTCATTAGTCATTTTAATTTCCCTTTTTTCCCCATCTGCAGTCTAACATTTTCAGATAACTTTTAATCAGGTTGAACTTTAACAGTTCTGCATATTTCCAGTAGGGTTTATCTGAGTACCTCTGTTAACTTTTAATTTAATTAAAAAAATTATATCACCTAATATAAGACGTTTCATATCTTTGATATGGATACAGACAGTAAATGATCACATTTCTCCAGACGAATTGTCTGCATATATTGACTTAAAACTATCTGACGACATTACTAATAATTTTGATTTTATGAAATGGTGGGATAAGCAAAAGAATTGTTTGTCAAATTTAAGTATTTTAGCGAATCGTATTTTTGCAATATCAGGGACCAGTGCTCCATCAGAGAGGTGTTTTAGATTGGCGGGACATGTTGTCAGTGACTGAAGAAACAGTTTAGATCCCGCAAAAGTGGATGATGTCCTATTTTTAAATAGTCATTTTAAATCTCAGGGTAGAAACTATTAATTAATGTTTCCTTTTTCAATTAAATTATTTTGTAAAATTTGTAATTTTTGTAAAAATAAATCTTAGATACTTTAAATACATTTTTTTCGATCTTAAAAATGAATGTTAATATACAATTTCATTTCATTTTAATTTACACAAAATAAATGACTGACTCAGAAATAATATTTTTATTTTTTCACGATTTAGTGCTACGGATTAGTTTCTCGAGGACCAGACAGTTAAAAAATATGGGTCGGGTCGGACAAGTAGGCCTTCTGTGCGGGTGCGAGCCTGCGAGTACGGGTCGGGTGCGGGTTAATATTCTGCGGGTGCGAGTCGGGTACGGGTTAGTAGTCTGCGGGTACGGGTCGGGTAAGGGTGGAAAATATCATACCCGTGCAGGGCTCTAATTGCAATTAAGGAAATTACTGTCCCTTTGTGGCGCTATTTTGAGGGGAGATATATTGCACTTCCTCCGAATAAACCTAATTAAATTTTAGAAGAAAAGGAGGAGAATGGGTGGGAGGAAGATGGAGGATGGGAAGAAAAGAGAAGGGTGAAGAATAAGAGGGAGAGAGGAATGGAGAATGTAAAGAAAAAAGAGGGAAAATACGAGAGAGAGAATAGGGGAGAGGCAGGAAAGAAAATGGGAGGTAGACAGAGAAATGGAGGAAGAATGGGAAGTACCTAAATTTTAATACATAATCTGCACATACATGCCGTATTTGAAGGGTAATTACGCTAGTGTGTAAATATATATATATATATATATATATATATATATATATATATATATATATAAACATATATATATATATATATATACAATGTGTCCAACAGGGTAAAACTCACATATATTTAATACAGCGGTGGTTTCTTCACCAGGTACTCTATGTGTCGATCGTCCTGCTTTTTGGCAGTGTGCATCTAGCCGATTCCATTGGGAGACTTCCTATTTATTTGCTCCGAGATGGTTCAGAGGCATCACCACCACTGTTCCAGTCCCCACTCTCAGCCCTCACTCGGCCACAAGAATGGGCATCTGCATTCCGTGACTATTGGACCTCGTGGATGAGAAATCGATGGCTGATAAATGAGTTGGTCCCACCTCAACCGGATTCCACTGATACACTGCAAAACTCAGACAAGGTTGTCGAAGAGCTAAAACACCATGGAGTGGCAAAACCGGCAGGGGCAAAGGAAGGTATAACAAACCTAAAAGATGAAGTAGGCCGAAAAACTGAAAAAAAGAACTCTACTGCATTGGCGAGTCCCGACATTAAACTAACACCAGAAATTAATAATCATCCTATAGAGCCTGCGAGACCCGTAGATACAGCAAACAGAAAGCCTTTGATCGAAGACATATTACCTTTTCCACTATACATTCCGAATAATAGATTTCCAGAAAATCACTTTCAAGTATCAAGACCAACACATACAAAACCAACAACAAGACCATCGCTGCTGACAATCCTCCTTCCTGAATACTATGATAACTCATTCTATAACCCACATCCATATATATCAGAAGAAAATTATAACAGCGATAAAATTAAACCAGGGAGTACATCGCACGATAACAATGAATCACATGATCACCAAAAGGTCAGCACAACACAAAAACCCCATAACGCAATGCATGAGGACAAGCGTCGTCCCAATGGATCAGACGATCACCAAGTGGTAACCACCATCCAAAAGAACCCACACGCAGTGATTGAGGATAATGACTACTACACTTCGGCACATCATCACCACAATATCACTACCACCGAAAAAAAACCCGATGCATTGCACAATGACAAGCACGATTCCAACGGGTATAATGATCCCCACAATAACACAACCACACAAAAACCATCTCTTGGAGAGAACGAGGATAATCACCATTCCACTGGATACCATGTCCACCACGAGGTATTTACAATACAAACCCAACCCTATGCAGTGCACACGAACAAGCACCAACTTACTTCAACGCTTGATCACCACACGGTAACCACCACACAGACACCATATCATGCAGTGCACGGGGATAAGCACCATCCCAATGATTCGCATGATTACCAAAGGGTCACAACCACACAGAAACCATCTCATGCAATGCACGGGGATAAGCACCATCCCAATGAGTCGCATGATTACCAAAGCGTAACAACCACACAGAAACCACCTCATGCAGTGCACGGGGATAAGCACCATCCCAATGAGTCGCATGATTACCAAAGGGTCACAACCACACAGAAACCATCTCATGCAGTGCACGGGAATAAGCACCATCCCAATGAGTCGCATGATTACCAGAGGGTCACAACCACACAGAAACCATCTCATGCAATGCACGGGGATAAGCACCATCCCAATGAGTCGCATGATTACCAAAGGGTCACAACCACACAGAAACCATCCCATGCAGTGCACGGGGATAAGCACCATCCCAATGAGTCGCATGATTACCAAAGCATCACAACCACACAGAAACCATCTCATGCAGTGCACGGGGATAAGCACCATCCCAATGAGTCGCATGATTACCAAAGCGTCACAACCACACAGAAACCATCTCATGCAATGCACGGGGATAAGCACCATCCCAATGAGTCGCATGATTACCAAAGCGTAACAACCACACAGAAACCACCTCATGCAGTGCACGGGGATAAGCACCATCCCAATGAGTCGCATGATTACCAAAGGGTCACAACCACACAGAAACCATCTCATGCAGTGCACGGGAATAAGCACCATCCCAATGAGTCGCATGATTACCAAAGGGTCACAACCACACAGAAACCATCTCATGCAATGCACGGGGATAAGCACCATCCCAATGAGTCGCATGATTACCAAAGGGTCACAACCACACAGAAACCATCTCATGCAGTGCACGGGGATAAGCACCATCCCAATGAGTCGCATGATTACCAAAGGGTCACAACCACACAGAAACCATCTCATGCAGTGCACGGGGATAAGCACCATCCCAATGAGTCGCATGATTACCAAAGCGTCACAACCACACAGAAACCATCTCATGCAGTGCACGGGGATAAGCACCATCCCAATGAGTCGCATGATTACCAAAGCGTAACAACCACACAGAAACCACCTCATGCAGTGCACGGGGATAAGCACCATCCCAATGAGTCGCATGATTACCAAAGGGTCACAACCACACAGAAACCATCTCATGCAGTGCACGGGAATAAGCACCATCCCAATGAGTCGCATGATTACCAAAGGGTCACAACCACACAGAAACCATCTCATGCAGTGCACGGGGATAAGCACCATCCCAATGAGTCGCATGATTACCAGAGTGTCACAACCACACAGAAACCATCTCATGCAATGCACGGGGATAAGCACCATCCCAATGAGTCGCATGATTACCAAAGCGTCACAACCACACAGAAACCATCTCATGCAGTGCACGGGGATAAGCACCATCCCAATGAGTCGCATGATTACCAAAGCATCACAACCACACAGAAACCATCTCATGCAGTGCACGGGGATAAGCACCATCCCAATGAGTCGCATGATTACCAAAGGGTCACAACCACACAGAAACCATCTCATGCAATGCACGGGGATAAGCACCATCCCAATGAGTCGCATGATTACCAAAGGGTCACAACCACACAGAAACCATCTCATGCAGTGCACGGGGATAAGCACCATCCCAATGAGTCGCATGATTACCAGAGTGTCACAACCACACAGAAACCATCTCATGCAATGCACGGGGATAAGCACCATCCCAATGAGTCGCATGATTACCAAAGGGTCACAACCACACAGAAACCATCTCATGCAGTGCACGGGGATAAGCACCATCCCAATGAGTCGCATGATTACCAGAGTGTCACAACCACACAGAAACCATCTCATGCAGTGCACGGGAATAAGCACCATCCCAATGAGTCGCATGATTACCAAAGGGTCACAACCACACAGAAACCATCTCATGCAGTGCACGGGGATAAGCACCATCCCAATGAGTCGCATGATTACCAGAGTGTCACAACCACACAGAAACCATCTCATGCAATGCACGGGGATAAGCACCATCCCAATGAGTCGCATGATTACCAAAGGGTCACAACCACACAGAAACCATCCCATGCAGTGCACGGGGATAAGCACCATCCCAATGAGTCGCATGATTACCAAAGCATCACAACCACACAGAAACCATCTCATGCAGTGCACGGGAATAAGCACCATCCCAATGAGTCGCATGATTACCAAAGCGTCACAACCACACAGAAACCATCTCATGCAATGCATGGGGATAAGCACCATCCCAATGAGTCGCATGATTACCAAAGGGTCACAACCACACAGAAACCATCTCATGCAATGCACGGGGATAAGCACCATCCCAATGAGTCGCATGATTACCAAAGGGTCACAACCACACAGAAACCATCTCATGCAGTGCACGGGGATAAGCACCATCCCAATGAGTCGCATGATTACCAAAGGGTCACAACCACACAGAAACCATCTCATGCAGTGCACGGGGATAAGCACCATCCCAATGAGTCGCATGATTACCAAAGGGTCACAACCACACAGAAACCATCTCATGCAGTGCACGGGGATAAGCACCATCCCAATGAGTCGCATGATTACCAAAGCGTCACAACCACACAGAAACCATCTCATGCAGTGCACGGGGATAAGCACCATCCCAATGAGTCGCATGATTACCAAAGCGTCACAACCACACAGAAACCACCTCATGCAGTGCACGGGGATAAGCACCATCCCAATGAGTCGCATGATTACCAAAGGGTCACAACTACACAGAAACCATCTCATGCAGTGCACGGGAATAAGCACCATCCCAATGAGTCGCATGATTACCAAAGGGTCACAACCACACAGAAACCATCTCATGCAGTGCACGGGAATAAGCACCATCCCAATGAGTCGCATGATTACCAGAGGGTCACAACCATACAGAAACCATCTCATGCAGTGCACGGTGATAAGCACCATCCCAATGATTCGCATGATTACCAAAGCGTCACAACCACACAGAAACCATCTCATGCACTGCACGAGAATATTAGCCATCCCACTGAATCGTACAACCACCACAAGATCACCACAACACGAACGCCCCCTCTTGCGGTGCACCAGGATAAGCATCATGGCACTCCATCACATGATCACAACAAGGTCATTACGACACAAGAACCATCTCATGTAGCGCACGAGAATTACCACACGGTAACCACCACACAGACACCATATCATGCAGTGCACGGGGATAAGCACCATCCCAATGAGTCGCATGATTACCAAAGGGTCACCACGACACAAAAACCATCTAATGCAGTTCACGAGGATAATCACTATTCTAATGAATCAAATGATTACCACAAGGTCACCACAACGGAAAAATCACCTTATGTAGTGCACGAGGGCAACCACCATTCTACTGGATTACCTAGTCACCACAATGTCTTCACCACAGAGAACCCATCTCATACCATGCTCGAGCATAAGCATAATCCCACTGGATCGCATGACAATCCTCCGTTCACCCCAACATGGAAACCATCCCATGCAGAGCAAGAGGATAAGCACCATCCCACTGGTTCGCATGACAATCCTACAGTCACCGCAACACAGAAACCATCCCATGCAGGGCAAGAGGATAAGCACCATCCCACTGGATCGCATGACAATCCTTCGTTCACCACAATACGGAAACCATCCCATGCAGGGCACGAGGATAAGCACCATCCCACTGGATCGCATGACAATCCTCCGTTTGCCACAACACGGAAACCATCCCATGCAGGGCACGAGGATAAGCACCATCCCACTGGATCACATGACAACTCTACAGTCACCACAACACGGAAACCATCCCATGCAGGGCACGAGGATAAGAACCATCCCACTGGATCGCATGACAATCCTCCGTTCGCCACAACACGGAAACCATCCCATGCAGGGCACGAGGATAAGCACCATCCCACTGGATCACATGACAATCCTACAGTCACCACAACACGGAAACCATCCCATGCAGAGCACGAGGATAAGCACCATCCCACCGGATCGCATGACAATCCTCCGTTCGCCACAACACGGAAACCATCCCATGCAGGGCACGAGGATAAGCACCATCCCACTGGATCGCATGACAATCCTCCGTTCGCCACAACACGGAAACCATCCCATGCAGGGCACGAGGATAAGCACCATCCCACTGGATCGCATGACAATCCTCCGTTCACCACAACACTGAAACCATCCCATGCAGGACACGAGGATAAGCACCATCCCACTGTATCACATGACAATCCTACAGTCATAGCAACACAGAAACCATCCCATGCAGGGCACGAGGATAAGCACCATCCCACTGGATCGCATGACAATCCTCCGTTCACCACAACACTGAAACCATCCCATGCAGGACACGAGGATAAGCACCATCCCACTGTATCACATGACAATCCTACAGTCATAGCAACACAGAAACCATCCCATGCAGGGCACGAGGATAAGCACCATCCCACTGGATCACATGATAATCCTAAAACCACCACTGGGGAGTTTATTCCCGTATCGCCTGACGGGGATCACAGTATGACTGATGAAATTCATGAGATTGGCAGTATCAAATTTGACATTGCCACAATGTACAAACCCTCAATTCCTTCGTCAATGAGATTTTCTCTTTCTTCCGAACTTTCTGACGAGAGTCCGCACGAAGAATCGAATGATTTTCAGCTCATTCGGGGAAACTCGGAACCTATTTTCAATTTTGATGAACCTGATGATAGTTCTTCCTTCTACGCGTACGAAGAATCGCCCGGTCAAATATTTCACCTGAATGAAGATGCTGTTGAGCAAGAGGATACTACCATTGCCGGCAAGGGTCCTTCACCTTTGCATTCTGATTCATACGCAGCCGATCATCAGTCTCTCGCAGACACGATCGCTGTTACTGGGACCGGACCGGATAAGGAAGAATGGGCTTCGTCGGCGGAGCATGCGATGAATCCCTCTTATCGCCCTCGACCTACTTACTACATGCCCTCCGTTTATTCTCTGCCACATTCCACTTATGGCATCCCTTTCAACCCAGGGAATTACCGGGAAGCGGTTTTTCCGTATCACCCTTACGTCCTTACTCGTGTGCCGTATGCTAAAAGTGTGTGATTGGCCTCAGTATCGAGGCTAAGTGTAAAGCTTACAAGTCTTGATCTGAGCATTGTTCCAAAGTCGTAAAAGATGAATCCATCTGGCTGAGACAAACAGAAATAACACGTTCATCTTTTATTCGATCTAATTTACAAAACTGCGGGTACAGAAAGTGAACGCATCTTTTACGTTAAAACTTCAGTGGATCCATATTTGTGTTTTTATGCTGCTTTATAAACTTCTCGCAAATGGCGTATCGAAAAGATTTAATCGTTTTACAAATTAAGTATTTCTCCTGATTCCATATGCCATTGATTTATAAAACTCTGTTTCATTTTAATGTGAATTAGTCGATTTAGGT
Organism: Tanypteryx hageni; assembly: GCA_028673005.1. Taxonomy (NCBI): domain Eukaryota; kingdom Metazoa; phylum Arthropoda; class Insecta; order Odonata; family Petaluridae; genus Tanypteryx; species Tanypteryx hageni. The sequence continues at coordinate 13,165,784 of CM054116.1, read as the reverse complement.
TTTATTATTTTCGATGAAAATGTGTTTTTAAAATTGTTTTTGCTTCATATATCATTTAGAGTCATCATAATTTCTGACTGAATGCATATGGCTTGCAAGAGATTGTTCCTCATATGGTGCATTTATCAATAACAAATTTATCTCCTAAAATATAGGGCAAAAGCCTTATTTTTAGATAAACAAATGATTATTGTATTCGCTAATTTAAACTTTATTTATTTATTTATTTTTGTGTGTCATTTATACTTCTACCAGGAATAAAATAAGCTGTTATGTATCATTATTTATCTATTTTACACATTTTCATAATCCCAAATATAAATAAATTTAGAAATTGTTCGTGAAAGAATTATCGAGCTCGCCATATGCTTGAAACCAAATTTGAAAAATTATGTTTAATCAGTAAGCACAAAAAGTTTGGAAAACCAGATACGCCTTTCGGCCAGTTGAGACACACTATCAGACTATTTCGAGAGCAAAACTCTCAACGTCAATGCTTGTTGGTTTTTTCCAAGATTTCAAAATTTAGCATTTAATTTAATTTGTGGACTTTTTCTTACCCCTATTTCCAAGGCGACGTGATTCGAAAACCAAACGTCGAAAAATGCAATAATGTTTGTTATAGACCGTGGGTGCACAAATCAAACGTTGACACGGTCCTAAACCGATATTGATTGGACCTAAGCGGGCCGCAGTAGGAAATTTTTTTCCATAATAAACATATAAGTACACTATTGTGAATTCATTAATAATTATTACAAATTTTGCTTGAAATTTTTGTGCCAAAAATGAAATGACAACAGCTATAATTTACTAACTCAACAGATGTTGCAGCATTTTTCTCTTGCTATTCAGAATTTATCTGCCATAATGCTGATAGTCGCTGTTCTGATAATGTATCTTATATTCTGATCTGTCATTGTTCAATGTAATGGAGCTTTGTTTAAATTCTTAAGAGAGACTATTTGTTCACACACAAACGCACTCCCAAATATCGACGCAATTTTCAGAGCGTCTTTTCTGAGTAACATTAATTTGGATTTGTCCCACTCTTTGTATAAATCATTTGGGGAAGGTTATCGATGTTTATTTTTAGGTATGTAGAGCACTGCAAATCTGGTAATTCAAATTGAATAATAGTCTCCTATTTTTCAGCTCTAACGGAAAAAAGATCAGTAAAGAACTCAAACATTTATTTGTAAATGAACACGTTCCATATTCCAAATGCAGTTTTTATATATGAGGTGCATATTCTGGCATTCTTTCAGGTTCATCTTTGAAAACCAATGAGTTACAGGTTGGGAAATCTGACAAATCCCCTTCACTCATCTGTGAATTAAAGAGTTGTATTTTGCGTCTAAACCTTTTTACGCCAGAAAACATATCTGTAATAAGGTGTTCTTTACTCTGTAGATTTGTGTTGAGGCAATTTAGATGGAATCTTACGTCAGCAAGGAATGATAAGTCACACAACCATCTTCATTCTCCAACTCTGATACTTTTTTCCCTTTTCTATCTAAAATTTCCTTGTTTTCAGACCAAATAGCCACACAACGTTGTAATGGTAGCCAAAGTACTTCTGTATGAACATCATCATATTCAGAATCAATATCTCACACATAAATATTCTTGAAACTTAAGGTGGTTCTCGTTTCTGCTCTGACTGAAGTACACAACCGAATTTGACCACTGCCATGAGATAATCATAGTTCGTGTTTGTACTATTCTCTGAGGAAAGGAATGGAAATTATAATTTTTACAGTATAATTTTGCTTATCCATCGCATTCCTTCGAAGTTCGGATAACTGGCGGATACTGGCGGATTTGTAGTTTTTAGTTCTCTTTTCAAGAATGTTGCCATTGCAACGACTACTGTTAGACTCGGATTCCGTATAGCTTAATGTCTAGTGCATACACGCGATATTTTGATGAACTCGGATATTCCAGTAAACGGGCGGATGTTCTGCCGCTAAAATACCGAGGCTGACGTTATCTTATTTCAGATTATTTCTGAAGCAGGAGAACTAATCTGACTTGATAGTTCTGGCTGCCATGAAAAAGGAGAAAGTTTTTCTCGATATTGCAGAGGTAGAATATTGCTGGGAGCGTGGATGATCCGATTAAGGATAAAGACCAAACTTTCCTCCTGCTGTCTAGTACCTCGTATTCGCCAATCTCGATGATTTCAATACTTTGTACTTCAGCAAATTTATAAAGTATAAATTTATTTTTGATCGATGAATGATTTTTTTCTGTAAAAACTTTAAAACGATTTTCTCCCTTCAGTGCCACGCATTAGGACCCCCGTAAAAATTTCTAAAAATTTGCTAGGATCTAAAGCAATCGGAAGAGACAAAGGACATCTAGGGCTACCCCGGGGCTTGAGGTAATGAGTGCGATAGAAATGGGAGAATGAAAACTTGAGACGCCATAGTTTTACCAACTAATACGAAGGTCGTCCGAGGCGATCAACGGTAGTGGGTATCCGTTATTATCTTTTCGTTTGTACGTGGTCGACAGATTCGGAATCGGTAGGTTTATCTTTCGGAAAGAGCTTGAGGTGACGTTATAGTCATAAATCTCAAGGTGCGGCACTACGCAAATTCTCCGATTTCCACGCATACGTCGGCGAGCGGTAGAGATCCCCGGCGCGAAACAATCGAGTCTCGTCTGCGCTCTTTTATGCCCAGGAGTAGCAGATGAAATTTGCGAGCTGTACGTCAATATCATTCCTTATGCCATTGGCGGCGCAAGAGCGATGGATTGATGCCAAACGTGCCGATGTTAAAGCAGTGCTTTGCATAAATAAACAGTCCGGTGCTCCTGCATCATGGACCCTGATGTAGCCGAGTTTCCTTATCAACTCTCACATTAACCCAGGGCATCGAACCGAAATTTTTTTCGCTCCGGTTTTCGTTCCAGTTCACCCAAAACAAAACATTTCGGTTCCGGTTTCGCACCAAAAACCACCATTGAACCAGTTCGAACCTGTTCTTTGCCTCCGACTTTGAATTTTTTGCGGAAAATTTCAAGAGAATTTCAAAATAATCTTCATTAAATAATGTTATTTTTTATTTAAAGCAAATACGTCTTCAGTATCGAACGTCAAGAAGACAAAAATAGATATCCGCACGTAACATCGCGCAAGCACCCCTTCCCACCACGTAATGAACAGTAAAACATTGTATGAATTCTCTTCTTACATTTTTCGACATTCAATTTACAAATGGCTCCTTATATACGACTACATCTAATACTGCTCTATAGGAATTTAAAATGTATTTTTTCCTTTTTAGCGTGTACAAAAGCTATTAAAATGTTATTTATTTTTTAGTCTTTAATTTGGTGTAAAACCCTTGTTATTCTATCAAAAGTCAACATTTATTTGATTTTACAAATCCAGTATTCCAGATTCCAATATAAGCAATTCTAATATAATCATAATCAATTTACTCCAACAGTATTAACGTACTCGAACAGGCACAATAACAGTAATTCGCATTTGAATGTAGAATGTAATTCATAAAGAGTTGTCCAAAGAAGAGCTACTTAACTATTTTTAAATACAATAATTTAGATGTTAATATTACAAATATCATATACTAGCATAATTACTCGGCGTTGCGCAGATGGGGGAGGGGGGAGGAGAGGGGGATGTACATATTAGAGAGTTATAATTAATTTTTTTAAAATTTCTAACAATAGTCTAGCTGGAACATGCTAAGCTTCTAACTGTTCTCGCTTGGAAAAGAGTTTCGAATTGCTTCTTGCCGTAACTACTGTTTTTCTATACGTCTATCTGTGAGTTTGGATAAAAATATCGAGAAATAGGTATGTCGCCATTATATTTAACAATTGGAAAGAGTTCAAATTTATCGAAAAACTACTAAACACAACAAAATACTTTTCACGTTTTACCGTCACTGCTAGCAGGGTTGATTCTCCGATGTTGATCCCTTATAGCCCTGGAGAAAAAAAACCAATTCGCTCCTTCCTACAGTCGATAATCCAAATTTAATCATCATGTTCGTGCTTTCAGTAGTACGCGAAATTTCAACTACCTATCTATAATACCCTCAATCACAGTGCGTGATTCAATTAGTGTTTTGGATAGAGTAAAATCTTACGTATTATCGGAAGAAAATATCGGTGATGGTGTTTTCATGATATGCATGATATTGAAAATTCGAGTTATATGATTATGAAAATAACTTTATGTTAATTCAATTAACGAAAAATTAAAAAAATATATTTCCGTAATTTGAATTTTCTATAACTCGAATAGTTTTTGCTTTCTCTTGAAATTCGAGTTAAAGAAGTTCCACTGCATATATACAAATATATAAAACTATATTTCCACAATTGAATTTTCTATTACTCCAATAATTATTACTTTTCCTTGAGATTCGAGTTAGGGAAGTTCAACTGTACATCGTTAACGGGATTAATTTCCATTAAAAGTATTAAATCACTGCAATCGTAACGTATAATATCAGATCCGTTTAAAAACATTGAGGTCGTTGCCATAGTATTTAAAGATTTCAATTGTTGAAAAGAGGAAAAATTCACACTTTTACCCGATTAAAAGCAGAAGTTTCCGCTAAATCGGTATGTATTTGAATTCTGCCTCCAAAAATTGACAACTCCGTGTTTTTATATAGACAGCTCAGAGGCGTATATTCAGGGTGTGCTAGGTGTGCGGTGCACACCCACGGATTCGCAATGTCCCAGATATTATATTTTTGCATTTATTCCTGTTGAAGACTCCCCTAATCGTTTTCTGGCTTCGCGTGATTCCTAAAATCAAATCCAATATACAATTTTTCATGAAGAGGAGAAGTTTCGGCGCGTAAACATTGTATCACATTCACGTTAATAGCCCGGGTGTCTGGTAAGAAATACGGATAGCTTTGAGCCCTTTAAACATACGTACAGATGGCGCAGCGGGTCAAATTCTTATCCGCCTTGTGGATTTAAACCGTCCAGAAGGCGTGGCAGGGTGTGCGCTGAGACAACAGCACCCAGAAGTAGTTAGCGGTTGTGATTGGCTATTGTGTGAAGCAATCCAATTCAACGTTGTTACTTGTCATGAGATGCTGTTTTTGTTTTCTGAGTTTCGTCTGTTTTGCGAGCGTGGGGTAAAGTGTGAACCGACGTGTTTATGACACCGATATAGACAAGTTTTTAACATATATTTATAATTTTTTAGATATAATTTATAACTTTTTGCCCATATTTACAATGGTAAACAGTGCTGACGATGTACTGAATGCCCCGTTTTCTGCCAGAGCTTTTGCGGATTGTATGAACATAGTCGAAGAAGGTAAGCCTCGTCCTCCTCTTCCAAATTTACTGTGCAAGCACAAAGATGCAAAAACTGAGTACATGAGACATTTCTCTGTTTCACAATACGATTCAGTAGAATGGTTAACTGGATGTGAAGTGCTGTCAAGACTTTTTTGTTGGCCTTGTTTATTATTCTCCAAAGAGAAAGGTGTTTGGAATAAGCAAGGGTATTCCGATCTTAATAATTTAGCTGCAGCAATGCAAAAACATGAGCGCTCCCAGCCACATGTTCAGTCATTTTTAAATCTTAAGATGTATGGAAAACAAAGAATTGACAGCCAAAGAAAAATTGAAATTAGTCGTCATAATGAACAAGTAAAGAAAAATAGAGACGTTTTAAAAAGATTAATTGATGCTGTATGTTATTTGGCTAAGCAAGAGCTTCCTTTGAGAGGTCATGATGAGTCTGAAGATTCAGCCAACCGAAGGAATTATATAGAATTTTTAAATGTGCTCCGTGAGTATGATCCTCTTTTAGACAGTCATTTAAAGGCATCGACTGTATTTCGAGGAACTTCTCCCACAGTACAAAATGATATCATTAACGCTATATCTGATGTGGTTAAAGATGCTATAAAGAAAGAAATTTCTTCCGCTACATTTGTGGCCATTCTTCTGGATGAAACTTCTGATGTAATGTCGAAATCGCAGCTATCAACTGTTTTCCGTTTTGTCCATAATGGGCAAACACACGAAAGGTTTATCGGATTTACAGACGTAAGTGATGATAGAACGTCTAGTGGTCTTTTTAAACAAGTTGTAAACAGAGTTGAGGAATTTAATATTAAGGACAAGTTGGTCGGCCAAACCTATGATGGTGCCTGTGCAATGAGTGGACATATTAATGGGTTGCTGAGTAAAGTTATCGAGGCCTATCCTTTAGCAATATTTACGCATTGCTACGCTCACGTTTTGAACTTAGTTCTGAAGCAAAGCCTCTTGAATATCAAGGAATGTAGATTGTTTTTCCAAACTATCAGTGGATTGGCAGCATATTTTTATAAATCATCGAAAAGAGCAAATGCTTTTCAAGATTTTGTTGCTAAAAAATTACCCTCCGTCGCACCAACCAGATGGAATTTTACTTCCCGTTTATCAAACAGTAAAACGCCACAGAAGTGAACTTATTGCATTTTTTGAACACATTGTGGAGAATTCTGGGGATTGGGACGTGGATGCTGTAATCAAAGCTCGTGGTTTTCTGTATTTCTTGCAGGATTTTCAAACAATTTTTTTGCTAGAAATTTTTTCTGTTATGTTTGGCTGTATTGATGTTTTGAATAATATATTGCAAACATCATCCTATAACATATTGTACTGTTGTAAAAAAGTACGCGCTCTTCTCCTCTTCTATAGATCTTTTTCGTCTTTTAGGCTTCGACGACTCAACCTTATGCTTTTTCTTTGCAGAAACCCAAATATCATCAAATCCATGTTCCTTGTCATTCCTAAGCTATTTCATAGTATCATGCACTTTTTTACAACAGTGTTAAGTGTTTGTGAATTGGATTTCCAACTCCCGGCTGCTATGCCGTCGCCGGGGGATGACTCGGAGTCCCCTCGGGCATCAACGTCTGCTTCGGGCGGTGTAGACCTTCACCCCTCGCCTGCTTTTACCAGGCGTTTGGATTTCCAGCCGCCGCGGGATGGCTCGGAGTCCCCTCAGGCATCGACCTCCGCTTCGGGCGAAGTCTTCCTTCGTCCCTCGCCAGGTATTTCCCGATTGGAAACCCAGCCGCCGAGGGATGGCCTTGAAGCCGGCCTTATCGGCAATAAGGGGACCTCGGTCTCCACCCAACCTATAGTTCAAGCGAATACCAGCACTATACCGCCTGCTTCTTACCCGGCCAAAGGCGGCAACGATATTCCCACTACTGTAAAAAAATCCAACCAACCGACCACTAATACCGAGCTTTCAACGCCCCAAAATCCTGTCTCAACATACTTCCCAAATAAGAAATTAGCCGTTGTGTGTGACTCCATAGATGGCACATCTATCGAGGACTACATAATAGCTTTAGGAAAAGTTGCCCCCCCCCCACCGAATTAAATACGCCTCGAGGTTAAGCCTTGGAAGGGTGTGTTTTTACCTACAGAGTTAAGATGACGTTGACAAAGTCACGGCCTCTCCGGAGATTGAGGTAAATCATTCTTATGTCCCTATCAGGAAATACATATCTGCGGCCACAAAACTGATATTATCCAATGTGTTTGCTGACATTCCCGATGCTGAAATTGCGAAATGTTTTAGTCGCTTTGGGAAAATTACTAGCCCCTTTAGAGAGATGAACATCGGCACAAAACTCCCTGAATTTCAACATAAAGTCCTTTAGAAGGACGGTGTATATGATTATCCCCAAGCCAGAAACTTTTCCGGCCAGCATACCAGTCATTTTCGATAACACCACTTACAATGTATATGTTTCTCTAGACGACGTAACGTGCTTTTATTGTAAGAAAAAGGGCCATGTCTCCAAGAGGTGTCCAGAGGCGAAACTAATCGAAGGCACGAGCCCCGTTTATGATCAATCCGTGTTCCCCGCCTTAACGAGTCCAACGGCTGCCAGCGTAACCTCCATCTCCACTGTGCAATTATCTTCTGCCCCTACCTCTCCTACCCCTCCCCACACACCTTCTCCTCTCCTAACCCACTCCCCTTTCCAGCCCCCCACCACCACTCTCCACGCCCCCGCTCCTAAGCCAACTCCTAGTCCAACACACACCACAATACCTACCCCTTCCACTTCGAATACCCCCATATCGATACCATCTCTCTCCTCTCTCCCTCCTTTACCAGAGGATTCTTCCCCCTCTATACCGCCACGTTTTTCCACGGGAAGTAATGTCCCTAAAAATGGGCCCGAGGGAGAAACAACACGGCAAGATAAAAACAAGCCTTATCATCCAAGTAAACGGACACAGGACCCACCTTCCGAAGGAAAAAGTAAAAACAAACGACCGGCCTGCGATTCAGATGAGTAGGATGCGATGTCGGTTTCGTCACAATCCTCCGTTGATGCTGAACTTAGCGAGAAGACAGGTCTCCCAAAAGAAATTGGGGGAATTTTTAAAAGAATGCGCGCGAGCTAAAGAAGTACTTCATATAGCGAAAAAATGCACAGAGAATTTTGCAGGTCTAAAGGAAATGCTTAAGGAAGTGCGCGAAACGGCAAATTATAAAGCAACGAGGCAAAGGGCTGGCCGTATCATCTCCTTGCTGGAAAAAGAAATTACAGCACTTTCCCCAATCTAACATACAGGTGTTCAGAACAGATCTACTTGTTACTCTCTGTGGTTTCAAAAGAATAATTAATTTATTATACAGATAGATTCTACCTATATCTATATTTTTATATATCTATATATATCAGATTTATCCTATCTTCTGTTCTTCAAGTTTTTTAGTGCCGATTCAGATAATTATTTAATCATATTTATCTACTTATCTATTTATTTATATATATATATATATATATATATATATATATATATATATATATATATATATACACATAATGAAAATTACCTCATTAAATGTGCATTCCATCACAAGCCCCAGGAAACAAGAAATGCTCGTAGTTTTCCTGGACCGTCATCGACCGGATGTTGCGATCCTACAGGAGACCCGTAATTATTGTTCAGGAATGCGGAATAACTGCCAGGCATATAACTTCTTCACTAACTTCCCTCACGGCAATGACGCTGGAACAGCAATAGCGTTAAAAGACAGTTTAGTTTTGGACGAGAATCCTCAAGCCCGAGTATTAGTTCAGGGTCATCTCCAGGCAGTTCTACTGAAGATCAATAAGGAGAACATAAGGATTGTTAATATCTATTTACCACACGACGACATACAGGCGCTTCTCGTTATGGAGACGCTGCGTATATATTTAGATAAATGTCCGGCCTCCGATATTTTGATCTGTGGTGGAGACTGGAACGTTACGCTGCTTCCCGAAGACCGAAACAGAGCGGAAGAAAAGAGGAAGAAGATCGCCTGTGTGCCGAAAAAGATATTACAGGATTACAATCTCGTGGTTGCCTGGAGAGAATTTAGAGGAAACACCACATCCTACACGTTTTATGGACCACAACCGAACTATGCCAAGTCCAGACTTGATAGGTTCTATGTGGTAAGGAACCACTTTGGTTGGCTGACCAACGTTTTTATCCATCCCTCCTTCTCCGACCATGACGCAATCTCAATTGTTTTAGGGGGCATGCATGCTTTTAAAAATCTGTGTCTGTGGAAAATACCGATTTCATTGCTAAACATCGAGGGTTTTGCTAATTCTGTTAAAAACATTTCAGAACACTTCTTAAGAAGGACAGAACATCCCGAGGCAGATGCGTCTCAAGTATGGGAACTTTTTAAACGTGAGATCAAAGTATCGGCTATAAGATTTAGAGAGGATGAACGTAAGAAGGAAACTGAAGCATTAAAAACGCTTGAGAATGCGGTAGCAGCACTGAGAAAAAACTCCTTCCCTGTAGAAGATGAAGCAATGCTCCTGGCCCAATGCCAAGCCGATCTTACAAACGTTTACTCGGGACTTGCGAGCCGTCTGGCGAACAAGGAACAGTATCGTAGGGCTTTCGGGGACTCCTCGGCGGCGATGGAGGTCCTAGCCCTTCATCGTGCCTCGCCAGAGCGCTGTCGACTCTTACGTATAGAGACGGGAAGAGGCGTGATAGACGATACTTCTTCGTTAAAAAAACATGTGAGGGGGTTTTTTGCGAAACATTTCGGTGCTGCTGACGATAATAACCGCACAATTGACGTCGCTTCGGAACTGGGAATCACGCTACCCATGCTGGGGAAAGAGTTGCGTGATGAACTCGACATGGAGTTGAGCCCTGAGGAAATCACCGAGGCGGTGAAACAACTGCGAACCGGGCGTTAGCCAGGTTTTGACGGAATTCCGGCGGAATTTTACCAGACCTTTTGGATAAATATCTTTCCCCTTTTCTATAGGATGTTGAAGGAGGCGTTCAAACAAGGCATTTTGCCAGAAAGCTCGCGCATGGGAGTGATGATTCTCCTACCCAAGAAAGGAGATCGGCTGCAGCTTGGGAACTGGCGACCAATCACTTTATTGGGGCGGACTATAAACTGATTTCGAAATGCATGGCCAACCGAGTATTAAGAGTGGCCGAGAAGGTCATTCACCTGGATCAAACATACTGTGTCCCCGGAAGAAATATTCACGAAAATATTCACGTGATTCGAGACGCCCTGCACTACGCCTCGAATTGCGGCCTTCCCCTTGGGGTGTTGACCATGGATCAAACTTCTGCCTTCGATAAAGTTAACCACAATTATTTATTCGGCACATTAGCTGCTTTCGGTTTCGGCCCAAAAATGATACATATGATAAAAGTCCTCTATAATGATGCTTCTTGCACCATCAGAATTAAGGACAGCCTTAGCTCACCCTTTCAAGTTTTCAGGGACGCGCCCCCAGCGTTAAACGAGGTGTGATCTATAATTGATTGAGCACAAACTGTTATTTCGGTGTATATTAGGTATCGGCCTTGGTGCAGGAACCAGTCTCCTATTTATATTGTTCCCACGGTAAAATCGGTTATGATTGACAACGTTTCGAATTGATACGAGGTTTTGAGGAACCAATTTTCTATCAAGTCCATGAGTCGTATATCACAGTAAATTAATCGCAAAGCGAGTGAACATTGGTCTCGACCCAAAAGCTTTGATTTGTATTTTAAAAATTTCTCTAACTAATTAACTAACTAACATTTGTTTGGAAGCACCGATGTCTCCAAGCCCATCCCACTCTGTCTCGTGTCCGGTTCGCCCTCTCTCTCTATCTCTCTTTCTTAGTTCAGCAGTAGTTGCACGCCCAACTCTTCAATCGAACGTTCCACATCCGGCAATAGGCACGCGTGCCGGAAGAGTCCGTCACCCACTCGTAATGTATACGCTTTCTAACATGCAAATCCCGCGAACGGAGACTCTATCAGAGTATCTGATTGGTTCCTGATGACGCAACTTTCGAATGTGTTATTAATGGACTTTTTGTAAACACTTGTGTTCACGAATAACACTACTTGTTTTATTCTAAAAGGTTTGTGGTTGAATCCATGGTTACTAACATGGCTTTCATGACTAAGAAGAATAATATATCTGAAGAGATTTAAAACGCAGAGATAGAATGCAGCATCAAGTGTTTACTGTCTAAAGAGAAGCGTGTGGTAATAAAATTAATAATTAGTTTAAATTTATTATTTAAATTAGTACTCATAGAAATCACTAACAAAAACAGCTATGAATTACGTACAGGTATTTGAATTCTTTTGAAATATTTAATGACCTCCTGCTGATTACTATGAGTACTAACAAAAAGTACTCGGAGATATAAATGGATGGGTGGGAGTAAAACGAGAAGGCACCGAAAGGGTCCTTGGACTATTTGGTGACCCAAGAGTGAATGATAATGGTGAAAGCTTGATGAATGTATGTATGGAAATGGGATTGTTTGTCTCGAACACATGGTTCAAGCAAAAGTCAATCCACTTGTATACATGGACAAGAGGGGAAGCGAAGAGTGTGATAGATTTTGTTGTGTATGATGAACGGTTGATGGAGCTTATGAATGATACGAGAGTTGTGAGAGGTGCGGAATGTGGATCAGACCACTATTTAGTGATCTCTAGAGTAGATCTTGGGAGAAAATGGATTGTGAGAAAGAGGGAAGGGGAGAAGGTAACTAGAGTAAAAGTGGAAAGATTGCAAGAGCAAATGAATAGGTGGGAATATGAAAGTGTGCTAAAAGAAAGGCTAATGGCCAAAGAGAGTGAATGGAAGGAGGAAATGAGAGAAGAGAATGTGGAGAAGGCTTGGAACAGATTGAAAGGTATTATCATGCAGTGCGCTACTAAGGTGTGTGGGACTGCAGTTGTTGGAAGAATGAGAGGTGATGCATGGTGGAATGAGAGAGTTAAAGAGGCTGTGAATGAGAAAAAGGAGGCATATGTGAGAATGATTGCTGCTAAGAATGAAAATGAGCGAAAGGCACTGTATGAAATGTATAAAGAGAAAGGGAGAGCTGCAAAAAATATTGTGAAAGAGAGTAAAGAACAATTGCGGATGAATGAAGCTGAGAAAATGCAGAATGATTTTGAGGGGAATAAGAAGTTGTTCTGCAAATAGGTGAAGAGAGCAAGGCAAGGAGTGAGTAAGGGTGTGAGCGGAATTCAAGGAAAGAATGGTGATATGGTGTGAAATGAGAGTGATGTAAGGGAGTTTTGGAAAAAGTATTTTGAAGAGTTGTATGGAAATGTTGTGAATGGGTCTAAAAATCCGAGTGAATCTGTTGGAGTGAATATTAATGAACATGAGGGGATTAGTAAGAACGAGGTAGTTAAAGCAGTGAATATGTTGAAAAATGGAAAAGCTGCAGGTGTGGATGGCATAACGGGAGAGATGTTTAAGTATGGAGGTGATTTGCTTATGTGTTGGATGTGGGATCTGTGCAATCTGTGTGCAAGGAGTTCGAGAGTGCCTGCTGAATGGAAGGATGGTGTAATTGCACCGTTCTACAAGGGTAAGGGAGATAGGGCTGAATGTAAGAATTATAGAGCGATTAGTTTGCTGAGTATACCTGGAAAGGTGTATGGGAAAGTTTTGATTGAAAGAGTACAAAAGGTAACTATGGATAAAATGTGGGGAGTGCGATGTGGCTTCATGCCTGGAAGGGGTTGCACCGACCAAATATTTGCCCTACAGCAAGTGGTTGAGAAGTGCATGGATGAAAGAAAGAAAGTGTAATGTGCATTTGTTGATTTAGAGAAAGTATATGACAGAGTGAATCGTAATGAATTGTGGAATGTTCTGAGCGAGTATGGAGTGAATGGTTGGTTGCTGAATACTATAAAGGTAGTGTATACTAGAAGTAGGGCATGTGTAAGGGTGAATGGCATGATGAGTGATTGGTTTAGAGTTGGGCAAGGTGTACGGCAAGGATGTGTTATGCCCCCTTGGTTATTTAATGTGTTCATGGATAAATGTGTGAGACAGGCATGTATGGATATGGTGGGTGTTAAGGTTGGTGGAGAGAATTTCCGTGTACTTTTGTATGCTGATGATGCTGTGTTAATGGCTGAGAACCCAGGAGAATTGCAGAGAATGTTAGATAGCCTGCATGATACGACATTGAGAATGGACTTAAGGATACATGTGGCCAAAACCAAGGCAGTTGTGTTCGATCGGGAGAATGAGGTGAACGACTGTCAATTTAGCATAAATGGTGGAACGATTGAGGTAGTGGATGAATTTGTATACCTTGGTAGAATGTATAGTAAAAATGGTAGAGTAGATGAGGAAATCAAAATGAGAGTGAATGCTGGTAGAAAGGTGGCAGGAAGTGTGTGGTCGATTGCAAAGAATGAATGGTTGTCAAAAGAAGCGAAAATGTCTGTATACAAGAGTGTTTTAATGCCTACCTTGCTGTATGGCAGTGAAACATGGGTGTGTCAGGAGAAGCATAAAAGTAGTTTGAATGCGGTTGGGATGGGATACATGAGAAGAGTTTGTGGAAAATCTAGGAGGGACAAAGTCTAGTCACCCATAATTGGGTGATGAACGAATGTGGTATGAAAGTTAGTGTGGCAGATTTGTATGAGAGAGGTCTGCTGAGGTGGTTCGAGCATGTAGAAAGAATGGAGGAGAGTAGAATCACCAAACAAATATATGAAGGAAGAGTGAATGGCGAGAGAGGGAGAGGCAGACCGCGCAAGACTTGGTTGGATGTGGTTAGTGAGACTCGGAGAAAAAGGGACGTGAAAAGTATGAGGAATAAAAGGAAATGTGTGACTCAGTGTATGAGTGTAAGTGAAGCAAAAGAAGTGTGCAAGGGTAGAAGTGTGTGGAGGAAGCATGTGGTGATGGGTTGGTAATTGGCAGACATATGGCATGGCTTACCCCGCAAGGGAAAGCGTCAAGGTGTGTTGTATTTAATGACCTTAAATTTCATACGGAAAATGTGGAAATAGAAATTCCACTGAACAGTAATCAGGTATTAAAATCATAAAGGAATCATTTTTACCAAAAGTCCTTAGCTCAAGCATTGGACGCACATATTTCACGGATTCCTTATATAATTCCTCTAAATTTCATATTTCATTTACACGCTTTTATCGTTTTTATCACTATTTCTGGCGTCTCTTTTCTCACAGACATTACCTTTTATTTTAATCATTTTGTGCTATATAAATTCGCCATTCGCCATGTGCGACGTGCAGTATGTTTTATTTTCGATGATATCATTCCTACTAAATTCGAAGTTTGTGTTTGTGTTAGTGGAAATTTTTCTATTTATACATAATGCGGGCTATAATATGTCATATACGTTGATCTCATGCAATTAATTTGCGCTCTATGTACTCATTCAAAATTTTGTTATCGACGAATGAGAATATAATATGTTCGCTTCAAGTATGACAAGGGTGGAATTGATATCGAACGCTACTCATTATTATTCAAAGGCTCCGCGGACTCGTTGGCTTTCTCCAACTCAGATAATAGCCATCGCCTGGATAGAGCGCGAGTGATGCTTCTTTCACTCCGAAGATATTTCATCGTATCTCAATTTTATCCAAGTCTTGGAAAGATAACGCTCACTTGGAAATTAAAAAGGATTTTCGAGGGCATTTCGATTACTTTGAATTTTTGGAGTCATTCACTTGCGCAAAATTATTTTTGCAAGTGACAATATCCAACAATGTGATATATGCTATCAATTTGATATTCGCCAACCATCTAAGTCAGTGGTTTCCAAACGAAGGCCCAAGGGCCAAATATGGCCCGCAACCCCATTTAATGTAGCCCTCGAGCCTGTAATAAGTCTTTGCCATTTTTTACAAGATATAACAATCAAGCAGTGTTAGAGAACTTTATACGTAACGTAACGAAATAACAAAATTATTTTTTAATTACATAACAAAATTTTCAAAATAACTGTAACGAAAAACATTACCAAAGCAAAAATAAATCGTTATTTCGTTGTGTACGCTTCTACTGTGTTAAATTTCTTCCCTTGTTTTCCATCCCATTTTTTCTCTCTTCCTCAGCGGTCTCATTAGCCCCACGTGCAGTAATACCGTCATAAAAGGCACCGAGGACGGGATGATCGGGGATCTTTCTGGTCCGAAAGCATGGCAGAGATCCACCGAAGTTGTGCTCCATTTATGGCTGATTTCGATTCATATTCGGTAAAGAAAAAATAAAAGTCAGATTGGACTTGTCGAAAAATATCCCGGAAAATTGTAATTTACCAAATTCACTAAATCGCCTTTTAATACGAAAATAGCATACATTTTTATATTGTGCGCCAATATTTTCAAAAAATGTTCATGTTGAAAGTCTGGCCCGCGAGCATAAAATTTATGAACGAAGTGGCCCACTGGTAAAAAAGTTTGGAGACCCCTGATCTAAATGATTTAGTGTGTGTCACATTGACTGAACTCACCCGTAATATGGATAATGACCATTGATGTAACTTCATAATCAGAACCGTATTTTTGGACTTTAAATATAGGTAAGACGCTCATCGAGTGACTGGAATACAATTTCAACTCCAATGTCCCTAGTAAGGCGAGTAAAAGGATATGCACATTTAGGCCACAAAACAGCCACTCTCACTGGAGATTTTCCGATCGTTTTTTATATATAATTCATTAGCCAGTCATTTGACATCTCAGAGAGAAGTCTCGAATATCTCTTGTTTCGTCAGCCCACTGAAAAATGACAATGCAACTTATCTTTAACAAAAAGAGCTCTCGGAGTAATGTGGATTTATCTATAAACAGAATAATCTTTAAGGTGTTAGAAAATGACGGAGACGGGACAACCCAAATAAAATAAAACGTGCCAAAAAGGAGAAAAAAAGAATCGACGCTGTAGCCTACTTCCGTTCCATCAGTAGCGTACCTGGCCGACATTTCTCCGACCTCTTCGAAGTTTCCGCCAATAAGGGTCCGACGGAGGCTTTCTCCGGGCTTTTCCCTCCAGCAGACACGCGTCCGTCCCATTACTCGCCGAACGACGGCAAGCGACATCTCGCGAAAGGGGGACTCGAGACAACACGACTCGGAAGAAGGACTCCTTTTTGCGCGCCCGAAGCTGCGGCTGCAGACAGCACACGACCCGCCGGAGTGCGTTCGAGGACGCGCAGGGATCAGATCGCGGGACAGCTCCGAATCATTTCAAAGGCGAGTGCTAAGAACGGCCGTTGGTGCGAGCATCACCCGCGTGCTAACGATGAGTCAACGCCTCTCTTGAAGTCGATGCTCTTTCCCACCAAACGGTCAACCTCCATTGCTTTATCTTTTGTTTTGTGTGCTATCGTAACTACCTATTTCCGCTTTTGCTGCTAATTTCGATTTCTTGGGCTCCTTATATTTATTTTCGTGCAGTCGTCAGAAAAATATTCTCTTGTAAAAATAATGAGACTTAGTACTTGGTAATTCCGCATACTTAAACTTTTATTTATATTCGACCTAGGTTTCGTTGCAATGCAACGTCGTCAGGTGAAGCGAACTCGTAGCCGGTGGCAATTTATAGTAATATGTAGAATGGGTGGGTGGGGTGAAAGGGATTGTGGAGTGAGCGATCATTGGAGGAAAGGAGTGAACGTATGTTCGTGGGAAGGGGAGGGTGGAAATTGGTTGAGCTGAGTGAAGTCCAGTAAGTTGGGTAATGAGATATGGGAATAATTGGGAGTAATATTTAGATTAATAGGAGTTCGAGAAGTGGGAAAAGAAAAGGATACAAAATATACGCCTTCACAGTTTTTTGAGGCCACACTATATATAATTTCCAATTGTTCCAGAAAATCAAGCCTGGTTTCCTTTCTTTCATAATATAGGATGTTGGAAATAAAGTGGCTGTTTTGTCCATGTTCTATTGGATGTTTGGCGAAAATATTCTCTATACAGACTCGTGTATAAACAGAATATTTTAAGTCGCCATTCATATTTCTGTCTTGCTCGATTGTTCTCTCTAGAGAAGACAGACCTAAAAATGCTTCTTCTGTGATTTTTTACTGCTAAAGTGCGAAAGACAAGAGAAAAATTCAGTGTTTACTAATGGAGTCCTTGCAAATAAACTAAAACACGATCGGTAAAACCGCGAACGGCGAGGGATGCCTTTGTTTGCAAGTCGTAAATATTGCATAGCAATGGACATTGCCGAACGCCGTAAAATCCAGATGGCTTTTTCGTCGTTATAGCTTCGATATGCATGTACTATAAAAATATCGTCATTAAAATTATCTGAAGAGGTGCTTGAAGGATCCTTTGCCTGGGAGGGTAAAAGGAAGAGCGATATTCGGGCATTGATTGACCGGAAAGTTCAGCTTGTTGGTGAGTCGTCCAGGATGTTGGCAAGGTTTCTCCGTGCTAGGCCGATTCGCAAAATTCATGATTGTTTTAACTGAAAATTTTTATCA
This sequence comes from Tanypteryx hageni, assembly GCA_028673005.1. Classification (NCBI taxonomy): domain Eukaryota; kingdom Metazoa; phylum Arthropoda; class Insecta; order Odonata; family Petaluridae; genus Tanypteryx; species Tanypteryx hageni. Next base: position 13,147,971 of record CM054116.1, on the reverse strand, counting down.
AGCCTTTTAAAAGAGAATATTTAGACGACGCATTATATTTATTTGACAGTTAAGTTTAGGTAATAAATTTATAGACTGAAAATTGCCTATTTCCAGATTTTTCTTCCTTTGAAGATAGTAACTCTTGTCCAAAGATATACGTTTTTAAAATAAATTATAATAAGAAGTCCAAACCAGAACTAATGCAGGCTGGTTTCCCAAAGTTGACGTCCCGAATTGATTACATATATTGACAGCATATGTTTCAGTATGTACTACTCATTCCAAGGAATTCTCATACCATAAATACCACTTGTAGTTTATAGTTTATCAATGTTAGAGAAAAATTGGAAAACAATTATGTAATAGAGCAATATATGGTTTAAAATACTAAAAGCAATGTCAAAACCTCCTTCTGACATTATATTTTGCATCTATTTTTTAAAGAAACGAATTTAATAAATGTTACTGTTTCTACGCTAATATGTCTGGATCAACTCTCCATTACTGAAGGGTAGTCGAGCGGAAAAGAAAATAACCCATTTGTTTACTCGTCTATGCTCAAGCCGAGTTCGGTAATAATCGTCTCCATGACAACAATCCGATAAAATGCAATTTAAAACGCATAAACGCTACGTTTTAATAAAAATTCAAGAAAATACGATCAATTATTAAAATTCGATGATAATAATTAGAATTTAAATTCTTTTCCCCTTGTAACGCTACAAACTTCGCTCCGATATCACAATTTTAAGATGATTTAATGCATCAAAGAAAACATCTCTGCACAATGGATTTGAGACTTCCTATGTAAAACAAATAGGGAAAAACGTTCCTGGAATCGAACCCGGGACTTCAATATTCGCCAAATAAAATATATTCCGGAGTTGGGCCCTGGCAGCACGAGCCTCATACCAAGTTTCATGAAAATCGGTCCATTGGTGGAAAAGTTGTTAGTAGGGACACACACGCACACACAGACAGGGCCATTTCATAAGGCTATGTTTCCTTTGGAAACCGGTCTAAAATGAACATCGGCTCAAAAAATCATTCTTGGAAAAATACATGTCTTTTAATTCAAACTTGAACTATCACTTAGAGCGATGAATTCAGAAAAAATTATCTACAAAATCGTCGAAGAATGTGGTCTTGTAAAAAAATCATCCTGGTTGCGAAGGAAAGAGGAAATTTAGTTTTTGTGTTTTTATCCAATATCGTATTATACGCTGAAAACCATTCAAAGAAGGAAAGAAAGTCCGTGATGGAAATGTTTTAGTTAAGTTAGACATTCTAATGGAAACCCCGCCAAACTCTCTCGCTTTCTAAGTCAACAAGAAGAAAGCATTTTTTCCTTTCTTCCTCGACATAGCTGCGTGTTAAAACAAAAGAAGCCCGAGAATCGAGGAGAGGGGGTGATGGTGAAATGAAAAGCTAAAATGAAAGAACGGCTGTCAAGATGTTCTATTAAAATTACACCGCGGAGCTCGCCGTATTTTGGTAGTTGGGAATAATTTTGAAACAGGAAAAAATTCTGCTATGACCGGGAATCGAACCCATTGCAGAAATTTTTTCTTGTTTCAAAATTATTTCCAACTTTACAGCAAATGCCTCTCTGCTTAGGATCTTATGACCATTTCATTTCTTCGATTTTTTATTTTGGTAGTGGAAAGAGCTAGAGGAAAGCCTCTTGGTAACGCTCCTAGAGATGTATAAAAGGGGGAACTCCACCGAGATGATTTGGCAATAATTAAAAACCACACTAATAACGGAAGACGGTTTTCCTCTGCGACGATCGGTGATTACGATGCAAGAGTTAATCCGAGAAGGGAGAATATTTGCTGTTTTGCGCCACCTGACACCCACTTTTGTCGTGAATTTTAGGTCTATATGGTGATATAGATATCCAAGATTAGAATATTAGCACGTTTTTTTAACGGTAATGGAATTCCAGCGTGAAGAAAATTTCATACTTTTGCAATTTCCTCTAAATATTATGTCATATATTAATTGCTGCCAAAATTTTGAGAATCATATATACACATATAAATTTGCAAATTATTCGAGGAAACTGGTCTTTTTTGATTGGCAAAATGTATCCTCTTTGCCTTCAGCTTTCTTTCATCGTTTTATTTACAAAACATTAATCTCAGTTGCCATAGTATGTTGCTCAATTCCTTCCAGTGACTTTTCTTATTTTTAAATTCTTCTTGCAAGTCATGAAAATCTCTTCCCTTTCATCATCTGTGTAAGTTCCATCGCTTCCATTTCTGCTAAAATATCCATAACAAATAAATCTTGCTCCCTGGTGTCACTACGTACTTTTTCATTAATTTCATCTTCATGTGTCTAATCTAATCCTACCATTGCTTGTTTCATTTCAGTAAAATTTTGTTTTCTTTCTTCAAGATTGCCAACATTTTTATTCTATTTTCTTTGTCACTTGCGTTATAATTAACGCCATGTTTTAGCCAAGGTCTTTTAACTGCGAAACACTGGCTTTTATTCCAAACACGCTCTATCCAGATCAGCTTTTACTATTTCATGATTTCGTGATACTGAATATTTTTACTAGTAATCATTTGGTAGGTTTGCGCAATAATAAAACTCCGGACACAGAATTTATCTAACCATAAATAAATCATTTCTTTATTAAATAGTGTATCAGATGAAATTTTGTATAAAAAAACGATTGATGTTTAAACTAAGCTCAGAAAATATTTTTTAAATATTTCTCTTTAATAAATCTCATTACTTGTTCTCGAGAGAATAACAACTGCATCAGAGGACTATTTATTCAAACGATTTCAAAAGTCAACGGAATCGTCTGCGAAATCATTACTACCGAAAAACTGAGATCTCCCTTCGTGAGATAAATCTATGAAGAATCATATTTCGATGTCTTCCTAAATAAAGTCATTATTGTTTTGTTTATCTCGGTAGTTTATCTCGGTTTCTGTCGGAGAGAAATTCACGCAGTAAATTCTTACGACACCGGAGTTCATTCGCCCCAAGAAAGACAAACTCAAAACACCAATCTTCCGTGATTATACCATATCGTAAAGATTCACACTTCATACAAATGATTTACATAAAACTTGAAAATTCTCAAAAACATTTGCGAGTTTAATTCAACGAGTTTATTTCTCGTTATTCCTGTTTGTCTTCATCATAGCTTCCTGCGAAAGTCAAGCAACACACAATCACACACATTTGCGACCATCTTTTTTTGCTCTAAGAATCGCTGTTTTCACCCAGGTCTTGCCTTAATTATATTCATGTTACACATGTGCAGTTAACGTACATGTAAATTTTTTCGAAAGATATATTTAACGACCTCTTTTTGATAAACAGTCGCAGCAACTGATGAAGAAGCTGATAAGAGGATAGAACAATCATTTTATCAGCCCAGCTTATCAGGATTGACCCGGATGTTTGCGAATTCGTCAATGAGGCAGAAGAGAGCGTGGGGCAATAAAAAGATACGTCTCTCGGCAGATATTACGGTGCTTTAAAAGAGTCCGGAAAAAGAACGGTATGGTTATTACGGAAGAGGTCTACGGTTCATCAGGGTGTCTTCTTTTGATTCTAAAATAAGGTTAGTCTCTTTAGAGAAATGCGATACCAATTATGTTCGTTTCAAGGTACAATAAAGGCCCATTTCTGCGGAAAACGATTTTAAAGGAAATTAATTTCTTTTGGGAAGTAAAAGTGACTCATTGCGAAGTTCTTAAAAACGTTTGGCGATGCGCAATATGAGAATGCGAGAACTCTGATTAACATTTTGAATCGCGCAAAAATTATTCGCAGCAGAAAACAATACTTTTCTTAATCTTAAAGAGTAAGTATTGAATATTAGAAACTCAAATTCCTCAGGAATAATTCCAAAAACTTCAAAGCGATGTAAGAGTTTCCAAATTTCTCCTAATATAGAACGATGACTTTGTGCATTTAGCACAACTAATGACTTATCCGTCGGTAAGCAACTTAAAAATTTGGAAGCGATAGACTATATTTTGACTATGAAAAACGCATTTTACAGTTTTTATTAATCAAATCCCGTGTTATTAGAACAATACACTAACAGTTGAAGTACGGAAGCTAACAAACCAAACAATTTTAGTTGCTAAAACTAACAATAAAAAACAAAGAATGACGGAAAAATATTTTACAAAATAATCAAGTTAAAATGCATATTAAAATGCCGTACACTCATTCCAGTGTTAATGAAATGCTGAAATGAAATTTACTGGTATCGCTGGAACAAAACTAAACTTTAAAATGAGAAACTCATCAAAATATATTAAATACGTATTAATTAGAAAATCCAGTTGCCGCAAACAAAATGTTAAAATTTAACCTTTGAGGTAGGTAAGGCAACATTCCATTAAAAAACTATCTTTTTTCCATCACATATAATTTAAACGATTTCGAAATGAAGGCGAAAGTAGACGATTAGAATAAGAAAATATATTTATTTTCCTTTAATACAGTCAAGGTGTTAAGATCAAAGGTCAATTATTTCTTATTTAACATGACAAAATATCAAAAGCGTCAGTAGATCGACTTTTCCGTATTATCTTATGGGAAATAGAAATTATGCCCTGGAGTCGACTAATTTTCGGGATGTTAAAATATAAAAAACGATTGGTCAAAAATATACATATGCATTACTTACTTGCCTTTACTAATTTAACGATTTTGAAATAATTAAGAAGAGAATATTATTTCGATGCACGTTGTGATTACAGTCGTCTGACACGAACTCCGCTTCGGCATGCAGTCCTCCGTTGTGGGCGAAGGAGAGGAAGGGAGAGCTAAAAGACGCGACGGTTGCCTGCGGCATGCGGACGCGGAGGACCCTTCTTCGAATCCCCAGGAGTTGGACGTGATGCTGTCCTCCTTGGGCGAATTCGGAAGATGGCAGGCGTTGGTTACCTTCCTACTTTCGCTGATCAAAATCCCGGTCGCGTGGTTCCAGCTCGGAATCGTGTTCATGGCACCTCCGCCAACTTCCCCGCCGACGTGCAGCAGGCCTCCCGGAGCGAACGTCAGCTTGAGCCTCTGGAGAAACATCAGCCACCTGTATTCCGTGACGGTGAGCCGGAAAAACTTCATACCTACACCCTACACGTGTTGCGTTGCACGAGGAGATATGATATTTCTAACTCAATCTTTATTTTCATTCTCTTATTTCTTAAGTTTTTCATATATTACATGAGATGAAAACTTGGCGATGATGTGCTAATTATAGGAGTTGCAAATTAATAAAAATTTGGACAACGGTGATTTTAATTTGATGGATTAATCTGTGAAGCCCGCGAGGAAAGACCAATCGAAGAATGATATGCCTACTTAGCGATGCAGATAATGTCCTCTTCGAGCATTCTTTCGTAGGAAACTTGATCTTTCTCTCTTCGATTCATAGCTTCCTGCCTATTGCCCTGTCGCGTTGAAAACCAGTGGGCGAGCTTAGGTTGCAGTAGCCTTCCCCCACTCTGCGACCTGCCTCCCCTCCTATACCCTCCCCTCCTATACCTTCCCCTCACTATTGCGCGTTTCACGTATTTCCCTATACTGCTAATTCTCGGCGTCGCCAATTCGTGCAAAATCCAGGTTTTAGTTGTTTTTGGCATAATTACTCACTTAAACACCTAAAGAAGCGTGGGGAATTAACAAAATGAGTAATAAAATAAACTAATTACATTTTAAACAAAAAAATCTCCATTTTTGAATGGTTAAACAATAGTTCCCGCGTTTTCATCGAAACTTTCGAGTTTCTTCCGCCGCATTCATATTTGAACGGCCAAATCACGCAGTTTATTCGCTGAAATCACACAAACATTTTTCTGTAGCTTTTGCAAGTGTTCCATAAGTCACACATACTATTAGGAACATGTAAAGCAGTTCATTGTTGTTCAAATTAAATAAAACCGAACAAGGCTCTCACATTCTGCATCAGTGCACGAAATTTTCACTATCTTACGTTCTATTAGGAATAGGTGGGTAATATATGTAAATGAAATGGTGAGAAAAGATTCAAGTTATTTTGAAAGTGGAATGAACTCAATATCTTCATTGGTTTTCGAGATATGGAATTTTACATTTGAGCGCAAGAAACTTCTGCCGCCTAGTTTATAAAAATATTTTATTTTTTGTGATTTTTCAATATTATAATATTTAATACAAGTCACTCTTCTGACGTTGACATCCTCGTTGCTTTAATCTCTGTCATCTTCATTCAGCCGAATAATAATATTGCCAAAACACGTGTTTACACAAAATACAGTAGAAACCGGAAACGAACAGTACCAAACAGGCAACTGAAGCTCAAGGCGGAAGACGTGAGGGAGTGAGCGAGGGAGGGAGGGGAAGGGAAGTGGGGGGGCAAATCCCTCCTCGCTTGGGATGCGCAGCCGATTCTCGCGCGAGTCGTTTTCTACGCGGTAGAGCTATAGTTAACATTAGGCAACAAACATTACCGTTCATTCTTTACGACTCGTTAGATTGAATACGTCCCAGATTCAATTTCTCTATTTACTTCAAAGGATTTTGGATTACTAACGCATAGCGTTCGTTGAACTCAACCGGTAATTATTATTTCTTGAGTCGTTACGAAAAACCAATTCGTTGAAATGAGTCGCTTATTGTGCATTTCTATTTTTCTCTGATTTCTAATGGCGTGTATATACATTTTATTGCATGTCTGACGTAAATGTTTAAGCTGAGTCGCTAAACTCGCGTTCAAAGTGTCTCTTACGAGATTCTTTTTCACGAAGTATCCCGCCCCTACAACCAATATTTTATGGTATATTTAATAGGTTGGCATTTATGTATAGGCTTTAAAGTTGTTGATAGCTGGAGTTAAATGTTTTTCTATTTCAGCCTGATTTATTAGCGGATTGTATTTTTATAGATTGCCATAAGATTCAACAAAATTTTCTCAGTTAGTTAGTTGTGTCCCTAAATGAGCGTTCGCTTGATTTAAGAGGAGTCCAGAAATCGAATCACTATTTCTCTTAAGGTTTTATTTTATTAGTTTGTTTTTTATTTTTCTGTGCCAGAATAGTTAACACTTTTCAACTTTCCAATGATATTTTATAGTTTTAAAATAAATAAACGCATTTTCATTCGTTTTGACGAAATAGCTCTCTGCCGATGCCGATTTACTGCGTTAAGAGTAATAATCCAACAAGATATATACAGGACATTGGGCCGAGTTAATAACAATTAAGAAAATGCTTAAAGAAAACAGTAAAAGCAAAAACATTTGTCTCATTTTGAGTGAATAAAAGTTTCCTTTTACTTATAAGCATTTAATATTCAGTTTTAAGCAAATGCTTAAATTTTACGGAAAAAAGCGCTGCAATTCTTTCCTCGCTTGTTTTTGTTTACATTTAAAAATTGATAGTTGGATGTCAAAGTAACAGCATAAATATTATGTAATGGTTTTAGAATTTTTAATTAATTTACTTTAACTTAAAACGAATAGCGAAGAAATTAATTACAAGAAAATGTAGGAGCAACATATATCCAATGAAGAAGCAACCGATGCTGAGGAAACATCTGAAAAATTCAGTTTGTAAAGCTGATCGAGGAGAGCAACATCTTTAAAAATATAGGCCAGGTGCCAGAAATGAAAAGAAGTGTCAATTAAAGAAAGAAAACTGATTTGAAGGCAAAAAAATGATAAAATTGAATAATTGGGAGCAAACCTTTTTCAGCGTGATTAGTGAGGATGATAACCCAGTTTTTTTTAAGTTGGATGGTGCTACATCTGTTGGATTTGATTCGCCTCCAAATCTTACTGAATCTCTCCCACTCCCTGCAGTAACACCGATAAAAGTTGATAAAGATAAGAAACAATCTGTGATTAATAAAGTAAACAAAGGTACGCTCAAGTACGATACAGACGAAACTTAGAATTTATCACTTCAGGAACAGCAGAGATTGGTGTTATCTAAACAGTTAAATCTAATAAACTTGCGAACGGAAATAGAAAAAATCAAGCTAGAGAATTTAAAATACTTGATACTTTGATACTTTTTTGTGAAAGGTGCACTTAACTGGCAACGATGATGCAGATGATGACGTATTTACGTCAGTGGTTGAGAATGACACAATCTATCTCTGTTAAATATTTGATTTAAAGAAGAAGTTTTATTTATAATTGAACAACAGTAAACATTAATCAGTATTATCATTATTATTAAAGAATAAATTTGGAATTTCGTTTCTCATTCTTTTTCCCTTTCTCTTGATTCCCGCATTCGTCTCTTCTTCCGTTTTATGTGAATGTCCATATATTAATTCGTTTGCATAAGCGTCGCTGTCATTTAAGTGTTTGGCAACATTATGTAATATGAAGCAGCACAAAATGATATTTGGTATCCAGTCTACAGAAACTCTTAATTTATAATCAATCATTGGAATTATGCATTTTAATTTTCCAAACGACTCTTTCGAGAGGATAGATTATTGTAAAGATTCTCTTGTGGAGTCGTTGGATTTTTGATGGAACCATTAACCAAGAAAAATGCCATAACCACTATCTCCAAGGATGATTGAAGCGCTGTTTGATTTGGACATAAAATCGTATAAATTGGAACGTTTAAGAATACGATTGTCATACACACTACCAGGCCAACGAATATCGACACTGGTGAAAATGTAATCTGAATCACACGTTGCTTGAACATTTATGGATGGAAACCCCTTTCTGTCAACATGTTCATCATCAAAACGACTCGGCTTTGAGATTTTCACGTGAGTACAATCGATTGCGCCGACCACAGAAGAAATTTTAAACTTCAGACTCCATTTAAGCTTTTGTAATTTCTGCAGTTGTCTTTGGGAACCTGATCCAATCTTTTGCCTTTTCTGTTATTTGGGCGCTACAAATTTAACTGTCTTACACACAGTAGTACGATGAACATGATGGTCTTCTCCAACTCCAGTTTTAAATCCGGGATCACTAATGTATCTTAAAACTATTTCCATCTTCAGTTTGGAAGAGAGTAATCCTCAACGTCTCTCTTGATATTCTCCGAAAAACAGATTTGAAGTATACTTCTTCTTCAGAGAACCGATATAAATTTGTGTAACACCACTTTCGTCTTTTCTCGTATTTTTTTTACTTTTCGTGTCGCCATAAACTCGGCCATATCAATATTTAGGGTTAAAATATAATGAAAAGAGAGTGCTTAAAAATATCTTAGCAATCCCTTCGCCTTGCCTACAAGATATATAAGCATATGCTTAAAGGATTTAGCAAAAGCTCTGTTTTATTATATACAGTAATTATATTCAAAGTTTTATGTTATTAATGCTTTAAAATTGTTTCTTTTTATTGAAATAGTATATGAATTTTTTCATATTCAATTATATCAACCATTTATCTCATTTTATACTCATGAATTGTTACCAACACAAATGTTTTGTACCTCACAATGTGTTATTTTTCATTTCTTAATAATATCCCATATTCTCGTTAACATCAAATTTCAAACTGATGCGTAGGCCTATTTGCATTAATAAACATTAAATATGTAAAATTTAATGATTTTACTTACGAAAATAAAGGAATTTTTTTTGCCAATCGCTTGAAACGCCCTCAGTCCACACGCAGTTTGCTAAATAATAACTATCTGCAACTATTTACGTTGCAATCTATTACGTTTGACGTTGCTACAACAATAATTTTGATGCTTCATAAAAAGCTCAAAGCGAATAACGCAATTCTTTCGTCTATTTGAAGGTTTAATGGACGCTAATTCAATCAAAGTCAACAATGCGGGTCACCTCAGCAGCACCTTGGCAGCACCAGGAAAGAATACGAAAAAGCGATAACATATCGGAAAGAATTGCGCATTTCTATCAAATTCTTCCATGTAATGTCAAAACATCGCATAAATAAGATATTTCATAGTTATAGCCGTCAAGTAAAGCAAAAACGGAGAAAATTGGTCGATATTTATTTGATGAATGAAAGAAAATAATCTTGCACTTTGAAAAATCGAAACTCCCTGTAAACTTATGGGAAAAATAATAGTTTTCCGGAGTCGAATCCGGGACTTTTTCCGGGATGTTTGATTTTTCTAGGGACCACCTCATGGGGATTTAACGATTACGAAAGTTTCAGCTCTTAATTCCATTGTGAAATGTCCAAAAGTACCGTGACAGACGGACAGACAGACGGACACTTGAGAATCCTCCCCTTATAATAAAAGATTATGTTGGACCGTTGGTTGGTCCATGTCACGCTATTAAAACGCGAATAACTCGAGAAAATATGTAGATAAAAACTTGAAGTTTGGCAGAATTAATCTATTCGGATATAAAAATACTGTGACGAAGAAAATTTTACGAACAACTTACAGGGTTGGATAGGATGATTTGCATTTTCCATAAGTAAAAATCGACTTTTTGTCGTGCAGGCTTATCTTCTTTTTGACATTAAAATTAAAAAACGTTGACTAACGAGCTTTAGATCTAGATCATTTTAACGAAAAAATTACAAGGTTTCTTATTCTGTTCATCGTTTTTCGTCTACAGTTCGAAATTCCTCATGTTAAACGTTTAATTCGAATATTTTGGGGAAATCTTGGCATTTTAACGGGATGTTGTGTTGCCTACCAATCACATTGTTAAACCTCGAAATCCTATTGTTATTTCAATCCTTATGGGTTTAATAATACTTTTAATACGAGAAGGAGAGAAAGACGAAAGGAGGGGGAAAATCCTTTCATAGCAATCAATGTTAACAGCATCCGTTGCGTTATTTACGAGATGGTATGCCTAAAAACCTGAAATACTATTTAGAAAGACTAAAATCGTTATGGTGAGCTAAATTAAATATTATTGAAATAGAAACGGTATGAAAATCGGAGGTATTTGCTGGACGTTTTAATAAACAAACCGAGCATGTAAAAGATTTACAGCGTGAAGGGTTGTGCAATAGGTTACAAACATACAGACAGACAAACGACTTTATTTAGGGCGAAATTGAGACTACATATATCAGGGATGGCAAATACACGGCACGCGTGCCAATGTTTGCACGCCATGGAATTTTTCTGGCACGCGAGCCATTTTCTACTACTGAACTATAATTATTATAATAATCCAGGTACATTGAGTTACTAATATGTTCACTTTAATATCGGTCGGCGATCTTGAAAAACGCGGCGTTTTTATTCTGCTACGGAGTTGTGTGACACACTAAGCGTCTGTTACGCCCTACTTCCGTGAAGGGATCGTTTTCTTCTGCGGGCCCAAATTCGTCACAGTGTGTCTCTCTGATTTTGGGCACAATAAAAGTGCCGCGCAGAAAGCTACACTACTAAAGGATTACAATGTTTTGTATTATCTGAAGACGAAACGTGATCGCTCGCTCGTGTCACCAGTACGTATGAAACGGGGTTAGAATGAAATCACTATAACAGTTTTGTCTCTGCTGGTATAGTGTTAACACCTTTCAAGGGATCGTGTGTTCAAAACAATTCAACTTTATTCGAAGTGGCTTAGGGTTCCTTAACAGGTTAGCAGTAATTTTTATTTATTACTGTTATTTATTTTTATCTTATTTATTCAATTCTATTTCTCAAAAAATTGTTGAGTTTATTTCTTAATGCTGATTTTCTGTATTTTAATTTTGGTTCCCAACGCTGATGATCAGTCAATTTATCGTCATTTCTAATTACCACACAAAGTTCTTATGCAATAGTTTTCTTATATTACCAGGTCTATGGTTTCTTTTCGAAATAACTTACTTACATAGGACCTAATTATACAATGTTACTGTTCTGTTTACAGCTTGCGTAAACTTTTATAATTACTTATTCTACTAGGCACCGGTAGCTTTCAGCATATCGACATCCGTTTGGCATTTGGAATTGAGTTTGGCATTCAGTATGGAAATGAAGAAAGTATGAGGCATAGGTGTGTTTAAGTACGACATCGGATATGTAATACATTTCATACATCGAAATGGAATTAGTAGATTTCCAATGTAGTTGGAAGCAAAAATTTGTCGACTTGCGAAACAATATTGAAAATAAAGAAATAGAACGATGGGGTGGAGAAATTTCCAATGTCGAAAATGAAATTTTAAAAGTTTGGAAAAGTATGCCTGAACAGTTTATTTCTTTAAAAAAACTGCGTTGCCACTCCTAAGTTTTTTTCTTCGACTTATTTTTGTGATTTTAATAAAAACAGAATCCAGAAACAGAATGACAGATGTGGACTCAAATGCTTGTATTTCTTTGTTTTCCACCAAGTATAAACCCAATATTAAAGAACAGGCGTCTAATATGATCCAAAAACGTTCCAATAATTAAATATTATCAATTAAAGAATAAGTCAACACAGCAATTGCCGTCTTTCTGAATTATAATAAAAAGAGACTTTTTCATTTTCCCTTTTTTTTACTTTTTAGTAAATAACGCAGTATTGAAAACAAAATTACAACGATTACTTATTGTATTTTGTGATACAAAAGCAATTACAATCTTGTTTCTTTCATCCTTTGTAATATTTCATTATTGCTGAATAAATTATATGAAAAGACCAAGTATTGACAATTTTTTAATGGTTACATTATATATCAGGGATGTAAAATACATAGGCAATCAGGAGAGTTATATACACACACACACACACACACACACACATATATATATATATATATATATATATATATATATATATATATATTAACTAAAGGAAAAGAAAAGGTAGTGATGAGGGTGGCAACAAGGTGTTGAGGGAAGCCCAGCGGACACTCACCAAGTTGAGGACCAAGCTGGCAGGCTGCTGGGGTCGTCGAAGAGACACGTAAAACACACGAACACAAAAACACACGCAAGCTTATCGGGCCTAAGCCCTTCTTCAGCGAAAGAGTAACGTAAAGTGACACACTGGGCAGGGAAAGACAGGGTGATGTGGGAAGGTTGATGATTGGAGGAGGTGGGGAGTAGGAGGGGTGGATAGCCAATAAAGAGGGAGTGTGATGAGGTAGAGTCCGAATAGTTACAAAGTAACAAGGAAACATTGTAAGGGGGCTAATAGGGTTAGCGGAGGTTGAGGCCAGGCGGAGAGAAAGAGTCGAGAAGATGGATATGTGCTAGTTCCCAGTGTCGGAGAAGGGGGGCAGGAGTGTCATAGGGTAAAGCGCGAATAATCCTAACATTGTAGCAACTATTAAAGGGAACATTGTGGGTATTAGCATGTAATGCAACTGGGAGAAACGCTATTCCGGTGACCGTTCATTCGGATGTTTAACGGATTGCTGGTGAGGCCTACGTAAAACGCGGGACAAAGGGTGCAGGTAAGGAGGTAAATGACGTTACGGGTGGTGCAGTTGCTTCTGGAGGTGATGGGGTAGGTGATGTTGGTGGAGGGACTCGAGAAAGAAGATGATGGTAGGTGGATAGGGCAAGTGAGGCAGCGAGGTTTTCCGCAGGGGTGGGAACCTATTGCAAGAAGCGTGGTAGAAGTGGGAAGTTCCTTCCTCCACAAGATATTTCCCAAATTTGGGAGCCGGCGGAAGGAGAGGAGCGGAGGATTGGCAAAAAGGTTGATAAAGAGGGACTGATGGGAGGAAGAGGTAAGAATTGGGTGGGCAGCATGAAGGATTGTTTTGAGAGCTTCGTGGATACCAGGAAGGAAAAGTGTCGTAAGAGTGAGTGGAGGGGTAGATGCAGGAATAGTGGGTGTTTGAGGATGAGATCCATTGTGGGTAGGCGTCATCGCCCTATGGATCTGTTCGCGGACCAAGACTGGAGGGTAACCACGTTTGAGAAGAGCATCCTCGAGGACAGAGTAATACTCTAGAAGGGATGCTCTATCGGAACAAAGCCTCCATCCTCGACGAGCAAGGGCATAGGGGATAGAGGTTTTGGTATGAAGGGGATGGCAGCTATCAAAGTGGAGGTATTGGAGGCTGTTGGTGGGTTTGATGTGAACACAGGTGCGGATTTGGCTGTCTTGAAGGTAAAGATCGACATCCAGGAATGTGATGTGGGAGGTAGAGGATTGGTGGGTGAAGGACAGTGAAGGATGGGAGGAGAGACGCGAGAGAAAGGAAAGGAGAGAGTCAGGTCCATGCGTCCAAATGAGGAAGACATCGTCGATGTATCTCAGCCACAAAAGTGGTCTGAGTGGAACGTTGAGGAAGAGTCTTTCCCATTCTCCAAGGTAGCAATTGGCGTATGAAGGCGCCATTCGGGTGCCCATCGCAGTGCCTCTAATTTGAAGGTATTGACGACCATCGAAAGAGAAGTTGTTCAATTTGAGCACCAGTGCTGCCAAGTCTAATAAGAAATCGGAGGAAGGTCTTGCGTCGGGTGGTCTTGAGTCCAGGAGTTTACTAAGGGCAGAGAGTCCATCGTCGTGGGGGATGTTTGTGTAGAGGGAACAGACATCGATAGTGGCCAAAATGGTATTGGGTGGGAGAGGAAAGGGGAGGTGTTTGAGACGTTTGAGAAAGTGGTTAGTGTCTTGGATGAAGGAAGGGAATTGACGAATGAGAGGTTGTAGGTGGGAGTCAACGAAGGCGGAGATGCGTTCTGTAGGGGAATTAAAGCTGGCAACAATGGGGCGGCCGGGGATGTTGGGTTTATGGATTTTAGGGAGAAGGTAGAATGTGGGTGTGCGGGGTTTGTTGGGGATCATTAGAGCAATGGCGGAATCGGAAAGGCCTTCCTGTTTGCCTGAGGAATGAAGATAGGACGAAATTTGGTAGGAGTGGTGGTCTGTGGGGTTGGAAGTAAGGTGATGGTAAAAGGTTTCGTCAGAAAGTTGGCGCTCGGCTTCCTCGTTATATTTGGCGCGATCCATCACAACCGTGGTGGTGCCCTTGTCGGCAGGGAGGATGATGATATGGTCAAGATGTTTGAGTGTGGAAATGGCATGCCTTTCACGTCTGGTAAGATTATCTATATGGTCGATAAGATCGGAAAAGTTAGGTTGGGAGATTCTGGAAAGGATATAATTGAGGTATTGTTCGACCGGGTGTAGGGAAGGAAGGGTGGGTGGAATGTATTGGGAAGGAGGTTTGAAGATGGAAAAGGTAGGTGGGAGGCCGGGAGGGAGTTTTGGGTTGGCAGAGGTGAGAGACTCTTCTTTGGGAGGGTTAGTTTTTAGACGTAGTGTGCGGGCAAAGGACTGGACGTCGGCAAGGAGGCGAAAATGATCAAATTTGGTGGTGGGACAAAAGGAAAGGCCGCGTGAGAGGAGTTCATTCTCGGCAGGGGTAAGTACGTGGGAGGAAAGGTTCAAGACTTCATCTGGTTGGCAAGATGAAGAGGTGGTGGCAGGAGTGTGCGAAAAATATGAGCGCTTCAAAGGTTTGCGGGTTAGGAAAGTGTGGGTCTTTTTCAGGATATGAAGTGATGGTGGCGTTGGGAATCCCAGGAGGTCCGCAAGACAGGGAGTTTGACCGATGAGTGGCGGGGAAGGAGGTGGTTTGTTGACCTCGCCAGCTGTTATGAACGGAAGGGGAAGACCAAGTTTGAGGTGCCGGACGCAAAGCAGAGAGAGTTTACGGAGAAGTCTGTTGCGATGTGCGGTGATATCATTAGCCGCTTGAAGGAAAGCGGCACGAAGGTCGGATATGGATTGCGAAGAATGACGAAGATAAAGAACGAGAGATTTACAATTAGCGAAGTGGGAGTTAGAGAGGGTGGTATAATGGTGTATGGTGGAACGGATAATGTGGATAGAGGCGAGGTGATACGTGAGGGCTAGGGAAGCGCGTATAGGGGGAGGAAGACCTGAAAGAGGAATTCTGATGGTGAGGCATTTGGGGGTGAGTCCAAGTGCAAGGCAGGAGTTGAGGAATTCAATCTGGCAGTTGAGGGTAATGTGTCTACGGAGATGATAACGGAGACGGGTCAGTTCCATGGTGGAAGAGAAAGATAAGAGGAAAAGACGACAGGAAAGAAACGTAAAGATATAGACAAAAAAGGAGAAAAAAGGACGGTATATATATTAACTAAAGGAAAAGAAAAGGTAGTGATGAGGGTGGCAACAAGGTGTTGAGGGAAGCCCAGCGGACACTCACCAAGTTGAGGACCAAGCTGGCAGGCTGCTGGGGTCGTCGAAGAGACACGTAAAACACACGAACACAAAAACACACGCAAGCTTATCGGGCCTAAGCCCTTCTTCAGCGAAAGATATATATATATATATATATATATATATATATATATATATATATATATATATATATATATATGCACACGTGGCACTGGCACGCCGGGTGCTACATAATTTATTTTAATACTTTAATAGTCCCTTCTTACATTTAACCCTTTCGTCATATAAGTAATTACAATATTTACATATTAAAAGAAATTAAGTTACATAAATATTACAGTATAATATATGCAAATTAAAGTTAATTAAATATTGGTTAATAGATCACAAAGTATTACCAAAGAATATTGTTAGTGTTGTGGGTAAAAAAAAACTGTGTATCAGCTATATTTTAACACAGAAAAAATTTCCTACTGCGGAAAACACCTACGAAGAGAAGAGAGGTGTAAAAAACCGCGAAAAATTCCTAAATAGTTCCGTGAAAGAGGGAAAAAAAGAACAACAATAATTTGAGAAAAGGAGAAAAAATCATATATAAATACACACATTAATATCCATATAAGGGAGGGGGTGAGAGGGAAATAGGGACTGTAGGGTAATATATGCCTGGGAGATTACATCGTAATTATGATACAGGAAAATAAAGTAAAATAAAATTATGAATTTATGCCTAATAAGCGCATCCTTGTGACAACCTGAAAGAGAAGATAGGGAGTGGTTCAATGCATGGGGGGTGAGAGGAGATACTTGTCATACAAGCGTTTAAATGTGCCTAGAGATAGAAAGTTTTTTATTAATGTTGGAAGGCCATTCCAGAGTTTGCAAGCAGTGACGGTAAAGGATTTGTTGTAAATTTCTGTTCTATGAAGTGGAGTTAGTAATTTATCGC
Source organism: Tanypteryx hageni (assembly GCA_028673005.1). Classification (NCBI taxonomy): domain Eukaryota; kingdom Metazoa; phylum Arthropoda; class Insecta; order Odonata; family Petaluridae; genus Tanypteryx; species Tanypteryx hageni. Next base: position 13,131,008 of record CM054116.1, on the reverse strand, counting down.
ATCCTCCGGTATTGCATTGGTGAACTGTATTAATGGCGGCGGACTGAGAAGAAAGATAACAAGGGATGTGATTATTAAGAACTTGATACAATAGGGAGAGGAGGTGAAGGTTTCTTCTGGATTAAAGTTTTAGCCAGGAGAGTCGACGGAAGTATTCTGAGACATGGTCAGACTTTTTAAGATTAAAGATGAATCTGATGCAGGCATTATGAGAACGTTGTAGCTTAATCGCGAGATCCTTTGATAAGTCCTGGTATACAGTATCACAATAGTCGAAGTGAGGAAGAATTAGAGAGGTCACTAGCTGTACTTTTAGTGAAGAGGGAAGAATGTTAGTGAGAGGCCTTAGAGTGTGTAAGGAAGAGTTTACCGTCTTGCAGACTTTTATTACGTGATTATTCCAGGTAAGAGATTCATTAATTAGAATGCCGAGATTTTTTATGATTTTGCATTAGGGAATAACTGAGCCATTCAAAGACAGAGGAACTGATTCTGCAAGGTTTATAGAAGCCAGTAGTTTTGAATAACCTATTAAAATGGCCTGAGATTTCAAGGGGTTTATGTTGAGAAGATTATCATAGCTCCATTCTCGAAGTTGAGCTAAGTCATGATTTATGTTGGCAATGGAAAGAGATAAGTTATTGGGTTTGGTGTCTAAGTATATTTGGAGATCATCGGCGTACAGATGATGCTTGGAGTAAGTTTAATATTGAGAACAATCATTAATAAATAGAGAGAACAAGAGGGGCCCTAAAATTGAGCCCTGCGGAACGCCTTGGTTAACATTAAGCCATGAAGACGAGGAGTCGTTGTAGATGACTTACTGGGAACGGTTGCTAAGGTACGAGGAGAACCAATCTATTGCTGGTGAAGAAAATCGCATGCAGCGGAGTTTTGCTAGGAGTATGTCTTTGTCTACTGAGTCGAACGCTTTGCTAAAATCAAGCAACACTAGTACTGTAAATTTTCTGTCATCCATGTGTCTGCGTATATCATCGGTGATTTTAATTAGCGCGGTGGTGGTGCTATGTGACTTCCGAAAGCCAGATTGATGGGAGTCAAGTAGATGATTAACGTTGAGAAAATCTGCTACCTGTTCATGCGCAATTCGCACCAGGGCTTTTGATAAAGTGGGAAGAAAGCTAATCGGTCGATAGTCGTTGTTTGAAGTGAGAGATTTCTTAGGGATTGGGCGGACTAACGCGTGTTTCCATTGCGATGGGAATTTTCCCTGTAATAAGGAATGGTTGAAAATGTTAGTAAGTACGGGGAGTAATAGATGTATTAATTTGTTTATGATAATGATAGAAATACCATCAGTACCCTGGGCTGTAGTTTTGATTCTGCGTATTGCTGAAAGTACGTTAAATTGCGAAAGAGCTTTAAAGTGGAATTGTGGAGAACCGGAAGACTCGTTCGCTTTTACCGTAAGACTACTAATGACTTTGCGTTTACGTTCGGTGTCGATTGTTTTTGGGTTAGTCGAGAATCTCTTACTAAGAGAATCTAGTGATATGTTTGGTGGTAAGGAAGAATCCTTGTGCTTACCAATACCGAGGTTTCGCAGGTTGTTCCATAGTGCGGATGTTGTTACGTTGGAGTCTGATATAGAATAAGCAAATTTTATTTTGGCATTTCTAATCTGCTGCTTGGTTTTGTTTCTAATACTTTTGTAGACATTGAACGTATTTGGACATTTATTTGATTTGAAGAGACGGAAAATTGAATCGTGTCGTGCCATCAATAGTTTAAAGTCGGCTGTTATCCACGGGGCGCGAGGTTTAGAGACAGGTGTAGTTTTGATGGGCGCGTATTTATCGAGTAATTGTAAAAGGAAAGCGTTAAGTGATTCGACTTTTGCGTGAATGTCGTCAGCATATTCAATGGTGTGCCACAGAAGACGCGCCGCATCGGCTGTAAGACTATCATAATCAAGGTTTTTAAAATTTCGTTGAGAGATGAATTTCTGCTTAAATTTTGGAGAGTTTAGGGAGATGGCTAGAAAAATTTAGTCATGGGATGAAATTCCCGGGGCGGGTAGTTGACCATGGGTGCAGACGGGAGTTAGTTAGAAGAATGGAGTACTTGAGGACGGTTTTGGAAATAGGGAGAGAAGAATCAAAGAATCACAAAAATAATAATAAAAGGCTAAGTTTTCAGTCCGTTGGTCTGAGTGGCAAGCAATTCAAAAGCGAATAACTCGATCAATGATGTACATAGAAATTTGAAATATTGCAGAAATTTATATAATGAGATAATCAGAATTTTTTATCTAAGGTTGACATGGTAATTAAAGAAATAATTGTCTGTTTATAGCGTTATTTGAGGGGGGATATATTGCATATAACTAATTAAATTTTTGGAGACATGGAGGGGAATGGGTGGGAGGAAGATGGAGGATGGGAAGAAAAGAGGAGGGTGAAGAATAAGATGGAGAGAGGAATGGAGAATGAGAAGAAGAAAGAGAGAGAGAAAGAATAGGAGGGAGAAAGAGTAAGGGGAGAGGGAGGAAAGAAAGTAGTGGGAGAGGTTGGGAAGAGAATGGGAGGGAGGCAGAGAGAAAGGGAGGAAAGATGGGAAGTACCTTAATTTTAATACATACCCATCATATTTGACGGTCAATTACGCCAGTAATAATAATAATAAAAATAACAAACAGTAAATCATAGTTATATAGATATGCCTAAGGAAAGCGTGTTTTGAATGGTTTAATATACAGTGTGGCCCAACCTTTTTGTATGGCGGGCCGCATCGGTGGTTGCCAATTATTCGGCGGGCCGCATTATAATTTAAATTGGAAATTACGTATGAGGTGCCATATAAGTGAAAACCAAGCTTAAATAAGGTTTATGTGGTTATAATTTCAATGTTAAATGTTTTACTACCATAATTTTCATAAAAATGTATCAATTTGTGTGTTAAATTTTTCGGATTGATCTTTCATCATAGCCATACGTTAGGCACAACTGTTTAATACGAGAAAGAGAGAGAGAGATAGAAGGAGAGATGAAGAAAGAAAGAAAAAGGAGAGAGACAGAGGAGGGGAGAGAAATAATTGTATAACGTATTGTATCTCTTTCTCATACAATTTCTCTTCGCCCAAAACTATTTTTACTCTCTGGAACAATTAATTATATGAATTTTATATTTATTGTTTATTTTTAATGCATGTAAATGTTGGTTTCATGAATTTTTATTTCAATTTTATTTTAACTTACTTAACCCATTTATGCCCAGAACTTTTTTCTTAAAAATATTTATAAAGTAACTTTAATCGCTTCAGAATGATTCCCTGAGGACTAGAAAAATAAGCGAAAAAATCTCATACTTCCGATTTCGGAAAAAATGGGAACTTGACTGGGAAACAGGATAAAAATTCGAAAAAAATAATTTTTATTGAAGACAATTTATTTTTCGTTATTACAGGGAAAAATACAGGTTCAGGAGATTCTAGCTGGTCACGAAATAATAATGTTATACTAAAATCATAATTAGAATAAAACTTACTAAACATCATAAATAATCCCCAATCAAACTAGAGATCACTTATTCATACGAATTAAGGTAAAACCTCTTTAGAATTATGAGTAGGCAAAGTGAAGTGTGTAATTATAAGCATACAAATTAAAAATAACATACAAATTAAAGCAAATAACATACATAAAGCAACATAAATAGGCATACAATTAAAAGTAAGCGTAATTTAACATGCATTTTCACTGGTTTTAATATATCCATGGTCCAACCCTACTGGTTGAAACATATCCATGAAGTGAGATCGTAAAACTACCTTTGTGATCTCATTCCATGTGATACGATTCAAAGCAGGTATCATGAAGGGGATCTTCACACCTGTGGCAGGCTTTCACCGTTTTGCTCTTTCAAACTGCACATCGACGCCTTCTTTGGTTGTTAACAATGAAGTGTCCTCCGTGACTATCTCGCATGGGTTCGCCGCTACGTTTGAATTCTTCAGTCTCCCATATCCCTTAGGAAGCGTCCCATATTTTTGTAAAAGAGCCTTTGCAGAAGATCTTCTGAAGGTCAATGCATCTAATGATAGTGCATGTGACCGACTCAAAATCCACGCGTTATTCGTCGCTACGTCAAAGAGCCAAAGAATAATAGGCATATACCATTTTTGTCCCTAATAGAGATTCTCAGGTCTGCAATGTTGTGGTCCAGGATGTACACACTAGAGGCCTGCATACCCGCAGTTTACCCTACCCGACTCGCGGGTACCCGCAGCGAAAGTTGCGGGTCGGGTCGGGTATAGAGTGCTTCCATGCGTGTACGGGTCGGGTTAGGACGCAAAAGGCACCGGTGGGGGTAAAGAGCGGGTACGAAAACTAGTTTTGATTCCAATTCAATTTGCCTTGCCAATGTAGGCACAGGAACCTTTCACACGCCTTTTACTGCTAGTAAAGCCCACCCTCGCGGTCAGAAGTAGCGTTATATAGGGAGATACAAATTTGCAATTTATGCAGGTAGGCAGATCGCATGCTTTGTGTATCATGTGTCAAGAAAAGTGTCTGACGAAAAAACGATTCCTTTTATTATATAAATAGATACAAATTTGAAATTGACAAACGATTGTCGATTACGTTTAGTAGAAGAGAATGCGGGGAGGGGAGTGAGAAAGAGTGAAGAGGGGAATTATGTAATACAATGTAATTATGACAGATTGGTTTGTACGAGAACTCTTCCTTTTCACCAGTTGGTTTTGCCCATTCATGCAAGTAACATCTATCTTTGTGAATTCGCTTTTGAAGAGACGTGGTTACATATAAGAGTGCCTACTAGCATTCTTTATATGTTATTTAACGTTCAAATATATAGTATTTTTTCGTCAAATAATCGCGTGTGTTGTATTATTTTATACTTTGTTTGCGAGAGAAAGGAACGACAGCTATTTTATAAAATTACATTTGTGAGTTATATGTGATCTCGACTTTTGTGACAGAATATCAATCTACCACATCCTTAAAAGGAACCAATATCAGCTGATTGAACGGTAAAATTTTCAATTATAAGTTAATGCATCACTCAATTATAAATCAAAATTTCAATCGAAATATTACTTTTATCTGCCCTTCAGATTTGAACAATGAATACTGATCAGATAAGAAGGAAGCTTTTGAGGTTAGAGTACACTCTAAGAAGAAAAGAAAATACCTAATCAACATTTTGGGAAAAGTTCTGAGAAATTTTAGTTGAAAAGGGCGAACTGATTTCGAGGACAATCGCTTGCAGTAGTTATAAAATGTTTACCATTATGATAATAAGAAGCTGGGAACATCAAGTTTATTGGGACACAAGTGTGAAAATAACAAAGAAGGTGTGTCTAAAATTACAAATTTTCTTGTGCTGAGAAAATGCGATTTACCAAAATTATCAGCTGAAAAGAAAAAAAACCTTTTAGATGGCTGTGTCGAACTTGTAGTTAGAGATTAGAGGTATTTTGAGATAGTATCAGTAGATGGGTTTAAAAATTTATAAAATTTGTTTTCTTCCCCCCCTTCTAAAGAGTGTGAAAATGTTAAAAACTGAATAAAAAGTATGAAATCTATGAGAAAGTTAAAGTAAGTATTGATGACATTAAAAAAGAGAAGGGATATGAAATCTAATCCGTGACACCAAATCCGTGTATGCTTCTAGAGCAACCGATGAAAAGGTATAAAATGTCAGACACCTTAGTTCCGTTTATGGATACAGACAAAGTAAATGATCATATTTCTCCAGATGAATTGACTGCATATATTGACTTAAAACTATCTTGACGACATCACTAATAATTTTGAATTGATGAAATGGTGGGATAAGCAAAATAATTGTTTGCCAAATTTAAGTATTTTAGTGAATCGTATTTTTGCAATACCAGCGACCAGTGCTCCATCAGAGAGGTGTTTTTCATTGACAGAACATGTTGTTAGTGACTGAAGAAACAGTTTAGGTCCCGAAAATGTGGATGCTGTCCTATTTTTAAATAGTCATTTTAAACCTCAGGGTAGAAACTATTAATTAATGTTTCCTTTTTCAATTAAATTATTTTGTAAAATTTGTAATTTCTGTAAAAATAAATCTTAGATACTTTAAATACATTTTTTTTCGATCTTAAAAATTAACGTTAATGTACAATTGCATTTCATTTTAATTTATACAAAATAAATGACTAACTCAGAAATAATATTTTTATTTTTTCACGATTTCTTGCTACGGATTTGTGTCTCGAGGACCAGAAAGTTAAAAAATATGGATCGGGTCGGACAAGTAGGCCTTCTGTGCGGGTGCGTGCCTGCGGGTACGGATCGGGTGCGGGTTAATATTCTGCGGGTACGGTCGGGTTAGTAGTCTGCGAGTACGGGTGGAAAATATCATACCCTTGCAGGGCTCTAGTCCACACCACACATATTTCTATTGTACTCAGAGAAAAGGTACGGCTGCGGTACCTTGATGCTTCCTTTCACTTTTACGGAATATCTGGTCACCTCATGTATAGGTTCGACACCGTATTGGTTGGAAAGCATATTTACTATGCCATTGTCTTTCCATGTAACACCTATAATATTTGAGTCTTTTTCAGCCATGGCCTCGTAGGCACCCCTGTTTCTCTTTTCCATTTCTTTCTTCTCCGGCAAAGGACAGCGGTCCATCCTATTGTGTCGGGCAGTCCCAGTGCCATTCATGTCTCGAGATGCTAGCACCTTCAGTAGCTTTGCACTAGTGAAAATGTTATCGAAGAAGAAGTTGAATTTCACCATAGGAAAGGTATGAATGTGAACATCGAAGAATTTCAGTACAATAGATTCTCCGAGGCCCACATCACTTGGTCTTTCTTCGCCTACTCTTCTTCCCTGACACAAGTCGAGTTGGAGGGTTGGGTTGCAGCGCAGCCTACTCGGTAGGCCGTGCTGCAACCCAACCCTTGAAGCCAAACCTTATCGATTTTTCCTGAATGAACTGCTTACAGCCGTGCCTGCCATAATACGGGATCATAGATTCATCAATTGATACATTATTTTCCTTTGGAGCGTTTTTAAAAAAGACTGTTTAATTAATTTTTTAGTGATCGAACCTTTGCCATTCGATCGCCGGGATCAAAAATGTCGTTGTCGCAGATATGGAGGAATCGAAAAATCTCTTCAAACCGATTGCGACGCATTGATTTGTAAATCAGCTGATTACGAACATCATCACTTGCCTCCCAATAGAGCCTCCGACGTGGAAGAGGTACATAACCACTAACTAATAAAATATCTATATAGGAAAGTGTACATATCCTCCATTGATAGTTAAAACTGTGGCTGGTGTTCTTGTGCCGCATACACGACAGTATATTTTACTATATTTTTTACCGTCTCTTTCCCTAGAAAAACTTCGAAATATTCTAGTGGGTAAGAGTCCTTGTTAAGAGTACCACTCCGGTGTTCTGCATGTTAACCGGCAGGGAATTATATGCTGGTAAGTTCCCCGTCACCCACTCTCTCTCCTTTTGAGAATCGTTTTTACACGTACCCTTACCCCTTGGCCACCCTTTTTCACTTTAACTTCATTATGGCTTCTTCTAAGGGATTAATCTCTCTCACAGTCTGATGAAGAAACAAGAACCTCGGAATGTACGTCTTCTGGCGGATTGCTGCGAGATTCTGGTTCACCAGAGTGGTCATCATCGGTCTCTTCCGCATCCTCCATGACAGCAATGACTAATTCTGCCTCTGGCTGATGCTGACGTCGACTCAGACGATCAGGATCGTTGCAGTCCTCATCGCATGAATCCGCGTCGGTTTCTTCCCCACTGTCTTCCGGTGCGCCAATGACTACATCTGCTCCAGAATTCGGGATAAATGCTGTGTCAGAATTCTCAATGGCTTCAATAATTTCAGCTACATTGAGGCCCCGGAACCTGATAAATTGAAATATTACATTAATCTGGGATGTGGCTTGCGTCCTATAGAATAATATACTTTTCTCCATATTTTAAACAACATGAGCGTCCATACAGCATGAATAAAAGAAATATCTTGATATAAATACGGAAAATAATTAACAATTAATAGATATTATTCTCGTTTACAGATAGCACATTCAATGTTCGTAAGAACTAATACGACGACATTTATGTGAAATAATCAAATAAGTACATTAAACATCCAAACGAAGCACAATAACCACTAAAAATGGAAATAAAGCTAATGCATTCACTCCCAAGTACTTTCCCGGTCATGCGCCCGGCGTGTCGTTTTCGACCCACTACAAGTTTGAGTGCACATTGCTCACACACAAATGAATTACTGAAATTGGCAACACTTAACTTGCGTTCTTAAATATGTAATAAGGAGAAAAATGCAAATTCATTAATATTAACGTGATGATTTATATTTTTAACTTACAATTTCCGACGAGAGGACGCATCGTGAAACACCATCGTTTCTGCCTACGCTTGTTCTGCAACAATGTATTCCTTTGCGGGAGAATTAACGGTCCAATATGGTAAACTCAAACTTCTATTACGCAACAAAAACCATTTAGTAGCGATAATGTCCGTATGGGCGGCGGTAGAATTTTTCAAGGCAGCGGGTCGAAACGGCCCGCTGGGCATAAATGGGTTAATTGACGCATACCCGCCATATTTGACGGTCAATTACGCTAGTTATTATAATAAAATCCTATATGGTGGGGTTTGTGTGTAACGCTGACGTCATCAATGGCACTTTTTATCGCGTTTTTAACAAACTTCCCTATTAGGTGGAAGGTTGAAATTTTGCAGGAATGTTTGATTCAAATACATGAGGATTTCTGAACAGGTTATATAAATTGCGATTATCGATAGTAAATTCACTGCAATATGCTTGCATCTACTTTTATACTTGCAGAAGACGAAGAGTTCTACGAAGAAGACGAAGAGTTCTACGAAGTAGACGCGTGGAGTACCTTCGAGTGTGGTTCAAGGTTGACCTGGACTATTTTTTACACAATATACATGTATGCTAGAATCACCAAACTTATTTTTTTCAAGATATTTTCCCTCTACACTGACACATTTTTTCATCGCTGAGGTAAGGCATTTATGCCGGCAGCATAGGAAAGAGTTGGCTGACTGCATAGCCAGTTCAGAACACAGCGCTTGAGTTCGTCATCTGTCTCGAATTTCTGCCCCCCCAAGGTGCTCCATCATTGGCCCAAACAAGTGATAATCACCAGGGGCTAAATCTGGACTGTAAGGAGGGTGTTTCATGATGTCCAGCCCAAGCTTGCCAATGTCGTTGTTGTCAAATTCTCTGTATGGGGACGTGGATTGTCGTACAGCAGAATGATTCCCATAGACAGTTTTCAAGGCCTTTTCTTACGAATTGCTAGATGAACACCATTGGAAAGCATTTGCTGTAATACTGCGCATTAACTGTTTGTCTAGGTGGCAGAAAATCGACATGAATCACCCCTTCGGAATCCCAAAAGACACTTGTCAGCTGAAGCCTGTCTTGAATTATTTAGGGGGTGAGAATCCTTTATGGCGCCGTTCCATAGTGGACCTCTATAATTCTGGAGTGGAGTAGTGTACACATGTTTCGTCACAAGTCACTATTTGCTGCAGAAATTCATTTCCCTCCAGTTCAAACTGTTTCAGATGTTCGACAGACACAGCAACAAGTTTTGACTTCTGGTCGAACGTATGCAACTTTAGGGCCCAGCTTGCGCACACCTTGGACAATACGTGTTCATGAATAATTGTCTCTACACTTCCAACACTTATGCTCACATTTGAAGCAATATCACGCAATGTAATTCGTCTGTTTTTCAATATCAACTCCTCGACGCGATGAATGTTCACATCTGTGATAGTTGTCGGTTGCACGTGAGCATGTGGTTGAATTGCGACTTCTTCACGGCCTTGGGAAAACTTGTTGCGCCAATTATACACACTTGCACGTTATATCTACCAGATTTATTATTGTTGCTGTTATTGCAAATATATAGCAAAAATATTTGAATAAGCAGTGTTGGCAATGGCGGATTTGTAAATTTCCCGTCACTAGGCTGTTTTTTTCCGTTCCGTTTTTGGTGCTTTTTCCAAAAAGAATCGCTCATGTATATGTATGGTTTGTCTGTACATCCGTCTGTATGCGGATCATAATTTTTAGTTAATCAAAAGTCCGCGTAATATTAATTATTTATTTCCGCCCTGAAATCCCGTTTTTGTCGCCGCCCCGACATCTCGCCATCTCGCCGCCCATTGGCCATTGCCCACTTTGGCCTTTCAAATCGGCTACTGATTGTGAGTGTTGGTGTACTTTTCACTCTAATTGTGGCTATCTAGGTTTCTGTTTATGTTGATATACATTTAAATACATGAGGGTCGAAATATAATAATTTATTCTCGCAGGTTAAAACAAGAAAATATTTATACTGACCCTAGAGTCTCCAACATTCCCTCCCAATATTAATAATAATCGTATAATAACCTTCACTTTATTAAGATTACAGTACTATCATATTTAAAAACATATTCGATGTATCGTTTTCAAGGAAAATGGCATTGTTTACGACAGCTGCTTCATATACGACTTGAATTACACGGAAATTGCTGCAAATGGATGGAATCGGTCTTCTGAACCATCAGGATCGTTGCATGTCATCCCATGCCAATCTTGGGAGTATGACCGATCTGTGTTCGAGGAAACTATTATAACTGAGGTACATTTTCCAGTTAGTTATACTCGTTTGTTATTTTCAGTTTTGAATTCCTTGTATTCGCCCTAGTTAACTTAATAGATACTCATATTTTCACAATCAACATTTTATGAATTTCAAATATATCATAGCATTAAATGATTTAATTCATCTAGTGGAACTTGGTGTGTGACCGAACTCAGCTCGCAAATGTAGTGCAAATGACGTTTATGTTTGGCGTTCTGATTGGAAATGTTTTATTTGGGATATGGGCAGACAGGTGATTATAATTATTTTATTTATAGTTGTGATACCTTGATTTAAGGGTGGAGCATTTTGAATGAACCGTTGATCTTTCTGCCTAGGATTGGACGAAAAAGACCCCTTTTCTTTGCTGTATTGCTGCAAGCAGTGACTGCAGTAGCTGCTGCTCTATCTCCATGGTTTGAAGGATTTATTGTGCTTCGATTTTTAGTTGCCATAGCAACAGGAGGCACTATGATCACAAGTTTTGTGATGTGTAAGTTACAATCATTTTCTTGCTATTTCCATTTAATAGTGATTATTACCCAGATCACTTCATGTCCAAAACTGAATACCACATTCGAGAGAAATTATTCTACTTATAAATGTTATTAAATATATATGCAGCAGGGAATTAGAATAGGAATCTGATTTGAAGATTAGCCTTTAGCTAACCACAATCAATTTGATATTCCTTCCAGGTTATGATTTTTGTACTCATAATTATTCATAAGTTAAGGAGAAATGAAATGCTTCAAATTTATAAACTGTGGAGATTTAGAGTTTAATTTGCTGTTTGTTTATAAATAAATCTATAGAAATAGTAAATAAACAACAACTCCTTCACTGTAAACAGGAAGAGAATACACACATTCATGCTGCAGGTTGCTGGTAAATGCCCTCGCAGGACCTAAGTCAAAAGGAGACACATGCAGTGGCATATCCAAAGAGGGATTCAAAAAATATGTTGCATAAGTATGTAATTACATGATAGATTGATCATAAGTGTTTAACAAAGCAATAGATATGATATAACATTAAAATCCATCTACTTTTGTGTTCTTATAAGACTATAATTGATTTACATAAGTTATAATAATATAATAATAATATTTTATTAGTACAACGGTCATCATAGTGTTGACAGGATAAGTCAGGAGAACAAATGTGCAATATACAGGTTTCCCTCTCTTTATGCGAGGGTTGCATTCCAGAAAAGTGACACATAAAGTGAATTCACATAAAGAGAACCCATATTTACATGTAAAATATAGGGTTACATTCCACAAACAATCCTAACTCCCCTCCAAGACACTCTTCTTTTGCTCCATAATGATTTCTTATGCACTAAATACAAAATTAAAACAGCATTAAATTATACTCCCTAATAAAAGGAAGCAGATGAGCACAAGTGGCAGCTGTTGTGGGTGACATAATAGTGGAGGTTTAAAGTGCTGGAGGGTTGGGTTGGCCCAACCAAAATTCTGTGGGCAAGGAGACAAAACTTATTAAGTGTGCTCAGCCAGTGTCACACGAAATCTCCGTCTCATCTCCACTCTACAATATCCATCCCACTCTAATCTCTTCTACTGTAGTACTAATATGCACAGCATAAGAGAGACTGAATGTTCGTCTTGTGTGTAGTTGATAACTTTCTTTCATTTGTATTGCACTGGCCATGTAACCACATAAGAGTGAATCAAAAACACACAAAAAGAAATTTGGGTAGCAATAAGTTTGCTGCATAATAGCGAATTCGCATAAAGCGAAACTGCATAAAGAGAGGGAAACCTGTAGTAGCCATACGATAAATATAAAAGAAATAACAGAGCTACAGCAGCTATTGAAAAATATGATAATAAAATACAATAATGCTTATAGGTTATAAAGTATAAGTTTACATATATTACTCATTAGCAATGTCATATCACACAGAAATAGCAATACTATTAATATTATCATATTAATAGTATTATATTCGTTCCATATGGTCAAAATAAATATGGTTATAACACACATTTACAAAAAACAAAAATTCACAACAATATTTTAAAAACTATCTGATAGAAATTCACTCACACTGTAATAACATTTGCTTAACAATAAGTTTTTCACCTTGTTTTTGAAGAATACTGTGAGAAGATATTGCCTTAATATTGTTTGGTAATTTATTAAAAATAAGGGAGGCAGAATGGTGGGAGCCATTTTGGCAAGAAGAGTAGAAATAATCATTTTTACGAATATTGCCTCTTGAGCGGGTATAGTGGTCATGGTATTCAGAGTTAGTTGGAAACAGACCCTGATTCGTTTTAACAAACATCACACAACATAAAATATAAACCGAGGGAAGGGTGAGTATTTCAAGAGTGGAAAATAATGGTGTACGATATGTTACCCTATAAATTGTCTTTATTGCTTGCTTTTGCATTGAGAAGGCTTTGTTAGATAGTCTTGAGTTACTCCAGAGAAGAATTCTGCAAGAAATATAAGTGTGCACTTTGGCGTAGTATAACATTTTTAATGGGTGCTAATTTTCTAAGCATGAAAACTCCTGTGACAATTTTCTTTACTGTAGCTTATATATGGTCAGACCAATCTAATTGCTCATTAATGTATAATCCCAGGAATTTTACTGTGTATATTACTTTCATGAAATTTGAGAAGTAGGCTAGACAAAGGAGAAGAGTTTCTTGTGTAAAATTGCAGATATGAAATTTTGTTGGTATTCAGAGAAAGATTATTGAAACTGAACCATTCAGCCATTTCTTTGACTGCCCTATTGGCATGGTCAATAACATTTGAAAATTTGTCAGTTGTTACTATGCAAGATGTGTCATCCGCATATAAGATGGGGACACTATAGAATGAGATTCTTATTTTAGCAATGATAAAATGAAAATCCAATCTTTTATGCAATCCTACATCAATGTCTTAATTTTGTATTTTTTAAATATTTTAATCATAGTTTAAAAATGTACCTATGTGTCAGTCATTCCTGTGTTACATGAGTTGAGAAAATCATTTCAGGATTAGAACTCTGCCTACTGGGTCCACCAAAATATTACCATTTCGAACGCAAGGTTTATGAAAATATGATTGCTCCCTCTGGAATATCTTGAGATATCTTGTACACATACGGACAAAGTGAAAACATGTGAGAAATTGTTTATGAAGGATTAATAAAAATTGAAAGGGAAAGGTAAGAATAAACTACAGTTTTTTTGAGATTATCACAGTTTTATATATTCCAAACTACATTATATATTTATAATTCTTATAAAAATGTAATAATAAAAATGAATAGAATAACAGAATTTCTTACAATTAGCATTTTTGGTATCAATTGCAGTAACAAAAATATCACATTGTTTACCTGGGCAGAAATGCAGAAATAAAGTCAATTATAATAAATCTATATATATGATATAAAAATAACCAATTTAATATATTAAAATAATCTACATTAGATGCAAGCCAGTGCAAATTTTACATTTTAGTTTAAAAAACTGCATAAACTATCAAGAAAAGGAAAGATGTCTTCATTATAAACATTAATTTAATCTACAGGACTTTTTTGCTAACTCATCAATAACTTCATCTGTTTTTGGTGTAAGTTCACGGTGAATATTTAAGACAGCCAAGCCATTAAGTCTTTTTTCTCCAGTGGTATTCCACAAAACTTGCAAAGCATGATGCCAGAACTTAGCAAACATTGTCATCTGCTGCTTTAACTCTGAATAAAACTTTTCAAAAATGTCATTCTAAAAATTAGCAATATCACTAAATTTCACGCAGCGGTACATTTGCAGAAAAAAAAATATATATATATATATATATATATAAAGGTACAAACCTTTAAGGCAATGAATTTTGATGTTGAGTCCAATATTTGGGAGCATGAACAAAGGTGGGTGTCATGATTACTGCACAAAGAGAGAGAAATACACATTACATTGCTGCCAAACCATCAACCTGCATAAGCTTATGCTCAGAAAACAATGCATGATGCACAAAGTCCTATGCCGCTACGTCACAAGCGCTTGCTGTTCGCTCTTGACAGCTGGCAACATTGTAACCAGCTGTATGTGTTGAATTGTGTGCATACTCCGACTCATTTTCAAAGTACTGATACACTTTATATACCATTACTCTTGCTTGCTTGTGCAAAACCTTGTGTTTACTTCCTTCGCCTTCCATTTTAGAGCACCACAAGATGGTACTATTTAAATCTCATTTGCAAAACACACAAATAAACATGAAAATCACACCAAAAATATATATACTGCATGCTAAGAGCCGCTGTAACTGACTAACACTGATTGGCCAAGTGAAGGAGCAAGAGAAACCACATTCCTTGCATTCTGTGCATCCAGTTGCCACCTGCCTTTGTTCATACTCCCAACTATAGCAATGAATGACTGATGAAAAGTGACTGGAAATTATATGGAGTGAGAGTATGTGCAGCATCAGAACATGTGAGACCTACGGTTTTCTTCCAAGATCTTTATATTTGATGTTTAGTTTTTGTGCTTTGATTTACTAGCCAGGCAGCAGATGCTTAATGAACTCACATCTTTTGTTTAGGTTGAGTGGATACATGGTGTTTATGCCATGTCCTCTGTTTATGAAGTGGCTTTATTAAATTTTTCGTCTATCTCGGCTCATCCTCACAGTGCCAAATTTCATGTGTGAGAAGACACTGAAGTGTCAAGCATTTTCTTCCACTAAGTGCCTTTCCCTCCAACCCGCATTGCCTTTCTTTCTCTCCTGAGCCTTTATGGAGAATGAGACAAAGAGCTAGGTATTCATTAAGAGAGAAACAATAAGCAGAGCTAAGGCATTTTCATTCAGCAAAATATAACATGGGTCACATTTAAGGTCTGAAAAAAGCTTGAATAGAATCGACCTCTTAGCCTGAGAGAGACACTCCTCTGTCCACCCTACCTCTCCGTCTGCCAGGGTGCTGTGCATATGGATCCTTTCTCATGAAACTGCTTCAGTTTTGGAAGCCTTGATAGCATGACTGGTCTTTTAAATAAAGTTAGCTTGTAGGACACCAAGTACAACACCAGTGAATTTTATTTACTCATTTTGACATTTGCAATTATCTTGGGGCATCAATACCTTTTTCAGAGGATTTTCCAAGTACATGTTACTCATGAGGGGAGGGGTTTATAACCCCTAAAACCCCTTCCTGGATATGCCACTGGACACATGGACATGCAGAAACATCCAATCCTTTGAAAGGTACTCACACAGCATACTCAAACCAAAACTTAAACTAGATACTGATGTTTCGACAGCTAAGCTGTCATCTTCAGCTGTGTCCTATTCACTTAGGTCCTGCGATGGTGTTTACCAGCAACCTGCAACGTGAATGTGAGTATTCTCTTTCTTTTATGGTAAAGGAGTTTTTGTTTATTTACTATTGTATTGTTTCACAATGTCTCGCAACCCTCCCTTTTCATATATATCTATAGAAATATTTCAGAAATATCCCAATTATTTCACTCTCATTATTTTATACCTTGTATTTTTATAATTTGAATTTCTTGATATTTAAGTTAGCCAACCTTTTTAAATGGTTTCGTCAAAGAAAAGTTGTTGTGCTCAGTAATTATACTGAGATGCTTATTTAATGCTCCAATTTCATACATTCCTGCACCTGGCATTTGTTTCTGGTACATGCCTCACACATTAAACATATATTCTCAAAGTTAATGAATTATATGTATTTAGCCCTTTACTTCTTCAGCCTCTCTATGAATTTTTATCCTCATCAGGCACCACAATGCTAAATCGTGGGGGTGCATTCCCAACAGTCTATTGATGATTATTATTTGTATGTGCAGTAGGATCTCACTCTTCGTGGAGTTTTTCTGGAATGCATACCTTAAAGGTTTATCATTTGAGATATCCATTCAAAGATATTCAGCGTGACAAGTTTATTAATTATTCCAGGTTATAGGGCAAAAACGGTTATTTCCATAACCGGGTGGAAGGTAAACAAAGTGATGGTAGCGCTATTGGTGATGAGATAGTGACGAGAAATGGTACTAAAATGTAAAATGCTACCATTACACAGCATACGCGTACTCGACCTCCCAGGTTGGGTAAGTTTGGTTAAGTGGTATTGGTTCCTTCCCATGCTCATTGTGACTTCCCCTCGGGTTGTGTTCATCTTATTTGATATTACTCATTGTCAGTGGCGGCTCGTAGCTAAAATTAGTGGGGGTGCTGCGCATCTTTTTCATAAACTGGGGGATGGCTACTGAAGTACTGACATTAAGCTTAAGGAATATATATTGTACTACAAAAATAAAGAAAGAATTAAAGAAAAAAGGACTCGTTATATTAAATGTTATCGATAATATCAAGTGGAAATAGGGGGTGCTGCAGTTCCGCAGTGCCTATACACGAGCCGCCACTGCTCATTGTAGTATTTTCCTTCTTATATGACGTTTAAGTTCTGATTTTTTGCCTTTCCCAATGTTGGTTCAATTTCTCGCTACTTTCTTGCCATCAACAGCGCTACCGTCACTTTGTTTACCTTCCACCTGGTTATAACTTGCTGTTCTAATATGTTTCTTGAAATCATTTTTCTAAGCTGGCATCTCTTAGCATGTTCAAAGAGGTATCCATAACTGATAAAGATTGGTATACAAATATTAATGCAAATATATAAAAAATAATATTTTCATTTAAAACTGTTGGAAGGTGATTGAATCACCCACATGTTATTGATTCATCAAACATTGTAAATATGTACAATTTTTAAAGCAAATAAACCACTCTACAAGACACCTTTATCCACTGCTGAAAAGTTTAAAATCATGTACACATTTTAACTGAAGCTATAATTTGTTTTGCTGTCCATAATGTCTAATAAAGTGAGTTTCATTTGTTTTGAAATTTATTTTCTAAAAAGATTATATTTCATCTTTTACAGGTATGGAAATTGTTGGGGGATGGTGGCGTACAGCTATTCCTATACTTTATCAAATTCCATTTGGAGTTGGACAGTGTATCATGGCTGGTCTTGCATATTTAATCCGAGATTGGAGGCATTTACAGATCACTGTTGCTCTCATATCCACTCTTTTTGTTGTATGTTGGTGGTAGGTGGTTCTCAATACCGTTAACTCTTTCAGGAAGCAATTTGTCATGTGCTAAAAATCACATGAACATATGAGCTCAGTTTTTTCACATCTTGTCTTTTATTCCCTGAATATTTAAATTTTCACATTTATTTTCATTAACATGATTTTTATAATGACATGATTTTTGTAATTTTAATGGTGAAATTACTTCAGGGTGATTCCAGAATCTCCTAGATGGCTTTTGGCAGTAGGTCGCAGGAAAAAGGTCATGCAAATACTAGAGAATACTGCCAGAAAAAATAGAAAACCAACACAAGCATTACATAACCTAAGACTTGAAGAGCAGGTTCAAAGAGGAACTAAGGTAATTGGTTTTTTATATTGAGCAGTAAGTAGCCACTATTATAATCTTTTGTAGCTTACCATTTATACCTGCAAAATCCAATGCTTGTTATTGAATTTAGATTCCTCATATTTGAATATATCCTCCCCACATAGAGCGGTGGATGAAATTTGAAATTATTGGTCTCACTGTTTTCTCAAATGAGGTTTGCGTGCCTTAATTTTTGTTGAACAACTTGAAATCCATCTGGATTTTTCACTTGCATTGTTTGGATTAGTTCCATTTCCAGGGGTGGCAACCTCAATCACATAATCAAACCAAGTTTTCAAGGGGCCGTTATCAGGGATGGTAGGTTTGCCTTTTTGTCAGATGAATTTCCAGAACCTTTCATATTTGTACCATTTTGGCAACTCTTCTCCTTCAACTTCATTCTGCCTTGCCTTAAACAGTTTAGGGCAATATTTGTAATTTTTGTCCTATTCATTTTTCCTAATTAGTTAGTCATTGCAAGAATGTCTTTAATAATATATAGAAGCTCAGAAGATGGTTGTCATACTTTATGAAGTACCTCAGTTGATGAGACTGTGACTTGCCAGTGATGTAGTCATTACATAACCAGAATATGGATTTGTTGCCAGTGATCACTATGGTTCCTATATCAACCAATCCCATGCACATGAGGGGAAATATTCTAGCACATAAACCTCCACAGGAAATGTAATTCATTTCAAAAACATCTTTAAAGCTGAAATGATGCTCAGGCTTGCTTACAGTTTCCACCATCTTCACGATATAAAGAATTCCTAAAACTAAACAAATATCAACAGCAATAAATGAACAGGTTTAAAAGCCATGTTGGATACATTAGATGAAATACTTAATTTTTCCATTTGAAGTTCATTACTCAATAATTACCATTTTTCCATTTTGGCTAATTTTCGCATGAAAATAAATCTATGAATAATAAAATTTCTTCTGGCATGCTCACACATTTTAACTTCACATTGTGGTATTCATTTGCAGAAGACTGGATATTAACATACAGTTTTGGTAGTTTAGGCAGTTAATTTACCAGTTAACACATTGAAGCTGAGACCCATCAATTGATTATTCTTAGACTTAACTGAGGTTTGAGAGTCATCTATAGACGACGGGCAACTTTGCAGTTGCGTCTCAGCTTTCAAAGTCTTGTATCCCTCTATTTCCACAGGTTAACCCCTCGAACCATCAGAAAGGTCTCATTTGAAATCTGTCTTTTGTGTGGTACACTTCGGTCCTCAGTACGAGTTTTATATTTTTGCTTGCAGCCCTTTTCTTTTCACATTTGTATCTATTGATTTATTGTTTTTCCTTTATTTTCTGGTAAATAATATATGCCTTTTGTTTAATTTTTTTTTTGTCCATTGTCATTTACTAAAACTGAAATTAATCAAAATTGTGTTTTTATCGAATGAATTTAATAATTTAAATTTCATATAGAATTAAATAGGTTATATTTTTAAAAATTCTCGGATTTCAATAATCTCTGTAAATACAGCTCAGTTTGACTGTGTTAATTAGATTGTGAGAAAAGAGAAAAAATATATTCAGTTATTGGTTGATATAAAATCAGTAAGAAATGTTGCAGTCATAAGCTCAGAAAGTTGTTCATTTTTAAGTCTACTCGAAAGAGAGATGAAGAGGTGCAAATCCACATGTGACCAGTAGCCCCCTTAGTTTTTCTTTTGTTGAAATTGGAATAATGTATTACAAATTCACTCAAAAGAATAAGGGAAAATGAAATTTTACATGTGTTGTTTTATAAAAAATATCATTTTTAATGAATCTGTGTATGTCGCAATATCTCACTTGATGAATTTTTCTTGTTAGTTTTAATATGATTTCAAATAGGTTGCTAACACAGTCATATATTTATTCCACTAGCCAATTTGCTATTAAAGAATGAGCATGATAATCTGTGTTGCAGGTAAACCAAGCTGTTGAAGAACAAAAAGTTGGAGTGCTTGATCTATTTAGGGGAGAGTCCTTGCGGGTGATCACCATTTGCATATTTCTTAATTGGCTTGTGGGAGGATTGTCATTTTTTGGGCTTTCTCAGTATTTGGCCTATATTGGTGGAAACCTCTTCTTAAATGTTACAATTTCAGGTAAATGTTAAATTCTTATCTACCTCGTAGCAATCTAGAATGCATGATAATAAGATGTCAGAGACAAGATCCATGTATCGTATGTTAACCTTTAACTTCCCACCACTCTTCTGTGAAGTGAGTGCATTTTTTGTAATCGCTGTTGCTCTCTATTATCTAATCTTGGAACCTCTTGCATCCTAGTACCTTCAAATGGCTATAGATAGAGTATTTGGCTATAGGTTGTAGTGTTTCAAATGATCAGTTAAGTGGCAGCAGTCATCAAAGTCGTTACGTTCGTCTCACAGATGATGCATTGGTGACATTATTTTTATCAATATTTTTAGTTTCCTTGTTATCTTTTTAGCTGTAATGTATTTATATGCCCTTAAAACATACAATTGCAATAATTTTTGTATTTTTAAGACTAAATAAATTTGTATTAAAAATACTGGATCAACTATTTTCTTTCTTTTCTTCTGATACTGTTTACAAACTTGAAGACTTAAACTTGGTACACACATTAAAGAGACCTTGAGGATGTGCACCTCAGTGCCAAGATTTTTATTTTTGGGAGGGGAAGGGGAGGAGCATGCCATACAAATCATTCAGTACAGCATTTCTCAAAAACTGAGAAACTTGAAGACTTAAAACTTGGTATACATACTGAAGAGACCTTGGGGATGTGGACTTTGGGGCCAGAATACGTGTTAATTTTTTATAATATTTCACAACTTATTCTCAATGTTCTTAGCAAAATATCAAAGTTGAATTATATTTAATTTTTTCACGCCAATTAATGGGGAATATTGGTCACTTGAGTTAGAATGAAAATATTTAAGAGTGAAATGAGCATGAAAATTTTGAAACTATAAACCCAGGGCAAAGCCCAGTTAGCTAGCTAGTATATTAATAAAATGTAATTGCATGTTTGAAAATAGTAACATTGTTTGGTTGTCCAGAAATTAGAATAATTTACAGATTAATAAGATAAAATAAAACTCTAGTTGTTAGTACATATTAATAACATAAATACAATTACTGTACAAAATGCATTAAAATATTATACATACCATAAAAAATTCAAAAAAATTAAAAAAGAGGAAATACCTAAGCACATAGTAAGGCAGGACAATATTTTTTATATTTGTAATAGTCATTGAGTGACTTTCACATATTTTTTAAATATATGACCTAAGTGATAACATCTGAGATAGCCACAAATTTCCCTTCAGTTAAAAATAGGCTGCAAGAAGAAACCATAGAATTTTTTCATAATTTTATCCTAAGAAAATAAGGTTTTGAGAAATATGCCACTCATATGGTTACATGATGTGAATAATGCCTAACTACAGAATTTTCCCAACAAAAAATTTAATAGACATTCACAAGTAATAACTGACGCTTGTATCAGTTCTTGTGGGAGGTTACCTATTGCCCCTCTTCTATGGCTATTTTACTTATTACATACAGGGTGTATAAATTTTTCAGAGCATCATGGGAAAAATTAAGGGTGGTGTTAAGGTATTTTGTCATTATCATATTCAATCCAGAATTTTCATTACTGCATTAATCTGAAAGGAAGACTACTTATAATTTAAGATGACCACAATAAAAAAAGTCTATTCAGAAAATAACTTTCTAATACCAATTTTTAAAATGCCATATGGTGGTTACTTTGTACTATCTGCTAGCAGTGATAATGCGTATTTTTTCACTCCCCAAAGTTTTTATATTGACATTTTTTGTACCTTTTGTTAACTGTATAATAGGATGGCATGTCAAATGAATAGGTGTCTTTCTGCATTACCCATTTGGATCAGGAGGTAGTCATGAATTTTTACAACAAAATTACATGCTTCTGGAAAGCAAAAAGTTTTTCTGTGTAGTCAAAAGTTAAATGTTGACAAAAAGAAGATCTTCATTGCAGGCAAAAACAATTGCAACACATCATCCATATGCACCAACAATTGTAGCCTTGAATTCTTGCTGTGGGATGTTTGGTGATCATGATAATTCATGAGCTTCAGTTTAATGAATTCCTGTGATACTGGTTTTCCATCCGTTCTATGAGTATGCCCAAATTTTACAATTTTTCATTCTAATTTATTAAATCAACTTCGTTTGGGTCCACTAAATGATTTCTGTGTTATCACCTTCAAGTTCCTGTTTTGCTTGCTCCTTCCAACTTCACACATTTGCCTCCATCACATTGCATTTCATCCTGACCACACAATTGTTAGTTTCTTCCTCACAATGCAACATCATCAGCTTAAAATTTCTAACAAAACTGTGTCTTATACCTTGTGATACATTCCCTTTTACAGAGGTGCTTTTCTTCTCTACATGGTCTATCATCTCAGTCCTAAGATTTGGTGTAACTTATTTTAAACTGCTTGTATTAATAAATTAAATGTAAAGTGTATTTATAAATAAATGAGTTTTAGTGAGCATAGAATAAGTGGCAGGATGTTCCATGTGGCATTTAATACTTTGTACTCTATTTTAAGATGAACCCTAATTATTTTTCCAAATTTTTGGAAAAAAATCTCTGCTTCCTTACGGGTTAACACAATAATTTTATCCCAGTATGCACAGTTCATATATTTAAGTACAATAATAATATTTAAAACTAGTGTAATTGACTGTCAAATATGAAGGGTATGCATGAATTAATTATTAAGTTAAAATTGAAATAAAAATTAATGACACCAACTTTTATATGCACCAAAAAGTAAACAATAAATATAAAATTCACATAATTGAGTGTTCTAAAGAGTAAAAATAGTTTTTGACAATTATAAATTGAATGAGAAATAAATATATTACACTATACAATTCTTATATGCCCAATTGTTTTTAATTTATGGAACATTTAATTTTGTCCCTCTCCATACCTCTCCTTTCTTTTTTCCTCTCTCTCTCCTTCTCTCTCTTGTATTAAAGCATTTAAAGCATGCATTTCTTATGCATATAGTATAAAGATTAAGAAGACAGAAAAATCTTGAGGTTTAACAATGGCATGGTCAGCAAGGCAAAATATCGTTAAAAAGCTTAAAATTTTCAAATAAATACGATTTAAGCATAGAACTTGAATGATTTTGTATCATAGGCAAAATTTGACAATAAGAATATGAAACCTTATATATTATTCTTTAAAATGGTTTAGGTCCGATGATCATATGTTAATTCTTTCTTATTGTAATTTGCAAAAGAGTAAAAGCCTGTAAGTCAAAAAATCAATTTTTACATGTTATCTTATGGGAAATTGCACCCCCCATCCCCTTTCTCCCCTCCCACCTAAAATCAAAATTCTGGCCCTGAGGTTCACATCCTCATGGTCCCATTAATAAGTTAGCCAAATTTTAAGTCTCTAAGTTTCTTGGTTTTTAAGATATGCTGCATGTAGAAATATCAGCATAGGTACTTCAGTGGTGCGGTCTGATGGTGTGTGGTGGAAGTTGTTGCAGACGGAGTAAGAGAAATATCTTGTATAATAAAAGTCTAATGACGTATGTTTTTTTTCCAGAGTTTTTTTTTCAACTTTTCGATAAGGTAGAAAGCTGCAACTTGGCACACTGATTGCTTGGGAGCTGAAGTTACCCTGAAAAACCTTAAAACCAAATATTATGGGGAGGGGATTGTGTGTGTGTGGGGGGAAGGGGCTGAAAATAGAAAATTTACCAAAAATCAGCATGTTTAGTATCATTTCACTCAGAATCCCATCCAGGTTATTAATAAAATAGTTTTAATTAATTTTCATACATTTGGGTGGAAGTGGGGGAATTATTTTATAAATGAAAATAAGTATTAAGCCTTTTGTCGATTCACTATTGGATTGCCACCAAATTTTGTGTGTAGGTCAGGGTTGGCGAGGAGGAATGCCTTTTAAGGTCAATTTGAATTTTTGGTGGGGGAGGGCAGGGTTTGTGGGGGGGAGATGAAAATAGAAAATTTACCAAAAATGAGCATTGATACAAACACATGAATATGGAGAATGTAAAATTCATAAAATATGGTAAATTGCGAATATTAACTGTCATAAAGGTATGGTCGAAAGAATGCTAGCAGAAATTACATTGAAGGTGCTTAATACCAACCTAATACCACTTTAATTTGAGGAAATGAATGATAATTAACACTACTCACCAGTAACATATCTGCTAACCATAAACGTGTTTCGTTCTTCTTTGTTGCCATTGTTGGGGCTTTGTCATGAATAACAGAATGATATGGGTCATTGTCCATCATTATTGTAGCTGGCTTATTTAAATTCTTTAACAATGTACTGCCAAAAGGATATATAAGCAGCTGACTCGCCGAGCGTGACTCAATCTCTCTCGAGCCGTACACATCGTCACTGCTACTGCGAAAAATGTCTTTTTTTGAGGGGGGATTGCAGAATCTGACATTAATTTTTCAACAGAAGACAGACAAAAAAATATACTTGGACATCTCTGAAATTCTAAAATAAGATGAAAACAAAGACTTGATCTTACAACATACTTTTAATTGTATAGCGGACAGCATTGCATCATTTTTAATTTTTCCTGTCCAAGTATATATATAAATTACATCACTTCTTCACATAAAGCATTCCATGATTATGAAGCAGTTATTAACAAATTCAGGAAAAATATTCCAAAGAGAAAGCTCCTGTATTGATATGAAATTATAGTTGGACAAAATATATAGGGTCTTATTAATCTAATAATTATAACAGTAAAATTTCATTGGTTTATGTTATTGTATGTTGAGCAGTTACAGGTTAACTTTCAAGAACATGTCAGTCACAATATCCTAAATGGCAAGTTGATGTTTCAAAATTAAATTTATATGGATGTTAGAGCTATTCAATAATTAAGTGCTCAGCAAAATTGTGTTTTACTCTATATTTTCTTCTTTCAGCGGCTCTTGGAGTACCAGGAACCATAGGTTGTATATATATTGTGCAGCGTTTTGGTAGAAGAAAAACTCTTATTGTAACACAAGTTATAACTGGAGTTGCATCTCTTCTAATTTTGCTCTTCCCTAATGGTGAGTTACTTTCTGTTAAAATGTCAATAAGATTTTATGTATACAGTTGAAATGAAGGCAAAAATAGGAATGTCATTTTTAAACATGATAAGTTTTAAAATTATGAAGAATAAATAAATAAAAAGCTTTTAAATAAGTTTTTGTTAGAGTTGGTGAGCACTTGTGTTTATTGAATTGCTGAGCTTTTCATCTTGCCACAGCAAAAATAATTTTATCTAGCACCTTGTAATTTAGTACTTCCTAAGATCGGGCATTTCCAATGCTAATATTTAATGCTACTATGAGAAAAAGCTTTCCTTTTTGTGAGACATATTATACTATTGTAGTTCATCTGAGTTGCTTCATATTAACTGCATTGTCAAGTTGAGTGAGTTTTAATGAAAGTATAAACAAACAATATTAAGTGAAATGATGATATAGAAACATAAAATAGATACTGAACAGAAATGGAATTTATTTGATAACATATTACATAGTTTACTTAAATGTCATGCAACCTTATGTATTGTGATGTAAATACTAGTCTAAAAAAGCTGCAAGATCTGAGCAAGCAGATATATTCAACAAATCATTTGGTACTCGTCAAATAAAATCACATGCAACTTCAAATGATCCCTAGTATTTGTTAGAAATAACAATTATAAGTATCAAATTAAGATTTATGCAGTGAACATGGACAAAACAGTATTGTTTTTATTTATTGTTTGCAGGTGCATATATTGGAGACTGGCCTCGTGTGGCCTTAGCTGTGGTTGGATCAATAGCTATGTCTATCTCTTTTCCAACATTATACCTTTACACAGGAGAGCTATTCCCTACAGTTATCCGTAACACTGCAATGGGTCTAGCTTCAATGTTTGCTCGTTTGGGGTCAATGGCTGCACCTTTCATTGCAACACTGGTGAGAAATAATTTATTTCTAATTTAAATAAATTCCCATTGCATTATTTTTTGTCTCTTTGATTGACACTATTCAACTATGTCTTTATTGCAATCTAGGGAATGTATGGAGACTACCTTCCTCCTGTAATTTTTGGTGGAATTCCTATTGCTGGAACTTTCCTTCTTTTGTTTTTACCAGAAACCATTGGAAAACAGCTTCCAGATAGTATGCAAGATGGAGAAAGACTTTTCAAGTATGATACAATTTTAAATAATTATTAATTTTTTTATTATACAATTTAACAATAACTTCAGATCTAAATTCTTGTGATGTTGAGATGGTAATTTATTTTATAACTTAATTAACTGTAATTAGTATGGAAAGTATCTAATTAATCTACAAATTTCTTTAACAATTTTTGAAAATTCTGCTTTGGTAAACTCAAGATGTGAAGTTTTTCCTAATTGAATTAAAATAATAATAAAAGCTTTAGCACATCTTACACAATCACTCCATATGGAATTAATGAAACAGTTATTTGCCTCTTTTTCACTATTATAAAAAAAGTCAATTCTAATGCCATTGTTCCCAGTTCTCAGGATTCTATATATTGGTGAATGTAGTCCATAATGTATATAATAATAATAATAATAATTGGTCATAAATGTCCAATTATTTACCTAACTATATGATGAAGTTTTTCCCATTTCCTTTCAACCAAAGGTTGGAAGTTGTCTTACATTTGTGAGCAAATAAATAAATAAATAATAGCGACAGTTATAATGACTGGTAAGATCACATTTATCATTGCACTGCACACTGTGATGGCAGTTTTTAGAAATTTAAATTAAAAATTACCTTATTCATACGAATCCAAGATGAGATTTTCTTTCAAATTTCAGCTTGAGAAAATCTTAGGTCGTCTTAAATTTGAGTACAAAGTCATATACCATCAATACATCATGGTCAATTGATAGCGCATCAGTTCATCATGCTACAATTCATGGTGTCAATTCATCACATGATGAACTTATTGCATGGCAATACATCGCACCATAAACTCATCGCACGTCAATTCATCGCTAGACAAATTCATCACGTGGCAATTTTGTCATGAGGCATACTCATTGCAAGACAAATTGGAAGGCGAGACACTATGACTTGTGTATGGCAGGGGATACACTTTTTGGGTTAGGAGTCATGCTCTGCTATACACCATCCAATGTCTCGTATAATTCGCAAAGAGAATTGTGATTCATTCTGGTATTATCGAAATATAAAGAAAAATGTTGTCGTGGAAAAGTGTCTCCCCCTGCCATTCACCAGTCATAGCATCTCGCTTTTCAATTTGTCTCTTGATGAATTTGTCGAGAGATGAATTGACACACTATGAGTTTTTCATGCAATGTATTGACATGTGACAAACTGACCATGATGAGTTGTCATAGAACCATAGGAAGTATGGTTACACGTTTAATCGATGATTTTTTTAAACAAATGAAACATGATAAAAGAACTGTATCTCATGAAATATTTCATTGCAAACTTATGATCCAGAATTCAATTAATTAAGTCTTAATTTTAAAAATATATTTCAAATTATTTTTTCAGACAAAAATTTGAAACAAACCATTTCAATAAATGAATGCTACCTATACTGAATATGTGTGTTTGAAATACACACAAAGTACAGACAATGAGAAAAGGTCATAAAATCTTTTTTCTGCCTTGGATTCAAGTAAATACCACACTCCGGTAATCTTGTTTAATTTATTTCTTTCAGAATCCATTAATAGCATGTTTTCTTAAAAATCGGCTTCTGTAAAGTGTGGTTGTCTTATATTTGAAGTTATCTTATAATCGGATAAATAAGTAATTTTTCATGCAGTTAAATTTTTTTATTTTTTGTTTGAAGTTTACTTTGACTTTCACCTAGTAGATACTCATTTATATTCATTATTATAATTTATTCACATTAAATTATCTGATAAGCAAAAGTTATCATCCTTATAGAATAAATATGAAAACTATGACAAAGAAAAGTGCATACAATCATGATCATGACATGATTTGACTTTTGAGTATAAATATAGATATTAATATTAAATTTTCTGTAGAAAACACCTTAAGTCATAGTAACTCATATTTCGTCATTTATATTTAATAATGTTAATTTTATTTATTTGACAGGACACCTACAGCTCTGGATAAAGAAAATGCAAATTACATCAACATCTTACAAGAAACGGAAGACAGTAAACATGCTACTGAATGATTAAGTTGAAGTGTATTTATATTTTATTTGTTTTATGTTCACAGTTAAAGCATAAATCACTAAAAACATAATTGGACTCCCAATTTCAGAAACTGATGACAGTTGATGGTTACTGAGTAACTTCCTCTTTTAACACATTTCATATATTATTTCATACTATCATTACATGAAATAAATGCATACATGAAACTATGAAATCCTGCTGATTATTACTGCCTAAATTTGAATAGCTTAAAAATAACTGAAATTTTAATCAATTAATGATATTATTACAATTTGATTTATAAGGCATTTGATGAGACTTGAATTTTGCTGAAAGGTCCTTCCATTAAGTACCGTTTTTGCATAAAATTTTATAACCATTTTTTGATAGCTATAGAATTTCTAATTGTTACTATTTTAATTACGATAATATAATGGAGACGTAGCAGCTACTGTTTTCTTTTATTAGTATTTGGATCAATATAAATTATACTAATGTAATAATTACCCATCAAAGTAATGATGGGGTTCTAACTATAAAAAATTAGGTAAATAAGTTTTATCTCACAATGGCTTTAGTCACAAACTCCTATCTTATAATAAGCAAGTAGGGATGTACATGGTTTTCCTGTGGTACAGAAGTGCTTTTCATCAAATTCACTAATATAGTCGTATATCTGCCAAATTCATAGTTAAAGAAAAATTCCATACTGTTTCCATAACTGGGTGGAAGGTAAACAAAGCAACGGTAGCACTGTCAGTTGTGAGAAAACAATGAGAAATGGTACTAAAATGTAAAATGCTACCAGTACCCAGCATACGCATACTCAACAGGAGAGACTTCGCTTTGCTTGGCCAATTATCATTCTTTTAGGTATTCTTTAGTTCAAGTTCTAAGTTTGTATGATGATTGAATGTCATATTAAAATGGTTACTAAAAATGCTTGCATGCTACGTTTCAACTCTTCCTATATTATTGAAATGGAAAGAAGACATGCTCCTGAAATCGAACCAATGATGCTACTTTAGTCTTTGAACATTCTAAAATTTAAAAAGGGTAATAAGGCCAAGTATATTCTGAAAGTATGATTCAAATTGGAAATACCATTCTTGACTCATAAGTGTTTATATACTCCCATTTAACTCTGTATAGCATTCCATTGAAACAGGATGATGCTATTATTGTAATAACAACAATTTTCTAAACCCAGAATAACAAAAGATAACAGCAATGGTAAGAAGAAAATGTTTTTATAGAAACTAGAATAAAAGAGATCTAGACTATTTTTTGTAATTCATCATGAATATATGTTTACTTTTTCATTTGTAACTGAAGCATGAGAATTGGTAGCCGTCTTACAGATGTTTTAAATCAGTTTATATGCAGACTTATAAGTATTTGGCAAAGGATGAGATAAATTAAAACCAAAGCAAGGACAGCTTATATATTTATATATATTTCATTAATAGAGTATTTAGACAACAGTCAAACTGAAAATATCTTTAGATATTTAAGACGGATTGTGTTCATTTTTGCTCTCTCTTACATAACTTTCTTCCCATCTCCACATGAGTTGACTTTTTTGCAAAACTTCCAACTTCCACTGCCTTTGGATTTCCCTTAAAAAAACAAACATAAACCAATTTAATGACAAGAATAGTATCTTCTAAACATGTGATGCATTTACTTTTTACAGAATTCCAGGTGAAATTTGATTTGGCTTTAGAACAGCTGACCAAAATAGATCAGAACTTGGATGGAACAATTGCAATGGATGATATCCTTTAAGGAATGCTGCATATTAGGATTTCTATATTCATGTTACATATGAGTCATTTGTTATTTGAATAGTTTAACCATAAATAATTATCAAGCTTACATGATGGCTGGAATCCAATTGTTAATTTAGGCAGTTCCAATAATCATAAAATGGTTGGAAAATTTATTGCTTTTTGAACTATCTAAACTATCATTCAATTTGAGATTGTGTTTTGGAATGCAACAAATGAAATTAAGCTGGAATGTATATGCCACAAGAAGTCCAAACCTGTGAGATTTTGGTGTCCCAGGAAAGGATCTATTCTAGTGCACATTTTATTTAAGAAAATTTGTATGAAAATATTTTTAAATGTGTCCATTTATTTATTGAAATCCTAATGAAGGAAAAGTAAATAAATGCCTTTGGCATGCTCGTTGTTCAGTGACTGCCATCCAGCATTCATCTATGTGACGATAATATAATGATAGGTCATCTGGAGGGCTGCTTGGTTTGCCAATACCTCAAGCTTGCCCTGACCACAACACAACACTATGGTCAATTAATATGAAATAACAATTAATCAATATGGTTAATTTAAATTAGAGGCTTTACTTAACTTAGACATTTATGCACATACAATGATTTTTATGCAAAGCATTATCACATATTTTCTCTGTAATTTTGTGTCTCTCATAACTGATATAATCTCACTCTTCCACAGGTGGTCTCCTCCTGCACTTAATTCTTTGTCCTCTCTGCTCCCTCATGCCATTCTAGTAAAATGATTGGTACTTCCTATTTACTTGCATTTCATCAGATCATAATATATAACAAAGGTCTTTATTAAACAATGTTGTATTTTTCTTCATAAATTAATAATAAGGATGAATGAGATCTTTGTAATTAAAAGAAGCTAAATCATAAGGATAACATATATTTTATTCATCATCATCATTAGTTATCTGTATAAAATCAGTTGTTATACAGTAGGTTCCGCTTAATGTGATCACATTGAATTCATGGAAATTGATAACATTAAGTGGCTGATAACAATAAATGATGCTTTCAAAAAATTTGTTGGGATTATAATAAACATAATAATAATGTTTTACTTAATCTTATTTATTTTACTTTCACACTATGTTACTTGCACATTGTAAATAAATATGACAAATTACATATCTCATTTATCTAACACAGGTGACATCAATTCTAATAAATCATAATCTGAAATTAAGAATTATTTTAGAGAGAAAACACAATATACATATGTGCATACTAAATGTTATTTACTTTGTAAAATACCTATCCAGTTTTTGTTGCTTTAAATCCTTTGTAATTAAATTTTCAATTCATTGTAAATTGTAAAATAGTTTATAGTCATTACTACTTCCCCTCTTAAGTTCTAATGCACTCCGCAATATTTGAAGGGATTTTTTAATTTCTTCAGCATTTGGGGTAATTTGATGAACTTTGGTATCTTCATTATCCAAACTTTTGTCATCTTCAATCACAGGTTTGTTGGGTTTAATGTCATCAACTCTATCCCTAACCGTAAGATCACCTGTTGTGGCAAGATCTTCATCAATTTTCACCCATGTCTCAAAATCTGAAGCATTAATGAAACTGTTTTCTATTGAAGGCATAGTTTTGCTTTCCTCAATCTTTTCTGCGACACTTGACTGACTAAAACCTGCTTTACGGAAACAGTTTCTGATTTTTTTTTATATATTAACTGCTAGGCACTAGCCATCATATGCACTGAATCTAGTAAGCTCAGCTGGCCCCATGTGCTCACTAAATAAGAAAAGAATGGTTATATGCAGTCATATTCTATTTTTAAATTGATAATAATAAGCGGTGGATGTGATCACATTAAGCGGAGGAAATTATATTTCTTACACTAAATTAGGTTTTTTAATCCAATATTTGATAACAATAAGCAGCTGATAAAAATAACCAGTGATAATATTAAGCGGAACCTACTGTATATAAAATAGTGTTGTCCACATTCCCCTACTCCAGAGCTCCTTCTGTCATTGAGAACTTTTTTGTTTAACCCTTAACTGCACACTACTCATTTAGAGACTTAATTGTGCAAGTTCAGCACTGAGTACCGGTTTAGGATTTTATTGATTTATATGATAAATAGAACTAGTTAAAGGCAACATATGTTTATTTTTATACAAAAGCATTGTTAACACAATATTTTGACAATATAAGACATCATTCAAAAACAAAATAAGAAATTAATAACAAAATTAAATAATGAATAGATAAAAAATAAATTTCACATTTATTGTGAACTGTTTGAACTTTCGAGAGCACAGGTTTTGCAGGTAAGTTTTATTGATGTTGCATGTTTCTTACATGTAAAGTTTGAATGGGGGCCACACCTTACACTTGTTTTATTGTTTTTAGAATGACCACATAAAAAACGGCCCCAATTTCTGTCTCTTACTCCTCTACCGATATTTATTCCGCAGGTGTCCACATTCTGAAACCTGACCTTTACAACTTGATTCTCATATAGATTCCTAATCAGTCTCCTGTCTTTCCAGTCTACATCTATATCCTTTAATATCTTCATCAAGTTTACCCAATTTACTCTATCAAAGGCTTTCTGCCAGTCTACGAAACATGCACAGATATCTTGACTGTATTCTATTGCCCTTTCTGATATGATTCTAAATACTCCTATAGCATCTTTAGCTCCTCGTCCTTTACTGAAACAGAATTGATCTTCCCCTATTATTTCTTCTGCCTTTTTCTCCAGCCTTTTATTAAGAATCCTCGTGATGATCTTCGATGTGTGTGATAGAAGGCTTATAGTTCTGTAATCTTTACACTGCATTGCCTTTGGCTTCTTCTTTAGAGGGATCATTGTTACTTCTAGGAAATCCTGAGGCCACTCTCCCATGTCGTAAATCTTATTAATTAATTTCGTGATCGCTTTTAGTCCTTCTGATCCTATGACTTTAAGTATCTCAGCCGGTATTCCATCGCTGCCCGTGGCTTTCCCCTTCTTTAGTTCCACTATCGCCTTTTCTACTTTGCTCTCCATTATACTTGGTCCTAAGTTGTCTTCTTCAATGTTTTCCTCATTTTCCAGTTCTATTTTTGCCGCTCCTGCCTGTTTGCTGTATAATTCCTTAATGTATTCTTCCCATACCTGTGCTACATCCTTTGTTTCTGAGACTATCTTCCCATCCGTATTCATAATTCCTTTACCACAAATTCCATTAGACTTCTTATCTTCTAATTCCAGTGCCCTAGCGTACATCATATCGTACCGTCCTAACTTCTCCATTTGTTCTATTTCATCACATTTTCCTTTTGTCCAATTTTCTCTAGCTTTATCTGTTACCCTTCTCAACTCATTGTTTATACGCCTATAGTTGGCTCTACCTTCTTCACTGTTAACGTTTTTCCATTTTCGTCTCTCATCCATTTTCTCCAACATTTCCTTCGTGATCCATTGTTTTCTGATTTTCTTCTCTTGTTTTCCAATCTCTTTATCCAAGGTATCCTTGATACTGGTTTTAATTTCATCCCATTCTATATCAACGGTCTTCGGTTTGTTTTCCAACTTTCTTAGGTTATCTTCCAACTTCATGCTGACTATATCCTGCCTTTCTTTCAGTTTTTCTAGGTCCCAGGTCTGTCTTTCTCTTCTCGTTTTTCTTATTTGTTTGAGCTTTGTACTCACGTCAAGTGTTAGAAGGCTGTGATCTGAATCAATGTCTGCTCCTTGCAATGCCTTGGCGTTCTTTATGCTGTTCCTGAATCTTTGTTTTACAAGGATGTAATCTATTTGGCATCTCATTCTATCTCCTGGGCTTTTCCATGTGTATACCAGTGAAAATCCCAGAGCTTTTAAGGGACTGGTGAAAAGTAAATTTCCTGTGATTTGGAAATCAAACAATAAGGCTTGGGTCACATGGCTACTTTTTCAAGAATGGTTGCAGAAGTTTTGCCCTGCTGTAGAAACTTATTGCAATAAGAATAATTTGGATTTCAAGGCATGTCTCCTGCTTGACAATGCACTAAGTCATCCCCCCATGTAGCAGACTTGCATAAATAGGTTAAAGTGATGTTTTTGCCTCCAAACACCACCTCTCCATTGAAACCTAACCTATGGATCAAACTGTGATTGCAACTTTCAAGTCCTATTATGTCAAGAAGACTATGGCTCAGACCATAGCTGTTACTGACAAAGATGAGACCCTAAGCCTCAATCTGTTCTGGAAGAATTAAAATGTCCTTGATTCAGTGAGAAATATTGGCAGCTGCTGGAAAGATATAAAGGAATCAACCATAAATGGAGCATGGAGGAAACTTTGTCCCCAATTAGTCTCAGACTTCCAATGCTTTGAGGAGACTCCTGAGACAATCATTGAAGAAGTTGTTTCAATGGAAAGGCAGCTAAAGTTAGAAATGAATGCTGATGATTTGAGGGAACTCCTGGATTCTCATGAAAAAGAATTGAGCCTGGAGGAATTGCAACTTCTATGGAAGCAAATGACTGACCAGAGAATCAATAAAGCTGAGAGCACTGTCCCTTCTACTCCTACCATGACCATGGATACCAAAAGCCTATCAAAGTTGCTGAGAGACATTGAAGTGGTTTTGCACCACGTGCAGGATTTAAACCCCAATCTGGAACACAGTTTTGGAGTTACATCTGATATCACAGAGACCTTAACTTTCTATAGGGAACTGTACACCAGCAAGAAGAAGGCAGTGCAGCAGACAGCTCTAGATGCATTCCTTAAGAAGAAAGCAGACCCACTACCAGTGCCTGCATCACTTAAAAGTTCAATTGATAACCCTCCCCAGAAGTCTCCATCTAAGTCTCCTGCCAAACCTCAGAGATTATCCTCTAAATCTCCTCAGAGATCTGCCTCTAAGTCCCCTTCAATTACCCCCATAAGTCCCTCAGAATTCCTTCAATAAACTCCCCTTCCACACCCTAGAATCTACAGTGTCCGTTAAGAAAGATGCCAAGAATTTGAGGGGAAGAAATGTTCAGTATCAGCTCACCTTTTTTTAAACATGTTATGTATTTTTTTAATGTAATAAATACTCTAATATTATTCTGCATGACTTTATATACATAATAGTTGATATAGTGCTGGATTTTTATGGTTAAAATAGCTTAAAATGGTCTTTTTGTATATAAATTTTTATTTCTGGGAATGTATCCCCCTTTATAACATGTATTTCTATTGTCCGCTTATCGAACATCTGCTGATCAAACTCTTCTCAAGGAACATAACCTGTTCATTAAGCGGACGCTGCCTGTAGTGTATATCATATTTCCAAAGTGTTCATGTTTCCACTTTATAAAAGATGATTCTCCAAACAGCATTCTAGTAGCTTCCCCCTCAGATCTTTGTTTATTTTACTTGTGAGCAGGAGTTTGTTTTTTCTGAAGGCAGCTTTCACTTTCATAATCCTAGTCCTTATTCCATTTGCACTATTTGCACATGTTGTTATTATATTTACAAGGTATTTATGCAGCCCAACTTGTTCCAGTAACACTCCAATGATCCTTATATTGAAATTATCTTCTTTACACAGTGTTCTTATAGCTTTAGATTTTTCTCTATTTAACTCCATTCCATGACTTCTCCAAGTTATCTTCAATCTATTAATAATTTTTTTGAGTTCCTTTTTCCTTTCTTTCCAAAATTGCCTGGTTATTGGCATACTTATTTTCTTAATAGTGCATCATTCAATCTGCTGATATCCATTTGCTTTTTGTTTTATTATTGCTTGACAAGTATTGCATAGGAACATAGACAAGGAACAACCTTGTTTTACTTCTCTTCCTATACTTGCTCCCCTCTTATCATTTTGCTCTAACCTAAAATTGAGTCATTCATTTATTGATACATTTACTTAACAAAGTTTTTTCATTGCACCCCTAACAATCAGCTGCAACAAACCAGCCTGCTGCTGCACCCAGTTTGGAAACCACTGCATTACACCATCCCCAAGTCCAACTTTTAACCACTATTATCATAGCTGAAGATTTCTGTCCTTCTCATTTGTGGACATGTTTTAAATTTTATTATTGTATATAACCAATAGCAGATTTGAAATAAGGCCTAAGTAAGCAATTGCCTATGGCAAATGTGCAGAACTCAAAAGTTGACACAAAATCGAACTTTGTTGGACCTTGGCAGGCCACATTATGAAAGTTTTATACATAAAAAATTTAAGTACACTATTCTGGATGCAGTAATTACCGTGACAACTTTTACATCCCATTTTTTCTTGCCATTTCACTTGTATCCAGAGTAATGCTGGTAGTTTCAGTTCTTAGAATGTCTATTTAACTCGGATCTGTCAGTGCTGAATGTAATGGAGCTTTTATTCACACACGTGATAAATATCCATAACAAAGTATTTTTTACAGAAAAGGAAAGCACCAGCTGAGTTAAATCCTGCCCTTCCACACAAAGTGTGTCGGCAGACCATATTTGGCCCCTGTGCACTCCTGGTCTATGGGGTGCGATATTTCAGGGCAGCAGCAAAAACAGGATTTTAGAAAGGGAATAAAAAAATAATATTACCATTACATTTGATGAAAAACTATTATACCACCTTTTTGAAATTCACGAATAATTGGTTCCGGTAAACTAACGTGAAATGGAAATTCGCAAAGTGGTCCTATTTTCCCATAAGACGCAATGTTTTTATTAGAGTACAGTTCCCAGTAAACCTAAAAAATTCGATTTTTTATCATAAATAATGCATTTTAACACTCGGATGCCAGACCTAATAGTAATAACATGGACTCTGGAGCTGGGTCCCGAAGGACCCAACCATTTTAACTATAAAATATTCACAGTTTAAAAAAATAAAACTGTTTTATAAACATTTTACTATTAAACATAAGGAATTCCAGTATGGATAATATATGTTATTCAAATTAAGTTTTAATGCAAATAACGTCATCCAGTTAAAATTCGATCATTAAAATATGGACTTCTGAAGTAATATTAGAAAACGGAAACAAAATCATAAAAGTAATAACATTGGAACGTATAATTATAACAATGCTATTCTAAATCATCTTATTTGATGCCACACCTTTCATGTTATTTTGATGTATTTTTTCAAATGACAGAGCTGTGTCTACCGTGACCCAAGCGGGAATAAACATTTGATACAAAGTAAGCTTCTTACAATGTTTCTTGAAAATACCCTAAAAATGAAGCTTACTTTCTTATGAGAGAATAGCTTAAAAGACAAATTGTAGATAAAAAGGACACTTATAAAAGAAATAAAATGATGAGAATGGGGTCGTTTGTGACCTGAGGTCCAGTGTCCGAGTGTTAATAGAAAATAAAAGAAAACATAACAGCAACATAAAAGCAAATGGTAACCTAGCATCATAAAGTGAAAAAAGATCTTTTTAATTATCTCCAAAACGCATAATAGCAAATGAAAACCCAGCATTACAAAGCAATTACACTTCTTTCGGGACTTGTACAATTTACTTCCAGTACATTTTTGCATGGGATTATCGAACTTCTTTTGTTCATTCCAAGGAAATCCTTTAATTTAAATTGATGAACTACTGAAATGAAATGTTGAGTACGTGATGCACAGATGAATTATTGGGTTCTGCAACAAACATTTCCAAACAGCAAAAAACACTAGCATTAAAAAGTGGTAACATTTCTTTTATTAATTACAGTGGAAACCGCTTAACACGAAAACGGATAACGCGAAATATCGGTTAACACGAAATGCAGACTCGGTCCCTACCGGTGCCTATATATTTCAACGAATATTCATTCGTTTTACGCGAAATGGTTAAAAAGAAGTTTCGGTTAACACGAAAAAAAATTTTCAGTCCCCTGAAAATAAATCCCCGTCAAATTATGTAGATAACACGAAACGACCCACTCGTTTCTTAACATAGAAGTATGAATAATCTCACAACCACAGCTGTACCTCCTCCTTCCCCCTCTCTTTCAACAGGCATGGTCATTAGTAGACCTGAGAAAAATTCACGCGCCCGCGTTGAGAGGGTTGCTACCGAGATTTCCTTGGCAGCAATAAACTAAATTCTGGGAACTACCATCTTCGAATGAAAGGAAGTATTTGGAGGTGCAGATTGTTATCTGTACTGTACCTTCCCTTTCCCCGTCTTTCAATACGCTCAACTCCTCCCTTGATCTCGTCTCTAGACCCCTACGCAGAACAGTTCTACCCAGTTGATTCCGTTGGTTCTGAATTTCCGTGTGGAACGGTTAGCGAATGTGTAACGAATCTGTGAGTGAAGTTATTCTTTCTTTTTCGGGATAGTTTTCAGTTGTGATTTTATATTTTTATAAAAGATAAAAGAGCCACATAAAAATGGCTGGTAAATTGCGTAAGCAAAAAGCAATACTGCTGAAAGTGAAAATGCAGCTCCTACAAGCGGTTGATAACGGTGATAGAACCAAAACGGACATCTGCAATGAGTTCAAAATTCCCTTTTCAACTTTGTCTACAATTATAAAAAACCGTGATAAAATAACATCTGTGTTTGAGAGAAGCATGTTTGAACCGGAACGGAAGCGTCTACGCACGGCAAAGAACGAGGATTTGGAAGCGGCGCTGATCATCTGATTTAAGCAAGCAAGAGGCCAGAATGCTCCAATTTCTGGTCCTGTTTTGATGGCGAAGACTGACGCTTTAGGATCAGAATTGGGAATTGAATTCAAGTCTAGTCCTGGACGGTTGGAGCGGTTCAAGGTGAGGAATGGGATAATTTTTAAGACTCTTTCCGGCGAGTCGGGAGACGTTCCCGTGATATGACATCAGAGTGGGTAAATTCTACCTTGCCTAAATTATTAACAGACTTTGCGCCTAAGGACATTTTTAATGCTGACGAAACCGGAATTTTTTTTCGCTGCCTCCCAGAAAAAACTTTAGCTTTTAAAAATGAGCAGTGCTCTGATGGAAAAAAATCTAAAGAGCGCATTACGGTAATAGTGGCTTGCAATTCAGACGGTTCTGAAAAAATCCCGATGTTTGTTGTGGGTAAATTTCTGAATCCTCGCTGCTTCAAGAATGTAAAGAAGCTTCCCGTGGTATACACCGCAAATAAAAAAGCTTGGATGACGGGAAACATTTTTTACAGACTGGGTTAGAGCATTGGACAAGCGCTTTTCACGCCAGAAACGCAAAATAGCTTTAATTATCGACAACAGCCCTGCTCATCCAGAAATGGAAAAGCTGAAATCCATTAAACTGATCTTTCTGCCGCCTAATACAACAAGCGTATTGCAGCCATGTGACCAGGGTATTATAAAAAAACTAAAATGCCACTATCGGAAGTTATTACTCCAGAAATATTTATCTAGTATTGAATCAAATGAGGAAATTAAGCCCGTGACTCTTTTGGATTCCTTGCATTTGTTGTATGCCGCTTGGAGGTCAGTTACAGCGAAAACAATCGAAAATTGTTTTCGCCACGCTGGATTTTCCTCTTTGCCATCAGCAGATATGTTTTCTGGACAGGATGAAACTGAATCGACTACGGAAACTAGGGTAAATACATCTACTGAAAGTGAATTGTGCGATAACTTCGGTCGCGTGTCGTCTGTAATGAGATTGACAACTGAAATCACGCTGAATGATTATATAGCAGTGGATGACCATATTGCCACTACACCACTTTTAACAGACAGTGACATTGTGGACATTGTTAAATCAAGTGCAACAAAAGAAAATGAAAATAGTAGTGAAAGTGGAGATGACTATGACGACGGAATGTTGTCAGTGCCAAGTGCTGCGGATATCCGTGGAATGCTAATAAGTGTGCGTCGGTTTTTGGAAAATCAAACAGATGGGGACAGTTTGTATGAGACGGTTGATGATTTGGAACAATTTGTGGAAAAAAAGATCATTATGAATGCTAGGCAGAAAAAAATTACAGAATTTTTTGATAAGAAGTAGACAATTGCACTACTTTAGCGACCTTGATACTTAATATTTGTACATTGTTTTTATGAAATTATTGAAATAAAATAATTTATATATATATATGCAATGAATAAATTATAAGGTTTTCATTATTATAACTAATTACTGTGCTGTTTCCATCACATATTTGTTAAGTCAAGATTTATTTACGAGCTTATATCAATATCTCAAATCAGTCTCAAAAAAGGTTATCATGAAATTCGTTTAGCACGAAATTCGGTTAAGACGAAATGTTTGCGCTGGTCCCCCACATTTCGTGTTAAGCGGTTTCCACTGTATGCTGGAAATGCGTAACAGAAAATCAAAACCTAGCGTATGAAAGTGATAACATTTCTTTTAATTGTTCAAAATACTTCACAAACAATAAAAATGAAGCATTAAAGTGGCAACATTTCTTTTAGTAATCACGTTCGACATACCGTATATGCCAGCATATAAGGTGACCTTTGAAGCTAAAAAAATCAAAAAACTTAAGGTTGACTTATACGCTGAATATAAAATGTGACTCTTAAATAACAGATTAAAAACATTGATATTTGCAAAAACATTTGATCTTACAGCATAGGTCACCACTTTGAATCAGCTGCTCCATTGTTTACATATTCTGTAATTTATTTTAGAAGATTTAAGATAATTATTTTTAATAGTTAATAAAAATTAAAATTTTAACTTTTGTTTTTATTGCTGAATCTCAAAAATATAAACGATCTATTTACAATTACAGGAACAAAGGATAAGTAGAAATACATTCCACCAATAGATGGCAATACGGTATACGACTGATCTTTCTTAAA
The DNA here is from genome assembly GCA_028673005.1 of Tanypteryx hageni. Taxonomy (NCBI): domain Eukaryota; kingdom Metazoa; phylum Arthropoda; class Insecta; order Odonata; family Petaluridae; genus Tanypteryx; species Tanypteryx hageni. Next base: position 13,090,026 of record CM054116.1, on the reverse strand, counting down.
TTTGAAAAATGCTTTAATAAATCAAAAATTGACACGGCATTTTTTGGAAAGGATAAATATTTTTCCATATAATGCATTGCTTAAGAGATATCTTATATTTTTAGCTGCCACCACCACGCCACCTACCAACGGCTATTGTTAACAATTGGCGCTTAGTTAGGTCTTAGTAACGCTCCTTTTTCTTTTCTTAATTGTTGGAGCTTTGTGTCTATATCCAATATCAGAAGGCTACGGTTTGAGTTTATTTCTGTTTGTCAAGTCTAAAATTTCCTCGCAGTTTCTTAAAATATATATTATCTAATATATTTGGAATTTTTAGAAATATTACAGATATGGAGAAAGTCATGTGGTGGCACATCAGATTTTTCTAACCGTTATTGGAAATAACTTTACTATTTTAATCCTTAAAATACGTTTGTCTGCTATTAACACTGGCACTTACAGACATCCATCATAAAGAACTTTCGTGTTAGGAATCAGTGTTGCCAACAAACTGAAGCAGGGAAGTGCTATGACTGCATGGAAGTTAACCTGCTCTTCGGGCAATCTTGATGCTAAATCGCGGTTCATCATTCCGGCTGGGCAAACGCCAAGTTCTTTTTCCTTATCTCCCTTGGAGAGAGAAAATTGTAATCAGTTATGGTTTATTTTTCTTAGATTAATTTAAATTACAAAAAGATGAAATATTGGTAAATCTTGTGATATTTTTGTCTCTTTATGTATTTTTAACCTACTTCAACATCATTATTATTTATACTGATCCCTGATAAAGAAAACATACCTGCAAATAAAATTCTTCGCATAGGTTTTTGGTAATTTTCTTAGCATAAGCGAATGGCTTGCAATTTGCTGATAAGTCACATCCATTCATCACAATGCCCTTCATGAGAGACCTGATTAAAATATATATTTAAAATAACTAATGATTAATTTAACATAGGCTAAACACAGAGGAAATTAGATTGGGCAGTTAATATTATTTCATTAAGAGAATTATAATTCAAATACCTATGTTTCCTTAAATGTAAATGGAATTGTTTCTTCTTTTGGAGCCGAAGTATGATTTCCCGTCTTTCAAAGAAAACCATCAAATCCGTCGATATAATGTTGTTCTTTATATCATCCATTACTTTATTATAGTCGGTCGTACTCCAGTGTTTGAAAATCCCCAAATCCTTTTTATATGAATGAAAATAAAGTAGAGTTTCAAAAATTTATGTGAAGAATTTTAAAATAATACACCGTGATCAATGGCGGATCTGCAATTAGGTCAAGTAAAGCCCATAGCTTGGGGCCAGCCTGCTTTTTGGAGGTTGCAGCCTGATTTTGAAATTTTTAGTTCTTACAAAAATTTTCTTAACCTTTCCTTTATTTAGTTAATGTACATAAACATTCGTCTTTGGAATTAAAATTTTCAAGAAGTTTTATAAAAATAAGGAATGGCCAAACTAAATGGCTTTGGAGCGACAATTTCCCAAATCCGCTGTTGTCTGTGATATTAGAATAAGGAGAAAGGATTGGATATGGTATTTTTTAACACACTCGTGATTATATCCGTGGTGCCAGCGACGTAAGGTGGCCTACGCTGTGAGCTTGTTTTTCTCTTTGTTGCTTTCTCCCCTTCTCTTTGTTGTTCATATGCCATATTTTGGTACCATAATGTACCCTATTTATTTCGTCTCTGCATAATCAAATTTGTTCAAGAGCGCGATTTTGGAACGTTCCTCTTCCTCTGGTAAGAGATGCTAATTCCGAAAAGCATCTTTTGAAACTAAGGCAGTGGATTCTTTTACATTTGCTTGCGTCGAGTTTATTCATTTTCTCTTCTACTGAGGGTAAAATTGTATTCGGTGCTCCCCGGTTATAACGCCACCGCTTTTTCCGCGGATTCGAATGGCCCGCGGGCTTTCCTCACATCCACTGCATTCTGCAGAGAACTTGAAATCACCCATTGTATTCACAATAAATGCCAGTTTTTTATTTTCTTGTGGTCATCACTAAAAACAAAATTTCAAAACAAAAATAAAAGTTGCGGAAGGCTTTAAAACACGGGTCTCCCCACCACTCCCAAAATCCGTGGTCTGACCAGGGATTACTCTATTTTGAATCATAATTCTTCCAACCGTTTTAATGTGGCGCTGTTTCTTAATACATTCCTTTGTTAACTACCGTTTGACATGAAATCATAAAGATAATAATGTACTGTATTTTTACAATTTTTATGTTATTTTAATACCTTCTAGAAATTTATCGTAGTCATTCATTTCTTTTTAGTCCTAAAAATATATTTTTATGTTAAAGTTACCATCAGGACTGCCTTAAACAGTTCTACTGATTTTAGCAGCGATTTCTTTTAGCATATCTATTGCTTCACATTCGGCATCTAGGTGTTTTTGTGCAAAGTAACGGCTATCAGGACTGGAACTTTTTGTGTTTGTACGCTGAGATTCTTTCGTTTTCATCCTCTATCCTACTTGTAGATGATTCTTCCAATATTGAATTGGTTAAGGACAAAGCAGTCCTCAACTATCAGCCATTTAATTCACTACAGAATTATAGAACTGGTCTTATGCCTGAAAACAAATGCAAAATTCATACTTAAGTATCAAAAATGTTTTTTTAAATAAGCATTTGTCTTAAATAACTCCAATAATAAATGAAGGATATTGATAAATACATTCCTGTTAAGGTAATCCGTGAAAGGGAAGAGCCGCGATGATTCAGCCAACGAGTCCGTAGAGTGCTGAAGTCAATCAGGCAGATAAAAAAGAAGCGCTCAGGAAATACAAGGGAGTGATATCTAATATCCGTAATAAAGGATGCCTTGAGCGAATATCAGAGAAATACTTGAGGAAAAAATTTGAAAGAAAACCCGAAAGCGTTTTGGTCATATGTGAGGGAGGCAAGAGGGGTAAACTCCACCATACCATTGTTACGTTCTATAAATAGAGATGTAACTACGAAACAGAAAAAAAGTTTAATCTATTGAGTAGCATATTCCAAAAAGTGTTCATAATTGAAATATAATGGTCGGATATAGAACTAGAGCCATATGCATACCGACAATATTATGGATAGCGTAATAGTTAAGGTGGATGGCATCGTAAAGCAACTCCAGTGTTTAAAAGCGAAAAAGTCTCCAGGTCCGGAAGGCATAATCCCGCGAGTACTAAAGGAACTGACAAACGAAGTGTGTTTAGTTTATTTTCGAAAAAACACTTATAGGAGTTTTACTGAGGGACTGGAAGATCGGATATGCGATACCGGATCTCAAGGTTGGAGATAGTGATAATCCAGAGTTACCGTCCTATCTCAATAAAATCTATAGCGAATAAGGTTTTAGAGCACGTTATATTATTTCAATGATGCGTCATTTAGATAGATATAGTTTCTTAGTTAATAGTCAGCATGGTTTAATGGAAATCGCACAGGATATTTTAATTCCGTTGAAAGAATTTCGCGGGTAGACGCTGAATTTTTAGAGTTTAGAAAAGCTTTTGGCAAAGTTCCTCATCATAAGCTTATTCGGAAGCTGAAATTGCACAGTATTAACGAGGCATTTGTAAGGTGGATGGGAGCGTATCTCTTTGATCGAGAGCAGATGGTAGTCATCGATGGACATCGTTCAGACTCCGTGAATGTCACCTCAGGTGTTCCTCAGGGAAACATCTTGGGCCCATTACTTTTCTCATATAATTATATAAACGATCTCAGCAGAATTACCATACGAAGTATGTAATTGTACATTAGGTATGTCATGAAAAGACACGGGAGGTGCGTATGGGACCCGTATGGGACAGGCCTTATTCATGAGTTAGAGAAAATACAACGAAAGGGAGCGCATTTCGTGAAACGTCGATATGTTAGGCAAGTAAATGTCACGAGTACCTATAACAAACAACTTAGAAAAGGATACAGCGTATCAAAAATGGGCGCATTTCGTGCAATGAAGAATTTGAAAGAAATTATTACATAAATTTTCTTTTAAATTTGAGATTGTTTATTTATGTTAGCAACAATAATGAAGTAACCATGCAAGAAACTTTTCAAGTTCAACTCTACTTGAGACTTTCTTGTTTGATTTTATTGATGACACGGCTACTTCTACTTCTACAAAACAAGATTTGAAAGGTGAGATCCATGTCGGAGTACACAGAGTTTCCAAATGCGTTCTTTGGGATTTCACAATCTTCTCAATATTTTTCTCTCAGATTGAGTATTTAACGAGAAGCTAGCAAAAAGTTGTCGTTATTATTGTCCGATTTTAACCAAAATTGGAATCGGTCGACAAATTTTAGTAAAACGTCTTAATACAAAATGTCATCAAAATACGTCCAGCGGTTCCCGAGTTGAAACAAAGGAACATTGTAAATTACATGTAGGTCTTCATGTCAATAATTAATGTTAATAATTACTGTTCGATTTTAATCAAAATTGGAATCAATAAACCATTTTTAGCACAACTCCCAAATACCAAATTTAATCACAATAAGTCTAACGGCTCCCGAGTTTAAACAAAGAAACATTGTAGGTCTTCATGTAAAGAGATCGTCATTTTTGTCCAATTTTAACCAAAATTGGAATCGATTGACCAATTTTAGCATAATTTCCCAATACCAAATTTTATCAAAATAGGTTTAGCGGTTTCCGAGTTTTAACATACGGACGGACGGAAACGACCTCCCCTATATGCGTGGACTTCGTGCAGATAACGCATAAAAAAGTATAAGAAAAGAAATACTTTACCAGTTCTACAAGTTTTATTTGAAAACTATTTTGATATGACCAATACTCGACGAGATATGACGGAATGTTCATTTTTTGTCACCAGTAAAGTGGTACCCCTGATTGACTTATGTGATTCATTTATGTGATGTTCTAATTGTATTTGACAGTAAGTTCTTAATATCAAATTTCATGAAAATCCGTTCAGTAGAAGCCGAGAACGAACATGCAGACAGACAGACGAAGGGAAAGACGTACGGACAGACCGAAGCGGTCATGCTGGAAGCTTAACGCGCCTAATGAGCTTCGACTTCTTTGGAGAAAGGGCGGAAAAGAACTAGTCATCGACTTTTTCATAGATTTAGGGAAGAATAATTTAAAGGTGAATTATCAGAGGTAATTAGGAGTCCATCTCAAGTAGGACGCCGCGATCACACTGACAGTATACGAGAAATTACCTGTAGGACGGATAGATGCAAGGAATCCTTTTTCCGAGAACGGTAAGAGAGCATAATAAAAAAGTAATGTGAGAGACCGGTGATATTAACCCTGCCACCAGAGTCGCAGCTAGAAGAATCGACGCCTATGGCAGAGCTTAAGGAACCCACAATGAGAAAAAGTTTTGCGGAATATTATTTTTAAACCGTTTTATTTAAGAAATGTTTCTATCCAGTGACAACAGTTGCGATATTTGAGTATGTATTAAATATTTTTTAACAAAAAATTTTTTCGCGTGCTAGCGGGCGGTGCGCCTTTTTACGGTAGGTGCCTATGGTAAATGCCTCCTTCGCCACACCCTAGTTACGGCCTCGCCTGCTCTATACCAATTGCAGTGGTATGCAGGGCTGCGAAATACTAGATGCGCATTTCGGCGGAAAAGCAGCCCTCTTCAGAGGAGGTAGATCTTTTATAGAATCTACGTATATGTCTTTTACTAGAACTGAGTAAACATTTAAAAACTCGAGGTCTCTTTTAAGGCCTTTTTAGACTTTTCGGAGAAAATGTTCCTTAAAGTTTTTTAGTTTGGCAAACCTTGAAAAGATTATCAATAATTTCGCACATTAAAAAAATACCAATCTGACAGAAGAGAACACATAAAACACTGGCACAAAATAGTTACCTGAGTGTTTGTGTGTGTGCGTGTATTTCTGGCTAATCAACCCCTTGGATTGTTATATCCATACTAGTTACCTGAATGAAAGCCGCAGCAAAATGAAAATGATGGCACTCCAATTGGGAGCTCTCATAAAGTTGGCTGAGGACGTGATTAGTTGCTCGAAGGAATGAATTCGTCACTCCAAGGTGATCGACGTCGTGACAAATTGCGGCGATGATCAACGCTGTTCCCTACAAAATAAAAACAACAACGTTACCATAAAATTATTTGGGCCAATTCGTTCACTTTGTGAATGCGTGATCACGGTGCAGGTGAGTTTTAAAAGTTTTCTGCGGCCCTAATATAATGCAATACTCAGAATTGTCTATCGGTGACCAATCCAACTTCCTACTGAATGTATAACTATATGCTATTTAAACACAAATGTAATGAAATTAACTATTATGATCCATTCTCCAAATATATTATATATATATATTCAGATTATGATTGCGTCAATTTTAAACAAACTGTACAGTAAAATTCGTTAATTCTTTCAATGCAGCCAATTTACTTCATAGGTTTAAAATTTACGTAAGTAGATATAAAAAATCATAAAAATGTGTTTTTTTAAATTTTTAATACCCTTGTCATAAGATTTACTCGATGCCGACATTACAAATTATATATATATATATTGTTTTTATTTGGTCAGTAGACTCAATTGAAGTTACAGGATGTTCCATCGATTCGAAAGAAAGGCATGCTTCTATTGGTCACAATCTGAACGACAACTTGACAGAAGAACTAATAAAAATACAGTAGCCCCTTCGCCAACAGCGGGAATTACGATCCTGACATAACCTGCAGTTGGTGAAACCGCCGTTTTCGATAGCCAGGGTCAATGGGAAATTGAGGGTTAGGTGGAGTAATCCCTGACACGTATACTGAAAGTCCTATAATGCACACTTCAAGGTTAAAAATAAGTTTTCTTAAGTAAAAGTTTATAAAGAGCAATCAACAGCGTTCATTTTTAAAAAATAACCTATTTAACTTCGTATCATATTTCACTTCCTCATGCATTGGGATGGTTTGTCCATTACAATACACATACTGAAGTTGCAGAAATTTTGTTAATTATTTTTCATGGATAGGTTTACTTGTTCTTTAGTTATCATATGACATATTTTAGTAAGAATGATGTTTTCCTTTGGAAAATAATATTCAGGTCTAAAGCTACCAGCTAAAGCTACCAGCTTGTACCTCATCCTCCCATTTTTTCATTATCTTCCCACAGATTATTTATTTTCTTTGAGGTTATCTTTCCTATCGTTTTACACGCGCTTCCTACGATACCTGCTTTCATAGCCTCTCAGTTGGCATCGGCAGTCGTTTGCCTTCCAGCATTTCCTAAGGCAAGGAACGTTAAGCCGCTGGCCCCCTTATTGCTCTTTGTTAAAAGCCATGTCACACGGACCAAGTTTATCTCACACTTTCTCTGAAAGAACGTACCACACAAGAAATCGTAAGGTTTGGGGTGCGAAATGTGCGATTTTATTACAAGATGTTGTACGAGAAGTAGTTTAGAGCGCACCCTATTTTCCTATGATAGTTTCCTTACAACGACCAGTCAGAACCAAGGATGGTGAAAAACATAAGAAAGCTACGGTGCGTAATAGACGCGGGTTTCCGGCTTCCGGTTAGCGTGGTCTCAGCGTCCTTATTGTCTCCATTGAGAAAAAAGAGTGCTCTGTGGAGTAGAGAAGCGGTCGATGCTTTAATTATAAAATGGAAACACTTTCCCCGCCTTTATAATACTAAAGACAAAGTGTATTATAACAAAAATGCACGACTCCTTCGATTTCTTCTGCGAACACGTCTCTCTTCTTGGCTGTCTTCTTCAACACTTTGGTCAATTAAAATTGCCGCAGCAGCCAAAAGTAGGGGATCGTTATAAATCATAATCAATCTAGGATCGACAGTCAATGCAATCGGCGAAACGCTAGCAGAAGTGCTTGCAACTAAAAGCACTCTCGTGTGAAAGGGCGGGACAATATTGTATGATAGAAAGTCGCATGCAAGTTGTATCTAGAACTTTCTTTCAGAGAAAGTGTGAGATAAACTTGGTCCGTGTGGCATGGCTTTAAGAGTGGGCTAATGCCGGCACCGAGTTTCCCTCCTCCCTTGTGAGTGTTCGGTGTGGAAGGAGTAATGGCTATAATAATCCAACACGTTGATTAGCCAAAAAATACACACGTATTTTCTACGGCTTTCATAACTGCATCTTGATATTCTTTCCTCCTCCTTTAATTGATAACCACTAAATCCAATTTCGCTACACGATGCCTTTTCGTAGTCGATTAGAAAATAATAATTGATAAGCCTGATCAGAGGTTTCTTTTGTTCCGGATTCTTGAAGTTGCTGCAGAGCTTCTACTATTGTAGAATACAATTCCACAAAACGGGATACGGAGTCATGTTTCTCAGACCGTCTCGTTTCGCATAAACCTAGAACTGTTTTATGAGTTAGCCTTTTATTTTCTTTTGCTATTTTCTCTAGAATATTGTTTCTCTGAGAAGACAGACGAAAGTAATTCACAGCTGTTTTAATAACGCAAATACAATTTCTAATGACTGACAAATCGCAAGAATATGCAATAACTACATTTAAAGCATGGGCATTGCAATGCACAAATTGTGCTTTTGGGTATTTTTCTGATATTAATGTACGCACACCTCTGTACTTGCCACTCATGACAGCAGCCCCATCATAGCCTTGGCCAATCATGCTGTTCAGATTTACTCCAAGCTGCGTCAATGTGGACAGGAGGATAGTAGCCAAACCCGAGGCAGTCACATCAGTTACAGGAATGAAACAAAAAATCTTCTCGGATTAAGATTTCCTTACTATCAATATATCGAACACAAATTGCTAGCATTTCTTTCCTGGATATGTCTTGTGTCTCATCTGCCAATAACGAAAAACATTTAGCGTCGTTCATTCGAGAAACAATTGCATTTTGTATTATTTCTCCGCAAATTTCAACAATTTCATTCTGAATGGTTGGACTAGTATACATACTTTTGGAGCCAGAGGATGTAGAAAGATGATTTAAAAGTGCATTATATCTCGATTTAGCACGGTATCGTAAAAGAGCCCTAAAGTTACCGTCGTTATAGTCTGGTTCATGGAGAGAAATGGGACCTGAATCTTTCGTGCCTCTCAGAGCAAGTTCTTGGCGACCACATAAAATTATGGATTCTACTATAGAATGTAACTTTTCTCTGTTTTCCTTTACCTGACGCTTTCTTTCGGAATCTAGCATACACACTATATCAACTTGCTTTCCACTTATAACATTTAGAAAATTATCTGCATGCATACTAGCCTCAATATGATATTTTGTTTTCTCATGTTTTCCAAAATATTCTTTCGCATTCTTCCAGTTTAGATAGGCTGTTGTTACTAATGCTCCTAATGCTTGATCTCCTCTGCCTCCAACTTGGTGAGCAAACAATTATAATTTAAAAAGTTTTTAAATGAAATTTATTTGTTTTATTTTATTATTGAAAAATAATAAAAGTTAGGCCTACCTCAAATGAATCAATGAATTTAGAAGATGAACTTTTAGGAACAAATAAGTATTTTATCCTGCAGTTTTCCCTTGCGCGGAGCCGTGCTACGGCGCCCAAATACGGGATTCCTCTTGCGGGAAAAGTTGGAATACACTTCTGAGTACCGGATACTACTATCCCACCACAACTTCTGAAGACCTGCCCTTGAGGGTGTGAGCGGCGCTGCCTCGGCAGTGAATAAGGGTGGTGCGGGTTTGCAGGAGTAGTTTCGTGCCTCCTGCCTTACGCTGTGTTGCCATACCCCCGAATCATCTGAATCGTCACTCTTTCAAAAGCGTGTATGACTGACGCGCCAAATCCTCTAAAACTAGAAGTAGCAACACCGCAGAGAAAACACGTTGACCGTGGTGGAGGAGGGGTTGGAGTGTTTTGCTAGGAGCAAATCACAGTGATAAGAGTTTAAAGGGAGCACGGAAAGGGGAAGGGACATTCCTTCCGAGGTTTCAGAAGATTTGGCAGTACAGTACACAGGGTTGCCAGATTGGGCGATTAATTGCGATTTGGGCGATTACAATCAGTGATTTGCGATTAGAAATTTGTCTTTTGCAACCGGTCACAAATTGGGCGATTTTAAGTTCAAACATTCAACTGTGCGATTCCAAAAAAATTTGACCTTTTTATAATAATTAGATGGAAGAAGAGGAGGCGTTCCTGGAGGGTGTCACTTTGATCGTGGCCGCAGCTAAGGAATAACCCTAAATTTGTTTGTTTTTCCATCCTCACCATCTCTGTACCCATTCTAAATTCATGATTTTCGCGTTTCTTATGTTTTTCTCACGCAAATTAATGTTTGTATTAATTTTTCCTTAATATTTAAATAATTTTAAAAATATTTCGTATTGGTTTCGTTTTTCTCACTAGTTCAGCCCTAACCACCCATCTGAAAATTGAATTTTTTGAACCACCGTTTGTATAATAAAGAAGTATATTTGTCTTATGTCTCCCGCATAAACAAATGATAAACATTTTGATATAAAAGAATGTGCTCTTCAATTCAATTTATTTTACCTTTCCTGTGGCTCCAAAAACATAAATCTCACGTAATAAATTATAAAAGTATTCCTACTATTCAACGAATTGATGGAAATGTGCGACTTTGGGCGATTTGAAAGCGCTCCGATTGTGATTTTGCGGAGCTATCATCTGGCATCCCATCTACACTGATGAAGTATGTTTTGAGCAGTTTATTTCACTGCCTTCACCCTATGAGTCGCCCTTAAATGTTCCCCTCTCCAATGGTCAAACCTTTCTAGGGCACTAAGTAGCGCCTCATGTGCCTAAGCATAAATCCGCCCGTCTGAATTGCAGTTAAAAACTTAACATTTTGTGTTTTCCTCAGGCATTATTTTTTTAGGTTCTTAAGAAAGGAGAATCCGTAAGGGGGGAGTTTGAACCCCTCAAACCCCCCCTCCCATATATACGGCCCTGCTCCGACCTACAAGTTATGGCGCATATGAGGACAAATGACGCTTTGCGGAGAGAATCCAAGAATCCAGTCTTTCTTAAAGCCTGAACTATCAGTTACAATTCTTTAAATAAATTGAAAAAAGGGGTTCTTTTGCTGCAATCAATAGTTAATAGTTAATAATGACCGATGATTTTTTTATATTTATGCATGTATATGCTATTTTAATTTCAAAAGGTTTATTAGCAATCATTGATTACTGGTATAAAAACCAAACCAGTCTCTTAATTATCTCTGAAATAATTTTCAGTATCTATAGATATATTATATATATCAGGTGTAAAATAGAAGAACTGCAATACTTTGCGAATTTCTCTAGGTGGGAAATTCGAACATCTTTACTGATATTTCGACCTAAACTTTATTGGAACCAATTAGTTAAGAGAGAAAATTATGGAACCCTTGATAAGATATCGGACCGGCTGTGTGCGGCAGAGAAGCAAGACAACCACTAATCGAGGAGTTCTGAGCGAAAACGACGAACCAAACAATGATTCCAGTGGTACGCGAATTGAAAGCGACTCTTTATTTCAGAATCTTCAAAAGAGCAATTTTTAGGCAAGAAAAAAACTCAACTCACTCATTTCGCGTAAATACATACCTTATTTCTATAGATTACCTCACAGTATTGTCGAAATTGAGTCAAATTGCTATACAGGGTAATGTACAAAAGAAATCTCATCGAATAAATTAAACCTATTGATTTAGAGAATAATGCATTGTTTATCTCATAATTCTTACATTAAAATATTCTTTTTACCGGAAAGGTCCGAAAATCTCAAATTAATATTGATGTAGTGGTAAGCATAATGCCTTTTGATAAGCATCTTGAGTTTTCCAGGCGGTTAAATGTGATATTGAAAACTAGATGTCAGCTGATTAAGTAAAAGCAAACTGGTACTAGGTACTACTAGTAGGCACTAGGTATACATGTATGTATGTATACATGTTAAAGGGCGATTTTGTAATATCTTTGTTTAAAGGTTTTACGATTATACTGAGCTGACATAATACTTCAGCGCTATTGTAAAGCGTGAAGGGACCTTAGTTACTACATGGAAAGTTATTTACCTCATGGCGCGTAAATTTTTCATTGTTCCTCTTCAGTATGATATAAGCACAATGCATCACAGTGACGGCGTGCTCAAAGTTATGGTATTGCAGAGGGCGATAGGATTTTTGCACTGTTAGGACAAATTCCATAAGCTTAGGAATATCAGCTGAGAGAGTGGCATCCAGAGTATCTTTAAGCATATATACTGCTAATGCTTCCAAGGAGTCTTGATCGTTAGGAAACCAACTAAAACTATCAATAAGAGACAATACATTAAGATTATTTAGGAAGAAATTCTTAGAATTGATCATACTTAGTTCTAACGCGCCTTTTAAGTTCTAATATTATGTTTACTCTTAGCCGCGTGAAAAAAGTCCAACGAGGTCATTATTACCCCGTTATGATATTAATTTATGTAGTAGAGGAAATGACGGGAATTTTATATCGTATTTTGATTATTCTCATTTATAATTTGCTTGAAATATTATATTTACCTTTATCCTTTTGTTAACCTTTATTAGCGATAAAATGATCAACTAAATATCATTTTACAGTATAAATATTGAAGAATTACATGACTTTGTTTTCTAAAGGACAGAAATAGGTTGAAAACATTTATTGGCATATAAACAAAAAAATGCAAATACTGCAACAATATTTACTTTTAGGATGCACGCTTCCTACTCATTCCACAGCTTATGCAACCTCGATGTATGGAGCTCTCTCTCGAGGCTTGGTTTTGTCTTCTTCTTGAGAATATTATAGGGAGACAGTAGGCGTAGCTCTAATACATGAGAGAGATAAGATTTATCGAATGTCAGTGTAAGTCTGAGGTCTCCCCACCCGAGTCTTCGACTTTCGGTATACATATGTTGCCGGTAAAGTATGAAATCCGAAATTGTGTAGAATTTATAAAAAACCATTTAGGCAATGTCTAAAAGAGTTAGGAAAAGTATGAAATAAATTGTAAAAGGATAAACTGTTTACGTCGCTGTTCGGGCATCTAATCACCGCTGGCGTGGTGAGGGAGAGATTCGTTTAGTCACACTCGTTCTATCTCCAGTAGTGTTCTCTTGGAGTGAACAAAAGAAGATCGGAAATAGCAAGTATATGTCTGGAAGAGTGGTAAACGGCATAAGTGCCATAAGTTTTTATTAATTTCTTCTTGTTTTTATAATTAAATAACACCTTTAATAAAAAACGATGCCTATTTTCCAATTACTAATATAGGTCAGAAACTCATACTTACTTACATATTGGCATATTGGCATTAATATCTTTAAAATCACCGCTAATGAGTAGCTCTGCGTGTTCCCAAATTTCATAGTATAGCGTTATAAAATATTACAAATACAATAGAACGGAAAACTAAATTGATCACGCGTATTTTTGTGGCAAAAATAACGCGTGTGTACTAGACTATACCGAATTCGAGTCCAAAAATAGTCGTTGCGAAGGCAACACTCTCGTTACATCTACATGATACCCTGCAAGTCACCTTTTTGGTGGATGGCAGGGGGTGCAGTGCATCAAGGATCCAGAGTTTTCCTACGTTATCTTTTCCTATTATGTTCTCTTATCGTCCTAGGGAAAAACGATCCTCTATATCGCTCCGTTCTACAGTCTATCTCGCGAGTCTTATCCTCACTGTCCTGCCTTCCGAGATACGTCGGGCTACCGATAAGTCCTATTACCTCATTTGCTAGTCCCTCCGACATAATTTTTCCAATTGTTTAAATCAAGCCTGCAACATACGTTCCTCTAATGATGCCCATTTCAGATTTTCTATTAATGATGTTACGCTTTGTTTACTATCGTAATTCCTCTTTACAAATATAGCTGCCCTGCTCAGAACCTTTTCTATCTCCTTTGTGAGTCCCTTTTCGTAGGGATCCCACACAGATGAAGCATATTCGACCTGCGGTCGAACCAAGGATAAATAACATAATTCTTTCACTTTTTCGGAGCTATTTCGAACTATTCTTCCTCCCGATGGATCGTGACTCCGAGATATTTAATCGAGTCTGAAACTGGAATCTCTACTCCGTCCAAGGAATAATTAACATCCAACTGCTATTTCTTACACCATGCATAAATAGCTTCTAGGTCATTTTGGAGATACTGGTGGTCTTCCGGATTACTTATTTCTCTATAGATGACGGTGTCGTCCTCGAAAAGCTCAATTTTAATTCTGACTTCTGATTTGATATCGTTTATATAAATTAGAAATAATAACGGAACAATTACACCACCCTGCGGAACGCCAGAGACAACCTCCACTAAGTTCGAGGATTTCCAATCTATAACAACCTTCTGCTCCCTACGATTTAAAAATTCACGGATCCAACTAACAATTTTGGAATCAACACCTAAGGTTTCTAATTTCGTTATTAACTTCCTGTGAGGTGCCATATCAAAGGGTTTCCTAAAATCTAAGAAGATGGCATCCGCTTCTCAGTATACAATTCACAAAAAGACCTAGCTGAGTATCACAAGACCTACCTTTCCTGAAGCCTCGTCGATAATCATCTAACAATGAATTACTATCAAGAAATCGCATTATGTTGCTAACGAGTATATGCTCGACTGGGTTCTCCTTGTCGCCGCCCTTATGAATTGGGGTAACGTGCGCTAACTTCCAGTCGTTAGGGACCTCTCCGCGGAAAATGGACTTCTCGAATATTATCCGAAGAAAAGGTGCTATTTCTTCAGCTAATTCTTTTAAAACGCGAGCAGTAATTTCTTCGGGTCCAGTGGCGTTGTTATGTCTTATGAAACTTAATTGCTTTGCTATTCCCACCTCAGAAAATACTATATCGTCCATCAGGTCCCTCCTTATAGCAGGTGCATAATGTAATGTAATGTCGCTGACGGCTGTAAATGCTTTTACAAAATGACCGTTTAAGAGGTTGGCTTTCTCTACGCTATCATGAATACCGCCACACGAGTCATTTCGCAGGGAAGGTGTGGTAGGGCCTTTACCTTGAACCTCTTTCACATATGACCAAAACGCTTTAGGATCCTCCTTCAAATAATTATTTGATGCCTTATTCCGGAAGTTAGTAAAAGCCTCGCGTATAGTATTTCTCGCTTTAGCGCGGGATTCCTTATACGTCTGAACTTGAGTTGTTCTATACTCATCGGATGATGTAGACGACATATTTTTTATTTTCGCGTGGCTTATTCTCTGACGCCTAAACGCACTCCTAACTTGCTTATTGTACCAACGTGGCTCTTTATTGTCGACCTTCAATTTAATTGGAATGTACTTATCGATGCCCTCCAGCATCATATGCTTGAATAATGTCCATGACGACTCAGCACCTGATCGTTCGGTCATATCACGGAAACCAGGTAGTATTTCATGTAGGCGCGACCTGAAGCTTGAAAAGTCTGCGTTAGCAAATATATAAAACTTTCTTTGAGGCTTAGGGTGCCTATCGATTTTCAACTTACACTCTGCATATACGGCCAGATGATCACTTATTCCATCTTTAATGGTGACGTTGTTTATTCTTTCTGGGACGTTAGTTGCTAATAAATCTAATATGTTTCCCGATTGCGTTGGATTTCTGACTAATTGAAGGAGAGAGTGCTCGCAGAATGTTTCGATTAATGCCTCACAGGATTCGCGTTCTTTACCTCTAGATTCGAAACAGGTTTTGCCAATCAATTGCGGGTAAGTTAAAGTCACCACCGACTCTAACGATTCCATCTTGAGTTATCAGTCTAAGCTTTGATAGTTGCTTCTCGAGATTTAAAATACAATCTACACCAGCGTTAGGTGGCCTGTAAAACGAGCATAAGTACACCTTTTTGGAGCCTTCTTTACCTATGCGGCACCAAACACTCTCGATATCCTCGTCACTTATCGGAATATCACTGCTATCGTACTCATTGCTAACCGCTATGAAAACCCCCCAGCCCGATCTATTAGCGCGATCTTTTCTATAGACAAGATAGGCACTAGGAAATATCTCCTGACTCTGAATCTCATCCGTTAACCAACTTTCTGTGCCTATCACGATGTCGGCGTGCAGACTGCGAATAATATGCTCGAACTCAGCAATTTTCCGACGGACGCTGCAACAGTTCAGTACGACGACGTCTAATTTCTCACTATCACTTCGCATATTAATCTCACCCCTGACTTTCTCTTCCACTCTAAAACTACATGCGCTCCCACCACAATCACTCCCAGGACTGCTTGGCATCACATCGAAATTGGAATTGTGACCGATCGCATTAGATAATCTACCGTGATCCTTATTTTCCACGAACGCATCTATTATCCCCTTACCCGAAACTAACCTACACCCTGCCCTACTCAAGCATAAAAAATCCCTACCGTGCTCGAGAATTCTACGCGCTACTCTCTGAGCCGATTCGGGCGTGTAGTGAACATCAGAGTGATCCAGTGGTGCCCTGCACGATTCGATATTCGGCCTTAGGTCTACGAAGTCCACTTCTAAGTCCCGACAAAATTCCACAGCCTTCGGATCAGACCGCCAACCCTACTCCAAACCTCAGAACCGCGGTCAATCCTAGGAACTATACTGCAGACACATAGGAACCCGACTCCTCTCGGGCACGAGCAACCTCAGAGGCCAAGTCCTTAAAAGAATATAAATATCCTCGGACCTTCGCTTCGAGGCGTCGTTAGTTCAAACATGGGCCACCACCCGCAGCCGAGAGCAAGCTGTCGCCACTACCGCTTCTCCCACCGTGTTGGTCCCTTGCGGCACCGTGCCTCCTGATATGCATCTGGAGAAGACCCGCTCTTCAAGAAGAGGGATCCGACGGTGTGGTTCACCTTAAGATCTGCTATAGCGACACCGGAATAAATCCTTTTGAGTAGAATTCCGTGTGCTTTGATATTAAGTGATGAGGAGACTAGGCGACGAGGATGAGAAAACGAGACAACGAGAAATATTGAGGAGACCGCACAAATCAACACTCCGTCCTTCGGAAGGTACGATGAGCAGTTGGCCCCCTGGTGTATTTCGCAAGAGTAAGCTAATGCCGGCACCGGGTTTCTCTCCTCCCTTTGCTTATGAATGAAAATAAGACTTAGGCACCTGTGGCGGCTTCACAGCAGACCCGAGCCTAAAACTTGCCGATGGGCAAAACGCAAATTTATGAATAAATATGCTAATGTCAGCTTTATAGCGCAGCTGGTAAGGTGATTGAGGAAGCCGGAAATGGCTGGCTTCCACAAACTCTGCATCTTGCTCTTCAGCTCCCTCCCGGTGGGCACTAGATAACAGGGTTGCCATCACACGGCGAACGTTAGAGCTATCTAACACTAACAACCCCCCCTTCCCAACCCGACTCCCCTTGGGCCCGGCCTCCATTGAAAAGACGGGAGTGGTTACATCTACATGACACCCTGCAATTCACATAATTGGTGGGTGACAGGGGGTGCAATACACCAAATCCTACCTAAAGATTGTCTAACGCAATTCGAAATTTCCTATTGTGATCTCGTATTGTCCTCGGAAAGAACGAGCCTAGATAACGCTCCGTCCTACAATCGATCTCACGTATCTTATCGTCACGGTCGTTTCTACCTATATACGTTGGTGCTTCAATTATTCCTACGACCTCGTCTTTTAGACATTCCGATCTATATTTCTTCAGAAGCCGCAACCTTGAGTGCAATCTACGATCCTCCAGTGGTACCCAGTTCAAATCCCTCAATAATGAGGTGACGCTTTCCTTATGTTCGTACTTTTGCTTTACGAATCTGGCTGCTCTGCGCTGAACTCTTTCTAATTGAATTATGTGTCCCTTCTCGTACGGATCCCATATGCATGAGGCGTATTCCACTTGTGGTCTAACCAGTGATAAGTAGGGATATTGGAAAAGTATCGATACTTTACTCATATCGATAATTTCCTTTCGATACCAAGTACTTTTTTACTCGATTCTTTTCCTTCGATTTTCTACTAATATCGGTATATTTTTCTCAGTATCGAATCAAATGAGTACATGCAGTAACAAAAGTGAGACAGAATTTGCACAAGCTCCGCAGCATTGATGCACTAAAATGATGAGCTGTACGAGGTCATTATAAAGGTTTATTCTGACAAAATAAGTGATCCTAGTGTGGGAAATGTTGCAATTACTTTGGACATTTGACTGAAATTATGTCATGCCGTAGTTTCCTGGGTATAACAGCACATCATTTGAACGGCACAGACATTGTTTCTAAATGCATTGCAACCAAGGAGCTCACGGAGAGGCATACATCAGTCAACATTTGTGAGCAACTTGAAGCTGTTTGCACGAAGTATTCTATCCCCAAAAGTAAGGTAGTATGTGCAGTCACTGATGACGCTTCTAATATTGTTGGTGCAGTTAACATGTTTCTCGGCAAGGGAAAACACCTTCCCTGTTTTGCACACACGCTTCATTTGGTGGTAGACAAGGTAACATCTATGGAAAATGTACGAAAAATCACTAACCAGGTAAGACAGGTTGTGAAGTTTTTTCGAAGAAGTGTTATAAATAGTGATTTGCTTCGTGCTAAACAGATAGAAGTTAATAAAACCCCTCTTAAGTTGATTTTAGATGTAAGCACAAGATGGAATTCTGTGTATTATATGTTAGAAAGATACGTTGCCTTGTCAAAATTTGTGCATCAGATTCTCCTTGAAAACCCGAAGGCTCCATTAGCATTAACTTCCGTTGATCTTGACACTGTGAAACATATGTTGAAGTTGCTCAACCATTGGATTACATTACCAAGGAGATTGCGGGGGGAAATTTGTAACGCTGAGCAAAGTGATTCCACTTATCCATTGCTTAAAAGCAGTTGCAATCTATTGGAATTACTGCGGAAAATGGCGTTGTTAGACAGGTAAAAGAAACACCGCTGAGCGAAATTAATCACAGGTTCGCTCATATTGCGGAGTCTTATCTGTTAGCAATATCCAATTTATTAGATCCGCGATATAAAAACATACATTTTATTGATATCAAGGCTTGTGCAAAGGATCAATCTAATATCTGTTCCTTGATAAGAAGTGAGGCATCAAGCAGTGACACAGACAGTGATTCTACTCTGAATACAGAATCCGAGGATGACTTTTGGAGCCACCACAAAGTATTGGCCCATGGCAAGCAAAAAAAGGAAAACAAATACCATTGAGGAAAGAGATGAACTGTGTATTTATGAAATCCAGTTTCTCCTCTTATCCTTTGAAGACCTGGGAAGATATGAAGTGTGTTTTCCCCAATCTTTACAAGCTCGCATGAGCGTACTTGACTATTCCTGCCATATCGGTGCCTGCAGAACGTCTCTTTTCTAAGGCGGGGGCAACCGTAACGCAAACCAGGAATCGGTAAACGGGAAGCCGCCTGGAATGTTTTTGGGAGATTGCACAGAGGAGTGGGAGGTGTAGATTTTATTGCACTTTGAAGAATGTGCCTTAATTTTTTCAATCAATGTAATATTTTTAATTGTTTTGATTTGATTCCTACTCATAGACGAATGTGCCTTTCCTTATGTTCAATAAATGTAATTTTTTGCTTGTTTTGATTCGATAACTACTCATAGACGTATGTGCCTTTATTTATATTCAATTAATGTAATATTTTTAATTGTTCGGATTCGATACTTACTCATATCGGTACTTCCGACCCGATACTTTAGTGCTATCGATACTTTTCATTCGATACATCATATGAGTAAGGTATCGATTCTTTCGTTTCGATTTCGTATCCCTAGTTGTATGTGATTGTCGATTGTTTTATTAATTACAACCGATTAGAAATAAAACGGTAAATTAAAAATTCGATATTTTTTGGCACACAAGTTCTTAGACATTATACTAAGCGATCAATATTTATTTTTTTGACATTATTGCATAAATCGTAAAGAACGCCTCTGACTGTAATTAGGCATTCTCTTGTTACTCTAATTAAGGTCCTCACTTCCCCTTCTCTTTTCAAAACTTCCTCATTCGTTTTCCTCTAAATCTAATTTTCTCTAGTCTACGCAATATCCATATCTAAAACGCCTCTAATCTGATCAGATGTTCTTTTCTCATTGTCCATGCCTTGCACCCATCAGGGTTTTCATAAATCTCTTTTTAATATTTTTATTTCAGCAAACAACTCTCGTAGTATCGTAAATGCCTCCTTCGCTCTTGCCAGTCTTGGCCTGACCTCTTTCGTACTTGTGCCATCTTGTGACAAAATATTACCTAAATAAGTAAAAACATTCTACCTGTTCCAGCCATTTCCAATCCACTGTAACATTGACCTGGATATCCCCACTTTTGAAAAAGCTTATCACTTTCATTTTATTCTTATTTATTTTCATCTGAAGGCCCCTTTCATAATTACTCACCAATTACTTTGTCGTCTGCATAGCTAACTGATTTTACCAGGCTCCCTCCCACTTATATCCTTGTTTCAACATCTTTCCATGTCCTCCTTATCATTTCTTCGGCATATGCTTGGGATATTATTTGAGGTGATCTCGCGTTCCCTTCCTCAACCGTTTTTTTTAACATGACAACGTTACTCAATTATGCTTACCCACTGGATACAGCATCTTTTGCTGCCGCCTCTCTGAGATACAGACGCTGCGTGGACTACTCTTAATCTGGCCCCTACCTATTGTGTTTACTGGCATTTGTAACCTTACCGAAAGCAAATGTTCCAGCAAGAGTACTAACTCTTAAAGTCTAAGGAACACTCAAGTCCTCCTTCAGCCTCAAGGTAGTAGTCCAAATAAGGAAATAAATAAAAAATAAATAATTTTAGCCACTCTATAAATTGATAAAAGGGTATTGCGAGACACGGTGATACAATACAAAGTAAGTAAAAGGTAATAGATCCTTCGCCGTAAAAAAAGGAAAGAGAAAACTCCGTACGCGCTGCAGGTCTCTGGAGGAATCGGCGGGACCTAATTCGCACACACACTCGCACACACTCCAATGAGGCACTCACACAGTAGACTCGAACCAAAACTAGACACCGATGTTTCGACAGCTACGCTGTCATCTTCAGTGGAAACATCGGTGTCTAGTTTTGGTTCGAGTCTACTGTGTGAGTGCCTCCTTGGAGTGTGTGTGCGTGTGAATTAGGTCCCGCCGATTCCTCCGGAGACCTGCAGCGCGTACGTGAGTTTTCTCTTTCCTTTTATTACGGTGAAGGATCTATTACCTCTTACTTACACTCTATAAATTAGCATTATTTTTTTACGTATTACCAGCGTCTGTTCTTATAATTCAGAAATCATTACATGGAAACGAAAAGCACACTTCATGCCAACGTTAGAATAAAGCATCAACAAATAGAGGATCTTACGAGAAACACATTCCTGCCCTGCTGCGCTTCCCTTTATTATACCATAGGGTTCTCTCTCTTCCAACAAAGGGACTTTATTTCAGGATTAATCTCATTTTAACAGCTCGTGAGAACCTTCACCGTCATTTTAAAAGCAAAATAGTCGGCGGTGAAGGTATATTTACTCCAAAATTACTTTTGCGTTGAGCGTCGCCAAACTTCTACATCGATATATCTCGTATATACGATGATAAGTATATGATTCTATCTGGTCCTTATCTTTCATCCCTTCGAATGTGACATATCACAGCTCTGAAGACGAAATATAGTCGGAATTCTCTCTTTCCAGACGCGATCAAAAGTTTTGAAGCACAGAATGCAGCAGCAGCCACGCAGTTATCTCAATTGCAGAAGTGAATTCAAAAGTATATCTGTTTGAGGAAATGTCAGCTTTATGCGAACATGCGTAACAAGTCATTTTATGAACTTTGTTTCTTGTTAGCCGGATGTTCATTTTTTAAGCTAAATAGTTTCAATTTATATTTCTTACCATTCTTAAAATGGATGGAAGCTGGCGCGGATTTATGGGATGCAAGGCCCCTAGGCGACAGTGGTTTGCGAGGCCCTTAGGCGGCAGTAGTTTGCGAGGCCCCTAGGTGACAGTGGTTTGCGAGGCCCTTAGGCGACAGTGATTTGCGAGGCCCTTAGGCGACAGTGGTTTGCGAGGCCCTTAGACGGCAGTAGTTTGCGAGGCCCCTAGGTGACAGTGGTTTGCGAGGCCCTTAGGCGACAGTGATTTGCGAGGCCCTTAGGCGACAGTGGTTTGCGAGGCCCTTAGGCGGCAGTAGTTTGCGAGGCCCCTAGGTGACAGTGGTTTGCGAGGCCCTTAGGCGACAGTGATTTGCGAGGCCCTTAGGCGACAGTGGTTTGCGAGGCCCCTAGGTGATAAATGTTTGCGGGGCCCACGATTCGCAAATTCTGAAAACATGTGATTAAGTTTCATGGAGGAAACAGTCTATGAAATTCTTCATAATTAATTTGCATATATATTTACAATATAGTATGTGGGATTCTGGGGTCGATTTCGATCGTAGCTTCTACACTCAGAAATGATTAATTTTTCAATTATCCCAGAGAGTTGAAACTGGTCTTCGCGTAATATTATTAATGTGATTGTCGTCGTCATTTAGGATTTATGACCGCTTCTTTGTGTTGGGGATTTTACATAACCTATAAGTATATTTCTCTCTCCTCTCGCACTAAGCTTACCACTCTGTTAACTCTAAGCGCGAGGCCCCCATAGGCGAGAGGCATTATGCGATCGGCGCATTTTTTTATAGTTAGGCACTAATGCACTGTTCATTTCAATTACTTAACATAAATAATAACCAACTCACAACTCTTGATTTTAAGACAGCACGCGGCAAGTGTTCCACAGAAAACGCCCATTTTCTGCTATACCATCGTAGTAGAAAAAAACTGCAAAGAACATTTCTTGTAGTAGATTTCATTCTCTATAAGTTTTTTTACGTGCAGTTTCGCCGTAGAATTGGCCGTTTCCGAGTTATTTGCGAAAATCCAGTCGCGGGTCGTGCTCCGGCGGCCATTATTAAGTTGCCCTAATGGACAAATGTGCCGTTTAAAAACTTTATGAATTATTTCCCCTAAAATGTCTAATTTGACTGGTCTATTATTCATTTATTTGCTTATATTAGCTTTAATATCTTTAAAGTCATCGCTCTTTGCGTTCCCAAATTTCATAATTTAGCGTTATAAAATACTGCAAAACGGCGGCGGCAAAATGGTTACGGCGAACCGGCGGCAGCGAAACGTCTCATTCCGCTAAATCCGCCTCTGAATGGAAGAATGGACTTTTCCATAAGTTTACTGAGCGCACCACTAAAGGAACTGGCCGTTAGTTAGATATATATGTATGTAGCTTAGTAAAGCCTTTAATGGGATTTGGAATGCAGATTACGATCGCTGTCTTCCTGCGGTCGGGAAAGAGTCCTAATTTGAGGCGTTAAATAATTCTAGATGCGCGTGGAAGTTGCCTGGGGACTTTAACAATAATTAATTCTTTTTCGTCATTTGTTGATGCTTTGGACATCAAATTACCGCGACTAAATCCCTGGAATCTACCTTTTATTGGTCGCGTTCATCATAATTCTTAGTTTTTGCAATCACACGTTCAGGAAACAACATTCGCCTGCAAGTTGTTCTGTTTTATTCTGGTTAATTTGGAGATTCATTCTTCTATTTTTCATCTTGAGATAAGATTTTATTGTTCATTTCCAGTTCAGCAAGATGCTTGCTAAGAAAAGCAGAAGACTAATTTGTGAACTTTTCCAGAATGTTCGTATTCAGCTTCAGATTTAACCTGACCAATTAAAAGATGTAAATAGACGCAGAGTCAAAGTAGAACACAACAGGGAATTCGTCACTATTCGAGTGAGGAAGTGAAAAGCACTGGCAGATATCTGCATAAAGGAATGCCTCCCCTTCAGTTTACTGAAATTCAACTGCTATAAAATTTTAATATCTATTGCGCCTGCCCCTTTTCATAGTGTTATTCTACTGTTCACCAAAGCACTATTTAATTACAATTGTTATCAACCAATGTGGCGCGAGAATTTGACTGGTGCGTTGCGAATTTTAATTTGTCATTATCAATTTTAAAATTTAATTTAACATTTCTTTAAAGTTTTCATATTTTTCTTATTAGGTAATTTTTCTTTGACCTGACAACCTCAATACAATGTTAAAGCACGCAAGTTTGCCTGGGAGAAAAAAGGTAGAGTTTTCTCTTAAGTTGTAAGCGATTTTGATTATTTATTAATTGTGGTAGTTCTGCTCATAATTTCATTATGGTATTTTGTAAAAGCGATATATATAGAATTTAGTTGACATCCGTTGAGACAATTCCTTCCAAGTCCATAGTTGCTGAAAGAGTTTAATTTGTAATTGTGGCATCCCTGTTTAGTTTATCCGGTCCAATTATGCTATTATGGCTATATATATATATATATATATATATATATATATATATATATATATATATATATATATATATATATATGTACATAATAAATATTATAATATGGTTAAAATCGATGCTGACAGTTCAACACAAACACCTACAAAAAGAAAATTTTTATTACTTTTATTTTGGCAGCCCTGCTTTGTAAATCTATCCTAAAAATCTTACTTTTGTTTTTTTATCTTGCACAACTCCTTCACACAAAATTTCGCTGAAATCGTTTTGGCCAATTGCTTCCAAATTCATAATTACCGAAAAGTTTAACTTTGCAATTGTGGCACCACCTACTTAGTTAATCGGGTCAAAGTATGACATTTTGTTCATGAATTTATGTGAAAATTCTATATACCAAATTTGTTTGAATTCAGGTAATCCAATTCCTTCCAAAAGCATGTATTTATGTGAAGAATCTATGTACCTACCTAATTTGGTTGAAATCGGTTCAGCCAGTTCTTCCCTGATATATACGTACAGACAGACGGACATTGCCGAAATGTGGACCGACCGTTACATGGGGGCCCCTCGAAATCGTGAAATTTGGATCGACCCTACATTACAATCATTGACCCCGTACACCGATTTTATCCATTTTAGGCTCGAAAATGCATCTCATCAAAACATTCACATTATTGGAGATTTCATTAAAATCGGTCAATTGGTTGCTGAGAAATCTTTTAAAAACCAGCATTTGGACCAACAATGGGGACCCTCGGGCCCCCGTGGGCTGATTTGAATTATTTTTGGCACAAACTCTCAGGATCAACCTGAAGCTGCTAGAAAATTTTGAAGCTCCTACGTTTATTTTCTGAAGAGTTATGGCTTCCACAGGCAGGCAGACAGACATTCTCTTTTATTTATAGGATATTTGAAAATCGTCTATTTGGAAAGAAAAGTGTTTTCTTTATTTATATCGCTTTAACCCTGATCGCGGGACGACGAGTGTGAGATTCCCCTCTCTTAGCAAATTAGTACTTCTTTACCAAAGTTGGTCTATGATAATAGCATAGATGTCAAGGCTGGCTAAACCTACCGAACTTCGGAGCCGCATGCCTCGCAAAATATTTTTAAATAAATTGATATACAACATACTCAGCTGGTATTTGAATAAATCCAGAGAGAATGTATGTTTCCTCTAGGCTCAAAGTCACACTGTGTTGAGCTGTTCGATAATAAAGAGTATTGCCGCATCCCTAAAATGAGGTAAGTTTCTTTTTCTGGGAGAGTGATTAAGTTGCATTTTGAGGAAAAAGAGTCGCAACAGGTTCGCGAGGCGCAGTTTGACCACTCCTGCCACAGGTGACTTATTCATAGAACTAATGGAAATCAATAGGTTTCTTTGAAAAGCCAAAGAAATTTCATCAGTTTTCTATTCCAGTTTCTATCTTAATTTCCGGAAGAAGAAACTACCTCCCAAAAAGGAAAACGTGCATTATATATCAATTATTATTGGTGATGGATACCATTTTATTTACCTGAAAAAATCTTTGGGCAATGTCACCATTTCAGCGGCAGTCAGCATCTTTTCTATTTTACCGTCACTCGGATGTAATTGATATAGGAGCATTTTTTCAGTCACCTGCCACTTTCCTTCCTGTTGATTAAATAATAATTATTTTTAATCGACTCATTTTTCCCTAAAATTGGAGTAGATAATTCACCCTATGTTAATTTAAACCTTTTTAAATCTATCGCTGTAATGTACGCAGGACCACTCAATCCCGTGCAATGGATGCACTGGCGGAAACTAATCTGGGTTGGTGGAAATGGACATTTAATTCTTTCTTTATAACATAAAGGGATGGCAGAAATATCTTGCGCTCGAGCATCAAGCGCCCTTGGCGTGTCTCTGATCACGCGACTATGATAATCCACAATTCGGAATCACGGACCAGTATGCGTTAACTCCTTAGGCATTTGTTATGGTAGAAACAAAGGTCAGTATCCTCGTATTGCACACTTACATAAATTTGCTTATGCGTATCTACCTCAAATTAATGATTATGATGCTCCCATCTTACTCCATAGAAATAAATTTCCGAAAATTACATTTGAAGTTTTGTTTTTAATTTGATTCTTTAAAAATCATTTCAGCACTTTTACTCTCGTTTCGTTCTTAGTAAACAATTCCCTCCTTCCTCTTGTGGCTATTTTCGTTCCTTTAAACGGCTTACTTATTCTAAATTCTCTCCCATATAATAACACAGAAATTCGTAGCCGGCGAAGGGAGTTTTGACGCCATTGGAACTGTTTATGATTCAAGAATAAGCACTTCAAATTTAAAAAATTAAAAAGTCCTTATCTCAGGTATCTCCAATATTCGCAACAAGATTATGTGGAGATACCTAAGATATGTCCTTTTTTCAATTTTTTTCATACTAAGTGTTTATTCTTGAATCATAAATATTTGCAAGTGCGCCAAAACTCCCTCCGCTTGCTGTTTTTATGAAGTCAAAGCAAAATACGGTATCCCGTATGTATTGGCACCCTAGGCCGTTGCTAGATTTTGTCCTATTCCTCGGAATTTGACAAAAAATTTTTTTGACCATTTCCAATAACGCGAAAAACTTAAATTCATTAATATTTTAGCGTTTAAACCTGTATAGTATTTTGTACTTTTAAAAAATGCTAATTTTACTCAATGATTCAGTCATCTTTCTTTCTACGAGTTCAACCAATTCCATACCTTTTCGATTTTCCAATTTTATCCGCTACGTCCTCATTCGTTTTCATATATAATCAACCTACTTAAACTATTCCACTCCACACCCATAGACTCACTGACTACTTACCTTTAGGATCTGCAGTGTGATTCCCGAATCTTAACTTCTGTCCATACGCCAAGGAGAAAATGTTTCATCTTGAAATTCAAGTGTGAAAAGTTTTACAACGCGCTTTTAGCTATTGCGACAATACCAAAACCATATCATAAAACTACAGATACCTATCCCATTATTCGTATGAATGATTATCTTTTTTCTTTGTAGCTGAAATAGGTAACATTATTTATGTTATACATATTTTATTGAATGCCGAGTTCTTTAAATTCGGTGTAAAGTGTAAATTCTTATTCTTTGCGTTTGCGGGCAATGCAAGAGTTGATGGTAAGCAAAAGAAAATCAATTAATCGAACCCTAGTCTTCCTCTTTTTTCTTCCCGTTCATGAAATTCTACCAAGTATTGGCTTTTTCTGTACGTCATATTACTTCTAAGTGTTTTGCAAAAAAATCTAATTATAACGGGAAATTGATGTGTAGTGCAGCCTACAAAGAGCATAAGTCACTGTTTTTTCTGCTATTGGCGACATCTTTGGAACTAACCTCTTGTTACTTTACGCACTATACGACTGGGGTATCTGGCCAATTACAGGCCAGTATTTTCCAGTGTGTCTTATAAAACGTAGAATACTATGCTTTCTTCTTTCAGCCATGGCTCCTTTATTTTTCCCTCTGCCTTTTCTGTTGCATCTCTTCTGATGACATTTATACTTCGCTTGGAGGTATTCATTCTATGGCCATCCGTTGTCACTACGTTTATTCTACACCTCTTTCAAATTCTTCGACTCAAGGAGAATCCATCATTCCAGAAACTAACTTCTAATTTATTGATTCTTTAATTAATTGACAGCTGAAAGATTGCGATCACTTTTCCCCCAGATTTTTCTTAATTTAATTATTTTGTTAATACATTTATCGTATCCATTATTCGCAATTCGCCAATACTAAACAAATCATTCTAAAGTCATATTTCGTTTTTTTTTTAAACTCTTACAAAACTGTGATCTGTCTTTCATGTATCCTTAAGTCGATTTCTAATATTGAGCATAGATAAGACATAATGATACATAAAAAAGTGCCTACCATTTTTGCCAAATTTTCACGTTCGCTCTGGTATTGCAGTATCAAAGCAAGGCAGTCAGCCATTGTTTTGCATATGAACTCATCATTAGACGAAAAGTGTGGGCTGTTTACTTTGTTGACGACGGTCACAGCGCCTGTATGGAAGATTTTCATCTTTAAAATAAACCATAACTATCAATATTTGCTAAGCATAAATAAAAAATAGATCACGCAAAATAAGAAATGGACGCTTTTATTGGGTAGATATGATGACGATGTATATATCTGTTTACAACGCATGTGGCTCATTGTTATGCTGATTGAAGAAACAGCAACTAGTCTCATTAGTTTCAGGATAAGAGATATTGGAAGGATCCCGCTAGAGATTGGAAGAGTGTTCCGTCTGATGTTTAAGACTCCATTGAAGGACAGAGTAGTTTTCAAAAAGCCATTTCTGTGGTGCCGGGGACTAAGCGAAATTAGTATGAGCCGAAGTTGAGTAAAAAGAGAAATTCTTTCAGTGGAAAGAGATTTTATGCGCCAATGAAGAGAAGAGAACCACACCTTTAGTCAGGACAGTGAGCAACAGGATTAACTTAGTTGCATCAACAGCAGTACTCGGAATGACCCGGAACGCCGTTCCGGTTCGTTACACGCGTCAGCAATATCGTTCCGTCTCGTCAGACATTTAGTAGTTATCTAGATGGTAAATGAACTATATATTATTCAATACTAGCTGCACCAGCGCAAAGAATGCGCGGAATATTGTCATCTATAAACACTCACTGAAAACTGTTCGAGAAGAGCTGGCAGACACACAGGTTCTCAAATGATTATTTTCCGCTATTTTGTTATGTGAAATTTGTGTCCACTGCCTACGGTTCCACTGCCAGAACAAGCCGTTTTACAGTATTTTCCTAGAGCGCTGATCAACTGAGTCTATTCGATTTAAATTGGAAAATGATACTAAACAAATGTTTTCTCTGTTACCGCTGAAAGATCTAGTCCGAAAAGCTTTCATCTCAGCTACCTATATCTTTTCAGTCTGTCGCTACCGATCTCACGGTAAGTTACACCGGATTTCCTTCTACTTATCTAGTTCAAGTTATTTTTCACATTTCCTCTTCATCATGTGTGCGTGTCTGCAGAGCCGTGATATGGGTTTGAGAGGCGACCATGGGGTTGCCAACTTTTCATGTTGGTTGAGTAGGATATTTCATTGGTTGCATAGGAAATTTATAAATATGTTATATTTTTTTAAATTTAGGACAGAAAGATGTTTATTTATAATCATACTAATAAAAAATAATATTCTAAACTATACTAACAACATTGAAGACAGGATACTCAGTCAGTAACAATTAACTGTGTACTGCTGGGTTTCCCAAACTAAGGCACGCGTACCCCTGGGGGTACTGTGATAGGCACAAGGGCGTACTCAAAAAAATTTACATAATGGCGGATGGTTTAATATTTTATTGTTAAACTTCAGTTTTTTTGGTGTTAAAAGTCCCACTTACTGATAAAGTCTCTTATAATTAACATTTAGCACTCTTGAATCTTTATTTCGGCTCACAGACGCTTTAAACTGTTCAAATTGCAATTTATGCTGTATTATTTCTATTATCAGGAAATACTTAGTCAAGTTCACAGAAATTCTCAGTAATGTGTTTTTATAGCAGTAAGATGATAATACTAAAGAAAATACTACCACAGAAACCAAACCTAATTTTAGCCCATTCCGTAAAAGCTGAAACCGATATTCGAGAATGCAGCGGCAAAAAACATGTTAAAGCCAAGGCATGCGAAAGGAAAACTCTAAGAGCGAGAGTAATTTATAATTTCCTATGCAATCAAAATTACTTAATTCAGTAGATACTAAGCGAATTTCAGCTTCAGTCAATCAATGGTAAAAAAATACCTCTCACGATGTCTTCAGATATAACAGGGAATGTCAATAAAGAGTTCGTCTTATAGTTGTACAGTCTATCAGACTTCTTGGAAAATCTTGAATCCGAATAGGGTTGATACAAGTTTATTGATTTCTTTTCTCGAGTTGCATGCCATGCAGTGCCAATATCATCCGTAAACCTTTGAAAAATAAAACAGCATAGTTCTTTTGATATTAGAAAAAAAAACAAATTAGTGACCACTTATGAAATATAATGATGAGCAATAATATCTTATTTCTTATATATTAATCCTATCATGAACCTTTTAGTCGTTTTACATATACCTTATATCAAAATATATATTTTCGAAAGTTTGGATGTTTATGTCTCTATAACTGTAAAACTGCAGATCGAATAACAAAAGAAAGGAGATTTTAATCGCGAGAATAATTAAATCGTTTGTTACATTTTTAATTAAAAAATATTTTCCTTCTTCATTTTCTCCCATTTAAGTAACAGGGGAAATGGCAAAGCGTAATTTTCGTTTGCATTTTAATGATATTTAAAATCATCATGAGAATTCGAATCTTAAGCCCTGGAACGGAGAGACGCATGAAGTTTCATTTTTTACTGTAAAACTTCCAACATAAGCCAAAATTTTCCAATGCGGCCCGCAGAAGGATTTGCAATCACCGATGCGGCCCGCCAGCAAAAAAATTTGGGCGCCACTGCCATGTGGCGCTATAGTTCTCAAATGATTATGTAGTCGTCTCATGGCGAAAAAAATAAACATGCTCTTTCATTTCCTGCTAAGAACACGTGGCAACTCTCACTGAGAGCACAAGTAAAATTATTTTTTTTTGTTCTGTCACCAATTATATGACTATCTACTACGGTAAGCACATTTTGACAAAGTATTTATTCTTGTATTTTAAAAGATATTGAGATGAAAAAATGTAAGTGGGTAAGCAATGGCTTAGTTTATTTCATGCATATGGCATAATTAAGCTTGATAAGGCTAATTATGCCATAAGGCATCATTTTTTAAATAAAAACTTAAAATAATACAATTGTTTTTATTATCGCTATGTCTCCTAATGACTTGATTTATTTTTTTGATTTGGCGTTTTCTTAATTCAGTCAGGAAAGGATTAATTATCTAAATATACTAAAGATGGCGTGAAATGTTATACTTTCTTGAGTTTCGAATATTAAACGACAAGTTATTTAAGAACTAGTAGTTGGTGCTTGCATACTGCAAGCATTTCAACTCACCTTGAAAAAATATTCATTTTTCAGACAGACATTTCATCATTACAAATAGTCTTTTATTCTAAAGATTTCACCTCTGCAGTGAATTACGTTTTTCCCACATGTAAAAATAATAGTTTAAAACAATCCCCAAATGTCGCAATTTTAAAAATTTTACACTATCTTCAATATGTGGTACTAATGCTACACATTTTAGCCAAATTTTAAAGTTGTAGCACTTCTAGAAGTAAAATAATATTTTTCTAATTGTTTAAACTTAAATAATTTTTAACGGCCGCCTCATTTAATATATGGTAAAATTTAAATGTTTATTTACGCAAATTAACTACTCTGTAAATAATTTGAAAATTTCAGCTTCCTAGGTCATCCCGTAGTACAAAAACAGTTATCCATTTGTTTAAACTTTAAGAATTTTTAACTGCCAAACAAATTAAAATATCAAAATTTGTATAATCCATATTTCGTTTTTTTAAGAATTCTACTTTTAAAAAAAATTTCAACTCCGTGGCACATTCGGAAATATATAAACCTTGAAAATTTGTTCAAACAATTGCGAATTTTTAGCGGCCGCATTGTTGCACTTTTTAAAGATTTTCGCTTTTTCTGGTCGGTTTTGCACAAAATTCTACCTATGAAAAATATTTCGATTCTCCAGCACATCTGGAAGTGCCTAAACATTAGTATCCTCCTGTTATCATTATATATCGACGACTCTTACAGAGGAGGATATAACAGGAGGATACTAATGTCCAGCCCAAACTACAAAAGCTAGAGAGCTCAAAGTTTCAGTTTTTGTAGATATGATGGAGAAACTTACAGATAAAATGAGACTTCTTATCTAAGTAACATGAGTTCGACTCCAGAAATTCCGAAAGTTGCGTTTTTTCCCATAAGAAAAGCATTGCGCCATTTTTGTAAATTAATTATGGGCACTTACCGGTACACTAGAAAAATGAAATTATCAGTGTTGCTAGATGGCCGCAATATCTATTAGGAATTATTGTTACTTTTGCTTACAGTGTCTTGGGTTCAACTCCAGAGACCCCGGAATATCTCCCATAAGTTAGCATGGGAAAACGTAATCTAGTGTGTAGACCAATCTAATAAGTTTAGGAAGCTGAAATTTTGCAAGATTATAGAACTTTTCTCATAACCAACTATAAAAATGGAAAATTTTAAAATTGTTAATTTTTAGGGGTTGTTTTAACCCCATTTGAACATTAAAGTTTAATAATTTTTTAGGTTCTACGGGATGAGCTAGGAAGCTGCAATTTTCAAATTATTTACAGAACAGTGCATTTGCACAAATAAACATATCAATCTCTCCATATATATATATTGCGGCAACCGTTAAAAATGTTTAAATTTTAAACAATTAGAAAAATATTATTATACTTCTAGGAATGCTGCAACTTTAAAATTTGGCTAAAATGTGTAGCATTAGTATCCCATAATGGAGAGAGTGTAAAATGTTAAAATTGCAACATTTGGGGATTGTTATAAACTATTATTTTTACATGTGGGAAAAACGAAAATCGCTGCGGAGGTTAAATATTTAGAATTAAAAGAATATTTGTAATGATGAAATATCTGTCGGAAAAATGAGTGTTTTTTCAAGGTGAGATGAAATGCTTGCAGTATGCAAGCACCAACTACTAGTATGTTATATCCTCCTCCTCCTTCCCCTCTGTAAGGAACGTCTATATAGAATGATAATAGTTAAGATTGTTATTTATATCGCCTCTGTAAACGAAAATTGAAATGTGTCATCGATGTGCAAAATCGCCGAGTGTTTCTTTCTATACCACGTGTCATTATAATTCTTTGCGACTGTAATTTTGAATTCCTACGGCTTCAATTTCCGATAAAGGTTTCTTTTGCAATGAATATTAATAACGACCAAGTTCAATCAAATCACTAAAAGCTGTCGGGATTCTCTTATGTGCATATTGGTTTTCTCAGGATTAGTTTTACATAGCATATTCAAGAATAAGTAACCGAAATAATGTGTATATTGTTTGTCCAAGTAGCAAGACCGTCAACTTAGTCCATGAGGAAGTGTTGTAAAATGTTTTTAATTTTGTTTTCCAAAATTATGGAGGTCGAAGAAGATAAAGTTATGAATTCGAAATCACGGAAGATCACTGTTACCTTCCTATGAAAGCTTTTCAAGATGCATATTAATCATAAGTATCCGGGAAAAGAACGAGTTGTTCTGCTAGTTACATAGCAATAAGTATGCAATTTATTAGTATGGTCTCATTGTGATTGTAAATATGTTACTTTTATTTTGTTTGTTTCTTAATATGTTTTTCCGCAAATTTACCGTCTTCATTTCGGCTTGTCGTTTTATTTAGTCTAAGAAACGTTACATAGCAGCTTCAAACATTTACCTTAATTGTATAAATGGAGTATAAAAATAAGGCGTAAAGAGAACTTATTCGAAGGTTGTTAACATTGCCGTGATTTTCAAATTCTATGTTCCAACGATCAGCTCTAATTGTAAGATTGCCCTATCAGCCTAAAATCGCTCTTTACTCCGTAATATTCGTGTAATTTCATCAATTGCGTATAAATCATCCCTAATTTCGAAGAAAAATAAACGGTTGTTTTTTTCACCAGGGATATATTCTGTTTAGAGTAAGGAAATTGTCAATGAGACTCGATGCATTATTTAACTGTTTAATTCGAGTTAAAAATTGCTCTTTTAGACAAGATTCGTCTCCCTGATATCGTGTCATTTTTCTATTGAAAATATGGGTTCTCATTTTATCAAGTATTGAAATACTTTGTCGAGTATCTTTTCTTATTTATGTTTCGTCACTCTATCAGAACGATTGTGACTACTTAAGACTTTGCACTTAATCGCTATACGAACAAGTTGAAGTTATAACGATTACAACAAATGCCCCCGTTTCAGCATATTATTACGAAGTTAAACTGAAATACGTCGTGTCATTCATAAGACACGACAAATTGAGCAAGCTGATTCCCCGGGGAATCATATTTCTTACATGGGGAATGAAGTTTGCTGAATAATTTTTCCACTGCTTAATACGCAAATTATAAAACGACTCGAGAGAGAGAAAGTTAACCCTGCAAAAAATACTCGGATATTTGCGAATCAGAAAACATCGGCATTTGTCATCAACTTTTTGTCTCCGGTTATAATTTTCATGAAATATATAATAAAATATATTTTAATTTCAATAAGGACTTCAAATTTGTAAATAAATGTATATAAAATACAGCTATATATAATTATTGACAAATTTACTTACCTAAAATTGGCACTCTTTTTTGCAACAAATCTATATCCAAGGATATCTAAGCCATCATCGTATAAAATGCAAGTCTCCGGTGAAGATTGATCATTATCTTTATATTCATGTTGAAATAATGATATATGATCAGCGTTGACGCAGTTTTTTATGTCTGTCTGAAATGAAAGTTACACTATAGCAGTTATATGCAACAAAATGCGTTTGAATTGATGTATCAACTTCAGCGCCATTTCTTAATTTGAGAAATATATTTTTATCTAAAATCTGGGAATATTTTAATAGGACTATGATTAAGAATATTATCATTATTATACAAGGCAATTAGGCTCTCGGCCTGTTGCAAGCTCTCTAAAACAACAAGAAATATATAAAAGATGAAACGCCCGCAAAACATTATGTAACACATAGGGAAAAATTATAAGCTTAAAAAGTACTACTACTCTCTTAGTAGGATTACTGACCATCCAACAATCGGTAGGATAGTCCTACTTTGAGATAAAATGTTCTCTGCCCTACCCTAAAGTTAAGTAGGGCGCAAAATGTCCTACTTTGTGACACATCTATGTTTGGATGAAGATCTACCGGCGACATCGCCCCTAATCGATCACATGGCTAACGGGACCTAATGGCACATTGTTGACTGCAACCTCTTCCCCTACTTCTCCTCCACTCATATTTCGCATTTAAGAGAACGCAATATAGGACAGTAGTTTTTTCTGTAAGGAGAGCGCCCACCGAAGTAACATGAGAAGTGATCTGTCTGTGATGTGGCACAGATAAAACAACTATGTAACTATGATGTGACTTAACGCCCACAAAAGTGATACAACAAGTGTCACAAGTCACAATGTCCTCCTCCAAAGATGAAGATGTTTGCTTTTCTGGCATGGTTAAATTTAAATAATATTGGAAATCGGAATCACGTTAAAAGGCAGTTTTGGGTACACCCTTATTGGCGAGCGAAATCAAGTGAATATGATGCTTTCAACGTATTCTAAGAGTTAAACATGTTCCTGGACAGACTCCAGTCATTCTACAGGACGAGCAAAAGTTTTGTTGCTGTAATCGGCGCTGCTGTGGTCGTATAGGCATGCTTTCTTCAATAAGAGCATCGAAACGAATATTAAACTCGGGTTCGTCTTTCATTTTTGTAAACATACTCGAGACAAAATATGTTTGCTTCCGCAACATGAAATGACAAGTGACAAAAGTGTCATCACACATTAGTTCCTTCATGTGTAATAATTAAATATATCAATTTTTCTGTCTTTGCTCAACAAGTTATATCAAAATTTCTTGTAAATTTTGTTTTCCCATTAAGGAAATCAGACTTTTCTTCCTGAGAGTTGGGAAGAAATCAAATCTGCATTTCCAATCAAGAGGTTAGTTTTTATTTTTTATTTGATACTAGTATAAAAGTCTGTCAATATGACGGGTATGCGTGGATTAAATATTACATTTAAGGCACTTCCCATTCTTCCTCCTTTTCTCTCTTCCATTCTCCTCCCTCATATTTTAAGTTTATATTAGTTTTTTCCTATTTTTCGACATTTCGTAAAGTGGTTTCAATGAAACAAAATCGTGAAGGACAAAAACCGATTGAAAATTTATGTGAAAAGTTTCATATAAATTTAAAACAAATAAACACGTAGCGTAAAAACTTTAAGTCAGAAACGACTCCAATGCATTGTAATGATGGACAACTCAACATTTCAAATAGGAAGATACTTCACGCGTACATTGAAACTATCTTTTCCTTTTCAAATGTTATTGGCAGTTTAAAGCAAATTACTATATTAACAATGATTATGATTAATTTCTTTCAATAATTAACAAGATATTTGACGCATGGCCGGTGCATTTATAGTGATTACACAAATGTGTGAATTAAAAAAGCTACTAAGTCCTTTCGTCGTCAAGGTAAACAAAACAAAAAGCTAATTAAAATATTGGCGGTCGTATGTTCGTTCGCATTTCTTCCACGCCTTAGAAATGGCACTGCAGTAAAGAAACCTATCGTTCAAATTAAGCCATCATTACTTCCCTTTCGATTAAAATGCATTCAAAATATATAAGAAGAGTTCTCGCAATTGATTTCAAATACAATATCAAAGTTCATGTCATTGCTTTTAGATATAGAAGTAATTTTGCCAGATCAACATCAATGCCGTCGCCCTTGACTACGAAATACCCCATCGTCATTTGTCTTTGCTATATATACAGTGATATTTATGCATAATTGAATTACAATTGTGCCATGTACGTTAATTAGTTTAACATATCCACTTAAAATATTCTTACGTTATTGCCTTACACCGATTACTTTAATTTTAGCATTTTAACAAATTTATTTTACTATTTTCACTCATTATTAATAATTTTTACTTTATTTAGGAAATGATTTTTGTTTGCTGGGAGAGGCTCAAAAACTTCATCGGCTATATCGTTCCATTCCTCTAGTGTCTGATTCAGAAAACGGAATTTGCATACATTTCTTTGTTGTGTTCGGTGGCTAATGTTATGTTTGTGGTCCTGACTACTGAAATAAGTTGGACTGTGAGTCCTATTCTTAAGGGTCTTCCCCGCGAAAGCGTTGAATATGTTGCCTTGTCTGTTTAAACTTCTTTTATCATATACCCATATTTCCCATATTAACTAATTTAGCATTTCCGTTAGACTCTCTTGAATGTAAAATTTCTATTTTTAAGTAACTATAGTAAGAAATTTGCGTCAAACTCATTCACATTTGTACTCACATTTCCATGATTTTATAATAAGTGTGTAACTTTGTCTGGAATGTGATTATTTCGTAAAGCTCTGTTTTCCGATTTAGACAAGGAATGTTTTGTAAATATGTGGTTTTTAGGAAACCATTCATTTAAACTGTAAATTTAGACTATTTTGGTGAATTTTTCTATTTATTTTATTACATGTATTAATGTCGATATTTTGCTTACCCATATACAGAGTAAACAGAAAATATTGTGATCGTGAAAAATGCCTAACTTCGAGGGATTGGTCAATAAACACCTTTTAGGTACTTCTGAATCTTAACAAGTGATTTCTACATCTACATGTTACCCTGCAATTCACCAATCTGGTGGGTGGCAGGGGGTGCACTGCACCGAGGTCTACCTAACAGTTATTACTCGCAGACATGCCTTCCCTGTTATGGTCTCGTGTTGTACCATCTAGGTTCCGCATTACTATCACGTTTTAGTTTAATTGGAACAAATTTATCTGTAGTCTCGCATCATATCTCTGAATATGCACCAAGATTCATCCGCGCCTGCGCTATCAGTCGCCACGCGGAAATTAATATATTCATTGTGCTGAAAAGATCTAAATCTTGGGAAATCGGCTTTGGCGAACAAATAAAGCATCCTTTTTGGCTTTATCAGTTTCTTTTATTTATTTTTTATTTTATTTATTTATTTCCATGCGGCCTCTAAACAGGCCATAAACGGCCTTTTACAAGGGGCTCATTAACATATCAAGGGCGATTACAAACATCCATGCCCTAGGGGGAGAAAAACCCACCTAGGCGGGATTCAAACCCGCGACCTTCGGATTGGCAGACGAAGACATTACCCTGCCACCACTCGGCGTACACTACCTTATGATCGCTTATTCCCTCAACTATAGACACATTATTCCTACGCTCCGGGTAGTTTGTAGCCAATAAATCTAATATATTTTTAGACCTCGCTGGAAATGTCACTAGTTGACATAAGGAGTGCTTACCGAAAGTTTCAATTAAAGTTTCGCATGATTCACGTTCTCTGCCACCGAGATTAAAGCAATTATTATTCCAATCAATCGAAGGTAGATTGAAATCACCCCCTAAAATAATGGCTCTCTCTTTATTAATCTCACTTAGCGCCTCCACTAGCTTATCAAGGAGTGGAATAATTTCTAGACTTTCATTAGGAGATCTGTATTCCGTCTCTATGTAGTCTTTCTGTCGTCTGTGCGTGGATCTAGTGACTAAACTATCTAACAGAATATGAGAAAATCTCGTATTTATATTGGACATCATCCAAAAGTGAGGCCTTGTTGAAATGAACCATATAGCGCTATGTTGGAGGGTACTTGACCCAGTCAAAAATGTCGGTTTGTTTGAAGACGAATAGCTATGGGAATTCGTTTTCAAGCGACTTCAAAGATTTTGATTAAAATCCATCGTTGTTATAAACAAAACTATACGAACTATATATCTCAAAAAATGACTATATGACAATGAGATTAAATTAAATGAAGCTTTACGGCCAACCACCGCTAACCAGACGTTATGTAAAGACCCTCAGAACCATATCCTTCTCCCCTACCACTATACGAGTATTCACTCCTGCCCTTCTACTAGAAGTAGAGTTAATGCTATGTGAAAAACCGCGGATAAATATTTTTCGTGCATAAATAGGTATGTAGAAATATAACCAGTGACACTATTTTATGAACTAGAAGTTTACGGATATGATAAAGTTTGTGTAACGTATATGGCGCCATTTTTTCTATTATTTTGCTGAATATTATTATAAACTGTATAAGACATTTCTATGCTGAGAATTCTTTATTTTTTGTTCCATTTTCCACACTAGAGCCAACGACGTCAGCGAAATAATTATGAAAAACTGTTTCGAAAATTAATTTATTATGTATCGATAAATACAGAGAATAGTTTTCTGGTTTCTAGAAAACTGGAGAATTTATTCATTTGTTGAATCGTCTTTCCAATTAATATGAAACTTAATTATTCAGATTCATATCATAAAAATGGAGATTATTCAGGTTAAATATTTATTTTGAGTAAAATATTTATTTTGATTAAAATATTTATTTTGCGTAAGTTATTATTTATTTTGAGTAAAATATTATTTATTTTTCGTAAATGATATATTTTTCGTAAAATACTATTTATTTTTACTGAAAATTTATTTTGAATAATAAATGCGTAGTGAGATAGAAGGTAGGCAAATATTTACCAGAAACTGACAAATGACATCTTCGTTGGAAATTTGTCCTCTTAAAGACGAATGTATCGTTTCCATCATAATTTGGTGAATTTTCATCATTGCTTGATTACCTCGCACGGAAGAAATCTCCAGGTTAGGAAACGATAAATATGCTCCCATCCAACCTACAATGACGTTGGCTAGCTTCATTTCTTCCTGAAATTCATACGAATTATTACTTGTATAAATAACCAAGTAATTCGAAAATGAGCGACTAGCTCACTAAAAGTAGCTCTGATGGAAAGAGTGAGTAGTAAATCCCTATGCGATAAGCACAAGATTTAACCCGGAAATGGTACACTGGGGCACTGAACACTCCCACGGATTTATATTTTGCGTGTGAGAGATGGTTAGACATATTAACTTGTCACTTTTAGAGCTCTTTTAGGGTCACTTAAAAATGGTGTTGATAATTTTTTTGTTTGTCATCACTCATTTTTGTGTTTTCTGCAGCGTCGTTGAGGCACTCTACCGGAATCGTATATTTTTTTTCGAACCTGTTTCAATGAACTTTATTATTCACCGTAATTTCCAAATCTGACGTAAACTATAATTCCACCGATCAGATTAGTACAAAATGCGACATTGAGACACATTTTTATACATTGCACCGATCTTAAAACTTTTGCCACGGATTCCGTTATAGCTGTTTACCTCTCGGAGTGGATAAACTAGAATATGGCCTCTTGTTATCTTTTATGGGTTGTTAAATGCTGCAATTATCCATGCATTTGTTATTTTGTCACACAATAATGGCATGAAAGTCAAATATAAGCTGACTAGGCATTCTTTCTTGATGAACTTGGAAGAAGCTCCAAGAACTCCTCCAAATTATAACTTTGAGAACTTCCCTCTCAACTTCGACTGGCAGAGGCTTCAACGAGTCTTGCAATCAATTTGGAGTCAAGGAGTGGAAGATGCCAGCTATGCGACCGCAGCAAGGGCTGCAAAACTACAGCACGCTGCAAGAGCTGTCAGGAGTTTACTTGCCGAAATAATTCGGTCATAATTTGCAACAAATGTTTTAAATGATTTTAAAAACTTTCTTTTCACTTTTTTGTTTATAAATTTAAAAATAAACACATTTGTTTGCTAACAGTTAATTGCTAAATACATATTTTCTTCATGGGGTACTAAGTGCCCCAGTGTACCTGATTAAGGTACCATAACCTTACCAGGGTTAATACGGAAGAAATTTAAATTAGGAGAAAAATTCCGCTATTATCAGGAATCGAACACCGCAGATTAGTGCTTTCTATGAAAGGCAAATAGAAATCCTTGCAGAGCGAGAGATACACTGACAGAAGCGCCGTTGGTCGTCGGAAGTTGCGTATCTCAGAGGACGATAGCTGCTATCGCCCCTTCAAAACGCAGCTGTGCAAATTGCGCGCTGAGCTTCTTACGATTCAAAAATTTTTGATTTAAAAGTTTAATTATAATATATATATAATAACATATATAATATATATATATAATATATATAATAATATATATACTATAATAATATCGAACACCCTCATTACGAGGGTGTTCGATATTTTTCCCGATTTAAGGAAATGCAATTCACATGCATAATAAATAATTTTTGGAGAACACGGGGCGTAATGCAGTCGCACTGATGGCACCGCCATCAAGCCCTCCTTGATAACACCCATCGTCTCCCTTTTGAGAAGTTTCTGGATCCGACACTGGATGTGAGTATATCTACTCATGAGTTTCTGTAAACATATTCTAGAAACAAACAACTTAAGTCAATGCTTACTCGAGAATGTTTATCAAGGGGGACGCAATACTGGAAGCAGGGGAAATCCCTCAATGACAGGAGTGTCCAACCTTTCTGCCTTCCCGGTCTATATGATAGGCTCAAAATCATCAATAATATTTCTCCAAAAGAGCCGCAGGTTGGCCGCTTTGGGATGTAAGAGAAATATCCCCATAATTATTCTGTTGGCTGATCAGCGACTGAGCAGTCAGGCACTCAGTAAAGAATTTTGAGTGAGAGTTGGTAGGAGATTGTTGGTTGTTTCTATTACTATATGTTGTTCCAGAATTAATTTAAAAAATTTCTATTTCCGTATTTTGATTATTATTATTATTATTTGGCCAGCAAGAAGCATACTGATGTCCGATTTGGCCCTCGTTGTGAAATGAATTTGACACCCCTACATTAAATCATTGCGTTTAGTTTCAAGGATGTTTAAAATTACATTTATTCTAGTACACTTAGCTCCTAAAATTTTAGTTTGACGTTCCTATAATGAGAATTTTTCTACTATTAACAGCTTTAGCGAGTGAAATCGTAAATCCAATATTTTAATAAAAAACGTTCAAAACTGTTTCCAAAAGTCAGATAGACATAATTTTGAGGCAGGAAATGAATGTGCATTTATTGATCCAGTTACTTAAAAATGGGAAAAAGTTTGTACACACATTTCGCTTTCGAAGGAATATTTTTTTTATGCATACCTCAGTGAAGTTATTGTCCTTCTCCTCCCTGAACAGCTCAATGACTCCGAGACATGTGTTGTTAATTGAAAGTACGGGCAAACACAGCACCGATCTTGCCTGAAATCCTTATAAGAAATACATCTAAGCATTCATAATTCATATTTCATGCCCAATATTACGCACTACTTGCGATTATTAGCAGACTGATGCAATCGCTAGTGAAAAATGCTGGGTTAATATGAAAGACGTTTTCCATTTTTATGGCGAAAATAAAATTAATAGGTATTATAAACAAAAATAATTTTACTCATAAATTTATTAGAATGGAGAAACTAACTTGTGTAATGATTATATAGCAGTAGAGTAGTCGAAGGAAGGCCGGTTTCAGATAAAAAATATATGTAAATTGGTATCAACCAGCCATAACGGACGTCCTCCAAGAGGTACGTCGAAGAAAATGCCTCAAATGCCTTTCGGGACAGGATCTTAAGATCACATAATTCCGTCAACTTTATTTTGATAAATGTTTATAAACTTAATTATAGATCAACATATTGTTATGTTGTCACAAAGAGTCAATTGAAATTTATTTTCAAAGACATATTCTGCTATTTTCTATTGCCATTTTTATTTGTCAAAGTACGGACTACTGCCATGTTACAGGCGGAAGCGATGAAAATCGGAGAGCGTACTCCACCGCGTTCCCATCGACGGAATTGAACAAAACTTCTGATTGACTATTTTTCGTTTTCACCGTCTGCGCCGCATGCGTGGAAACGTACCTGAATATGGGATAGGCTCTTTGTTTTGAAATACAGCTGACATTGTATGTCATCATATATTGCTTGTTTTATCATTCATTGTTATTCATGTTTTTTAAAATAAAATTATTTTTAAAAAAACAATTTTTCAAAATTCTAAATATTGATTTTGCCGCCTCTCTGAAGTGGTCTCTGTAAGCGAGTGCTTACGCCTGAAACCGACCCTGGGTAAGGAGGATATATTTTGCTCGTTCCAAAAATAAATACATGATTATTCGAATAGCAAATGATATGTAAGTATATTCAATTTTATATGTTTTTCTTAAGATTAAACATACTTACTCCAAGGAATACCGTCAGGAAATCGGCTGTCTCCGACCACGGGGCTTGCTAAAATCACTTCGCAGTTCCTTGCAACATGAACGGCAACAATTGAGGGCTCGTCTGCTTACGAAAAATACAAAATTAATACTTTTGAAAATTTCCACCTAGATTTAAATATGATCTTCATACGTTATTTGACGAAATTTTCAATATTTCTGAAAAGGCTGGAAAAAAATTTTCAAGATGGTTACTCATTTTAAAAATTATAATTTAATTTTTTTTAGGCGAACGATTGCAAGATGAAATTGGAGAAATTTTCGGTTGATTCAGTTGACAATCACACTACTCGCGTAAACTTTAAATGAGGGTAATGAACTTGCAAATAATTTATTACATTAGGGTTTCGGGATGTGCTCCAGATCCTATACTATGTGTAACCCCAAGCCAGGCGCTGAATTACGTGGTGCGATTGCCGTAGACAAGGGTTTTTCAAAGTATGGGTCGCGAAATGTTGAAAATGGGCCACAAGGCCCTCGCCCACAAAGCATATGGATGGGCCCCGCGCATACGAAACCCGTGGGCCCCACGCATGGCCGACCCTCGCTCTCCAAGTATTTAAGACCCATAGGCGACACACTTAGCACATTGAAAGTCCAACCATATGCTTAAATTCTAAAAAGAAATGACGGAAAAATAATCACTTAAATAAAATTACATTTTTATTTAACACAAGATACAATTCATGAAACATATTCAATTATGAACCAATAAGTATTCAAACAAAGAAACCTTTTAAGCTTATAATTTTGACAAACTAGCTTTTTAATTTGTAAATTTACATGATTTAGATGCTGCAAAATAAACAATAATTTCATCTAAATCTAATTCATTGACTACATTTGCTTCAATGCTCAGCATTCCAAAGTTTGAAAGCCTGTTTTGGGTCATTGTCTTTCTTAAATAGTTTTTTTTATTTCAGTTTTGAAAACGACCTTCTGGATTAGAGATGGGCAAACATAAGAATATTCGTAATGCAATCTCAACATTTGAAAATAGTCGTGTTTGCTTGAGATTAGCTAACAACATAACCAAGTCCATTCATCATCTTTAAACAATGTGTCACTATATGAATTATATTGCAACAATTCTTCTTTCAAACAATTTTCCTCAACATTTTCCCCATAGATTTTAAAAAACTCAACAATTGAAGGTTGTTTATTCCATAGAAATGCAAAGACATCAATTATTTTTTTGTAATTTTCAGTCCGTTGTTTAAGACACATTATCAGAGTATCTAGTATAACATAGTAGGTGTTTACTTGGAAAGCAGAAGATATGTTTTCAGAAAACTCTTCCTCATTCTCCTTGCATTCAAATTTATCAAATAACTTACTTTGTGCACTATTTTTGTTTCCTTCCCCTCTAAATATAGGTTCAAAATCTTTGCCATTCGTTTCTTTTAAAATCTTTCTTCCCTCTTCGATATAATTCATAAA
Organism: Tanypteryx hageni; assembly: GCA_028673005.1. Taxonomy (NCBI): domain Eukaryota; kingdom Metazoa; phylum Arthropoda; class Insecta; order Odonata; family Petaluridae; genus Tanypteryx; species Tanypteryx hageni. The sequence goes on along the minus strand of CM054116.1, from coordinate 13,045,385 downwards.
AGCCTTTTCGTTTCGTTTGCTCGAAACATATTCAATTAGGCTTGATAATGAAGCATAACAATGTTTCAAGTTAGACTTTTTGTTTTGAATTGAAATACTGACTGCATCAATCCTTGCTAAGACATCCTTAAAAATGGCACAAAGCGTTGCTGTATTCAAGTACAGTAGTTCTTTCTTCAGGTTTCTGCCTTCTATTATGCTCTCCTGATTCAAGAATTTGTCTTGTATAAGATTATCCAAACATTCTATCACATCTCCATATCCATCATCTACGAACAGTTTGAAAACGAGCTGAAAATCGTATAGTAGATAAAAATTTTAATAACTTTTTACCTGTTAAACATCATTTAACTTCTGCCATCTTCAAGTCGATGAATTGAAAATATTGTGCAAACGCTGCAAAAGGGCGAAGAAACGTGTACATTGTTTCGCTAGCTAAATTAAGACTGCATGGCGCACGGTATTATGGCCTGCATCGCCTCGTCTCTGATGAATTTTTGTGCTCCACTATACACACCAGATAAAATGGCTGCCTTATTGTAAGTCTGTCCCACACAGTCTGATAATTTAATACATCTTTTTTTCAGTTCTTTTGAAATAGTTTCGGCCAAATATTTTCCAGTGTGCCTTTCTTCTAAAGCAATGAATCCCAGAAATGATGATGCTGGGTCTCCCGCTTCAGTGCAGTATTGGATAATGAAACGGAGTTGATCTTCATTTGAACAATCAGGTGTTGAGTCAACAATAATTGAGAAATATTTCTTTTTCGTCACTATGCATGATATTTTTTCAGATACTTTTTCTGCCAATATATTTATCAACTCCTCGTAGACAGTTTTAGATAATTAGGAAATTTTACATTTCCCACTATTAACTTTCATCTTAATGTGTTGTTCCATGAATGGATCGAATTTTCCAAGGAGCCGCATAGTAGATAGAAACAATCCACAGTCTCTATCTTCAATGTTTTCTGCATTTCCACGAAAGTTAAGTTATTTACAGCAAGAAATTTAATTACTTCGATTATCCTTTTAAGTATTTTTTTCCAATAACTTTTTTCTTCATTAAGTTGTTCTAGTAGATATTTATCCAACCTGCTTTTATTTGCTCTTCTACTATAAAATAATGTACCAGCAGTCATATGTTCTGAACTTTTTTCATGGCTTGATAAATGCTGAGCAGCAGTACCTCAGTCATTATATCCTACTACCAGAGCATCTCTTTGATTCCTAGATTTTACAAAAAAAGCTTACAATATAAACAGAACACTTTACCGCTTTTTGGGGAGTAAATTAGCATTTTCTTTTTTCTTTCTCACTATTCGGTTTGGTAGAATAAAAAATATTACTAGTCAACTTTCTTTTTGATCCAAACATAACCCTCGTAGAATTTTCAAAATTTTCATCATCATTTTGGTTAGGTAATCACTCCAGAGATGATATTAATTCTATGAAATCATCAATCACAATACAATCAATGGGATCATTAGAATATTCTAATATATTAGTGTGTACATCTGAGTTACATGGTTCTGGTTCAGGTGGAGCTATGTTATCCTCCGCTATCGAAGAACAAGCTGGGCTCTTAGGAATGGGGCTAAGAAGGTCAAGAATTCCTTTCGCGCAATTCTCCGCATCTGAAGCACTAGTTGATTGTACATTAATATCCTGCACTGTATCACATTTACTACTATTATAAGTTACAAAAAAGGAATTTTTTCATGCTTTCAATTTCCTTTAATTTTTCTTTTCGTTTTTGTGCACCTGATTTATGTTTAGAAGACATTATGGGTTATTGATATGTTTTCATTTATTTCTTAAAAATTTAGTATTTAAAAATCGTACTCTGTATTTCATCTAGTGAATTAAGAAATACCACTTCCGTAAGTATTTATTTCTTCAGTTAATAGTTCATGGTTTCTCGAGGTGATCACTACACAAACACGAAACAAATCAAACCGGAGCCTCCCACATATCACTCGCAAAAATGTCTTGTTATTTCTAAATTCCAATTATGTCCCTAGAGAAAATGGCACCACCGCAAACTTCATAGACGCAGCTATACAGAAGAAATTATCAATTAATTACTAAAACTTGACGAATATATTTATTTATTGCAATATTGTAACATTCCCGAATATAACGTCTTTCTTCAATTTTAAGAATTTATTAATAGCCCAAAACCTCTATTTCAGAATATTGCATATTTTACGTATAGTTAGCTCTTAAATAAAGAATAATCAATTTTAATACAAAATTTTGACCAAATTCAATTAAAAATCAGGTTTTCAACTGTTGAATCAAATATAAAATGAACTTTACCTTAACTCCGAAGATGTTTTCCGCGGTTTCTTCACTGTTGCACTCACAAAGAAAACACACTAGGATTGCTAACTATGTACAATTTTAGTAACAGAGAACTTATAAACTCTGCTGTTAAATTCTTCTGGTTATAAACATAAAAGTATAATATTTAAACAACTCGATACTGAACTCACAAAACACTTGACGCAAAGTGTAGCTTTCACGGCAAGTCAAGTAAAACTAATACTTTGGAGCTCTTCACCCTTTCCAAAATGGACCGATTCTAAGAAAAACCCTACAAATGCATTCGGTTTTTCACCCTTGTTTCCTCTCCTTCTGGAAACTATGAGGACCCAGGGCTATTAGGCCTTGACTAGAGGAGTAATTATTCATGCCGAAGATGGGCGTTTAGAAAACGACGCGTTCTGAAGGCCGAACGCCGGACAATAGGAGTGACTTTTCGCCATATGGCGCGTTTTTTCTTCGCTAAGTCGAGTAGAATGCAGTAAAAAAAGAAGAGTATATTATTTTTTACAGGTTTATTCATAATTATATACAAAATTATTCACATTATAAACAAAAATATTCAAATTTAAAACAAAATTATTCATAATTATAGACAAAATTATTCATAGTTATATACAAAAGTGTTCTATATAAAATTTAACGAATAACCCATATGAAGTTTTTTTAATGACTGAAATCATACAAAGAACCCGAAAAACAAGAGCTATAATCACTTTGGAAACTCTAAAGAATATAAGAAGGATGGTTCTTAAAGGAAAATCACCTAAAGAAATATCAAGTGACTTAAATATTTCACTTAAATCAAGCTATGTCTGGATGGAAAAGATTGCCGATTTCAATGGAAGTAACGCAGAAATGGATAGTCTTGTAAAAAGACCAGGACGAAGGAAAAATGATCTAACAGAAACAGATACTCAATTCGCTGATATTGTACAAGATGATCCACAGCTTACACAAAAGGGAATTATGGCACGTCTAAATTTTTAAAATATAAATTGTTCACAAGCGTCAATCTCAAGAAGTTTTTAAAAAATTAATATTACGTATGTCTAGAAAATATGGGTATAGTCCAGTAAACACGCCGGCAAGAATTACTGTTCCGACTTCACAAGGTAAAAATGTTTCTTTGGTTGCAATGATGTCTTTAAATGGGGTTTTTAATTATAAAATAATAACAGGTGCTTTTAATTCAAACCTTTTAATACAGTTTTTGAGGGAATGTGTTGAAAAAAGTATGCTGAGAAAAAACAATTTTAATGGACAATGTACGCTTTCACAAAATGGATATTGTAAAAACATTTTAGAGGTTAAAGGTCTAACGTAAGATTTGATTACATACCGCCATAAAGCCCAGAATTAAACCCCATAGAAGAGATCTTTAGTTGTTTAAAAAGTCGATATATTAATAAAACGCCAAAACCATCTTCATTTGAAATGATAAATCAGTACGTTGAGAAAGTAATTGAAGATATTAATATAAATATTTCCTTTAGAGCCTTCTATGATCATATGAGAGAATATTTAAATCGTGCATATCATGGTCAATGTTTATAATATAACTTTCCTTAAAATATCAAAGATATTTAATTTTATTTTTATGTATATCCTTTTGCAAAATACAATTCTTCTCGATTCTTTATTTATTTTCGTTTTTTTTTAATTTTGTATATATTATTGAATAATTTTGTTTTTCATTTGAATATTTTTTATTATAATTTGAATAATTTTGTTTATAATTATGAATAAGCCTGTATAAAATGCATTTTATTGAGGTGGAAGCAATGGAGTACTATTTCGAAAGAGAAACCACATATTTGCAAGATGCCCGTTATGGGCCCCCTTTACCTTTGGGTCCCACGCTCTTGCGTGTTTTGCGTACCGATTAATCCGGCCCTGTTCCTATGCCTTTCTCAAAAACTGACCTACTGCAGCACCCTCGCGTAGCAAGGGGACACTAATTATTTTCCTGGAAAATGTAAAGAGTAGTTTCCGAAGTTTCGTTCTCGATACACTTATATCTGAGGATAAATTTCCTTGAAGGTCTATTTCCAGAAATCAATTTTTATTAAAAAGAGAAAGTAATATCAGAGCCCAATGGTTAATTACAACTATTGCAAAATGGAAAAACCACCTAATAACCATAAAAATAATAACAAAACAAGCATTTACACGCCGGTTTAGGAGAAATTACTCCACGCCAGGGACCTAACACACGCAACCTCACACACATTCCTGGTAGAGGAGAAGTACTCCATACCAGGGACTCTTTTTCTCAAACACGCATAAAACATAAAATCTCTTAGTGTCCACAAGAGACACTTTGATGACATCGATATTGTCCATAACTTGTCTCGAGAAACATTTACTAAACAAAACTCAATCTCTTGAGCGAAGGACTTAACTGTTGTCTCCCTCACAAAGAACCTTCTTTGGATGATATTACAGGCATTGAATCATCCATTAAAAACCTGAGTGATACTAGCAAAAATCACCTAAGAGCTGCTTGAAAAATACTACTGGACCATAATATAAAAAACAACACTACAAATCACTTTCCCAATCCCGATTACACTCATTAAACTTTTAAAATTAAAGGACTTTTTATTTAAAAGCCGAGGAATGAAATTCCATTGTCATGAATCAACATAATAAATTTGATAAAGGGGTGCCGGTGGTGTAGCGGTTAGGACGCTGGCTGCTACTCGCCTGCTGCTCGAAAGGTCAGCAGGTACGAATCCTACGAAAGTAGGATTTTTCTAAGGTCGCCCGGACCCCTGTTTGTGTGGCCTGAGGAGATCGCGCAAAGTCAGCGTTCCGTTCTTCGTAAGGGACGTTAAGCCGTTGGCTCCCTTAGTGCTTTTCGTTAAGAGTAGGCTAATGCCGGCACCGGGTTTCCCTCCTCCCTTGTGATTGTGTTCGGTGTGGAAGGAGTTATGGCTATAATAATCCAAGAGGATGATTAGCCAAAAATACACACACACACAAAGGAGTGATTTCAATTTTTTCAAAAATATTGTCTGATATAATCCATGTTGAAGTTATTTACATCAGAACACAGATCCTTTCAACCGCTTTGACGCTAATTAATTACCTTATTTTAAATCTGTTAAATAAGCGACTATATAAAATAATTTCTTGAAGAAACGGCTGCTCACCATAATTTAGTGGTCATGCCCACAGATTCCCACTGGTTCAGCGAAGGAAAATCCCTTTCCCGTGTGTGGGAAGTCTTTTGGGAAATCTTTCAGGAAATTATAGCCTTTCTCAGTGAAAATTTTCCAGGAAAATTTCCAGAAATATTTTCTAATGGATTTAAGATAGCCTTTTCGTATACTGTAGACTTGTTTTGTCAACTAAATGCAATGAATTTGAAGGTGCAGGGAAATAACCGCCTTATAACAGATATGTTTGATTTAATCTGTGGTTTTGTGAATAAATTGTCACTTTTTAGAAAACAATTGGCCGAGGACCTATTTAACCACTTTCCTGAATTTCCAGAAACCATTCGGAAATATGAAAAAACGGAATGTCTAGATTATGTGATTCATGGAATAGTAATGCTGAGTCCAGAAACCTAGAAAAAAATTTCAAAACATGAAATTGCATAAAAACAAATTTCAACTTTCTGATACTCCTATGCAACTTGACGTATGATATTTTAAGGACCGAAATGGAATTGTTGGCAATTCTGCCGTCAACATAACTCGAACTCATACAGGAACACAAAATGAGATAATTTTTGGAAGTCCTTTGATTCGATGAAATTTCCTGTTATACGAACCGAAGCTCTGAAAGTTGGGAAAGTTGTCTGTGAGAGTGCCTTTTATATTATGAATAATTTAAAAAATAAACAAGATGATCCAAACGGAACTTATGATGCCTACTTTCCATTTAATCACTTATTTAATACTTTTATTGCCTTTAATAGATTTAAAATCACCGCGGATATGTTGCTTTGTGTGTTCCCAAATTTCATAATTTAGCGTTATAAAATATTACGAACACATTCGAACGGAATATTAAATTGACCCCGCGTATTTGCGTGGCAAAATAACGCGTAATGAGTGATAAAAACTGCAAAAACGCCAGTATTCACACAAAATTCGATGAAATAGAATCGATAAGCAAAATTCTCCGATAATAATTAGAATTTCCATTCCTTTCCTCAGAGGATAATATAAATTCCGCTCCGATATTACGATTTTAAGATATTTCAATGTGTAACGGAAAATAACCGCACGATGGAATTCAGATTTTCCATATAAATCAAATGGGAAGGATAGTTCCTGGAATCGAACCAAGGACTTTCAATCTTCGCAACAAAAACCATACTTGGGAGCTCGACCCAAGTAGCAAGAGATTTTCACCAAGTGTCGTGAAAACAGCGGGGACAGAGACACAACGACGAAACTATAATGCTATTTCCATTCTGGTGCAGCGAAATATAATTTTCGGTGCAAAAACATCCACTGATGTGCTAAATGCTAATGACAAACTATAAATAGAACATAGAAATATAGACATATAACAATCCAATAGTTGAATTTGAATAGATTTAAGTAATACCACAAAACACAATACACCTCGTAGGTGAAGGCGATTCGAAACGAAACTTAGTTAAAGTCAGTTAAATCACATCCAATAGTTACTATCCTCTTCCGGCTCCCGGTAGGTCAATGTCCACTCCACACAATGTTTTCCTGCCGGATAGGATGGGAACGAGAGCGGGACACCTGCGTCGACTTCACTCGTTGCTCCCCTGTGCGTCTCGTCGCTCGGAAGGCCACTATCGGAATGGACTGTCACGTGACGCCGGTGGTGAAGGAGGAAGGTAATGACGTCAGGCGGGTAATTCAAAATGGTTGAATTATTCCCGGTAATTGGTCGCTTTTCCACTGTTCTTGCATAACCAGGGGAAAGAGGGAAGGTTAAAGAGGCGAGGGGTAATTAGGGTATATAAAGCAGAGAGGCACCACGGGAGGGCGTGTCGACCGTGGCGTGGCGTCCGTGGGCGTGGTGTTCAGTCCGGCGATATCACGAATATCGCTATCGTATAAGTGCGGGAGTAAAGGGGGGGGGGAGGAAAAAATCGCCACACTGGAAATTAGGCTAAAAAGAGCAAGACTAAATGGGGACCACCTGAAAGATTTTTTGAGAGTTGCTTTAGGAAAATATTTGGTTGATTTATAAAATCTAGCTAATTCAATTCAAAACCAGTGTTCTCATTAACTATGATTGCTAAAATTGCTGATCTAATAATGTATGTATTGTATGGTTTTGCAATTTACTGTGAAATGCATAAATTCAACTTTCTCTAAAATGATTTAAATGCATATATACCAAGTATTTCATTGCCTTTTTGTTAATAATTAATTCTTAAATTTTAAAAAATTCCTAGTCCTCTTCTAATGTACTAGAACGCCATTTGGTGCTCGCCTCCGTGAAAAAGTTAGGAAACTCTCGCTATAGGCGCTCGCCCTATATCCGCCACTGCCCCATGGGATCAGAGATGATGTAATATCTATATATTTTCACGGAACAGTCTGTTGAGCTAAACAATGTAAAGTTTAACGGTTCCAGTGGTGCAAATGATATAATTCTAGTCTGGATTGAGAAAAAATGAAAGATTTGCAGTTACGGTGGAAAAGAACCTAATAACATCTCTAATCTTCTCTGTATATGATGGTGACTTCGGCGTTATTGTCGGTTTCTGGTAATTCCTTAACTTTGGAATCCTGATACGGTAGTTTTGTATATATTCCATATAGAGAGATATTTTTCATTAACAATTCAAATTGTGTTCTTCTGTAGCTGTCTTCACATTTTGTATTTCATTTTTAAACGTATTAAAATAAGTCCTCGATTTATGTCCTGGATGCGTTCCCGGACAACATAACGTTGAATGCAATGACTTAAACCGAAACTGATTTTGCCATACACGATGATATTATATTGTGGATACGTTCCCGGTAAATTTTATTGCCATAATATGTAGAAAAATATATTTAATAACTATTGTTTTGCTAAATAAATTAACAATGATCATAAATAAAATCGTCCGTATATTCTTCAAAATGAGCGGAGAAATGTGATAGAGTGATAGAGAGGCGTGGAGCGACGGAAAGGGGTCACTCATGCAAATGGTATCAGGAGAGTCTCAGTCCAAGTTCCCACTCGCTCCCACGCCTCCTTCAAACAGCAGCTTGTTTTATTTACCCTTTATGCATATTTATATTTTAGATCGAGCGCTTAATTTCTCGAATTTTGTTGCTTCAAAATAATTTAATCGAATTTATATTATAAATTTCGCTTACCTATCCTCCATTGGAGCTTTTCAACCGAGCAGTCATTATTTCTTTTAGTTTCCAAGGTAATCTTTCGATAGAGATAGTCGACCAAGTAGATATGGACTCCTGAAAAGATACGCTGTTACATGAATAAAAATAAAATTACATGATAAAATTGACTTGGAAAGAATAAAAACGGGGATTAATGTTTTATAGAAAAACGAATGCAACATTCATTGCAAAAACTCTCTCATATCCGTGCGCTTCTGTTCCGCCAGCGTGACTGGCTACGTTATTATGTGAGCTACTTGGCAGTAATTTAGCGTAAAACTTGATACATTATAATTTCACTGGACGTTATTAATTACATTCTGAGATATATAGATCATATATTTTTAGGATTGCTCTTATCAATACGCAAATTTGTTGTTTAAAAGATTTTTTCTCCAACGTACCATTTCCGAATATAAATTATTTTATATTTTAAACGGCCAGTATTTTGGTTCAAGATGAAGGATTAAAGTAAAAAAGTCTCCTAGCTAGTAGAAATAAAATGGCGTTTACCGCATATCTCTCCGACAAACAGTTCTTTAGATAGAATGCGTGACAAAAGGACGGACATACACTTTGGAAATTATATATAGAATGACAGCAATTTCTATAATTGGATGAATTTCAATGACAATATTTGGAGTTACTTTTGAAACAATCGTCATCATCATCAAAATCACCTTCGCTACACGAATTAGGCCGTGTCTGGCGTCGATTGAGAACTTCGAGAACATTGAATGCTTAAGATAATGGACTGCACGCGCACTAATTCTCACCGAAGAGAGAAGGGTATAAACCCGGTGCGGCTTTAGCTTACTCTTGCGAAGAGCGCCAATGTGGCACACTGCATCCGAAGGATGGAATGCGTGCAGCGTCGTCCTACCATTAGCGACGGAGGAAGGGGCTGACGAGCGTAGCCCGTGGGGCGAGCGAAAATGCCTCGCGAGGCGAGGGACGGGGTTGGAAGGCTAGTAAAGTGGCGGATCCAAGCGGGGAGTGATCGCACCCCTCCCCCCTTCGGAGGAGGGGTGCATTCTTAAATTCATTCCGCGCAAAATTCTTTGATCCTGCGCCGCAGATTAGGTCTGGACGGCAAGGGAAAGAAAGATTCTGACAGTGACAGGAATTTTCAAAATGTAGTCGTCGCCAGAGGGGGCTTCAAGAGGGGACACGGGCGATCGTCCCTCTTTGAATATTTCGGGATAAGCCTCTGGCCTAGTGTTATGTAGTACATAAATTGTTCTTCGGAAAAATAGCTGTCGAGGTCTTTAAAGGATTCTTGTTTCCATAAGTAATTCCAAAGCATTCCATGCTATATATTATAATCTCTGGAAATTCACGAAATTAATGATTCCGATAGAGAAAGATAGTTTCTCAATCGCAGTACTAAATTTCGTACACTCGTTTCCAAAAGTATTCCAACAATTTGAGCGGCGTCGCTTTCGCGGCAGAATGAATTTTCACTTCCTATTTACGTGAATGTTATGTCAGCCGGTGAATATGTATTCCTGTTGTGACGCCACCTCACCCTTCAGGGTTTATTATTGCATAAAATGCGACTTATTCTTAAGTATCGACCGGAATTAACAGATAGTATTCCGCGTCTTGCGCGATCGTTTGAACGTAATATTATAATTCGCCATTGTTATTTAACAGTCATTATTGCATCGTGATGATAGCGTAAGCAGGCCCATGGAATGGTCTTTTTTGTCCAAGTGAGGGGTTGTTGGGGGAGGACTGAAGCAAACTCGCTGCGTAATTAGTTCTAATAGTAGAAGTACAATTGGATTTACGAATTTCGAATCGACGATTTCATCGGTTTTATCAAATTCTCCGGTTCGATAGTATTCGTTACATATGGGGAATAGCAAAAGTGACAAGGCACAACTCTCAAAAACAGTCGAGATGTATGCGTTTAAAAAAGTAAAAAAAAAACACTTTTGCAGAGCTTCTTCTGCCATTATAGCATTCTCCGTATATTCCACGTTAAACACCAACGTAAGAAGTCGGTTTCGCTGACGGATTGTAATGTAATTGTAATCTTTTTTATAATTCATCGAGTTAAATTGTAGTTGCAACCATCATCATTTCGTTTTACTATTCCTACTTCTTAAACGCATTGTAGAACCAAGAAAGTTGGATTGTTCCACTTCATTTAATTGGGATACTGTCGCTTCGAGTTTCGTGAAATTGCTAGTTGATTGCTTAAAGAACATTACACCTTGAATATCAATCAATCATATATTAAATTGATTAACATGACATTCACCTGTCTGTTATTTGTGTATCCAATATTCACAGCAGTTGGCAAGATTTCCCCTCGGATTTCTTCAGGGGGGGTTATTTTGCAATATCTTGCCAAGTTATTCAGTGGTATATCAAACTGTTGCTTTGACTTTCTGATAGACAGCCCACCAACTTTGATCGCCCTTAATGTCCCCGACATTACATCAGGGACCGTTTTCCCCCGCTCCGATTTCCTTTTATAATTTCGCATTATTCACCTGCTAAACAGTTTTAAAATATTGTTCTAGATTATAGGAGGCGGTAAATATCATGATTTTGTTTGGCAGTAATTAAAAAAATACTTTCAACAAAAAGAGGCATTACAACAGAAAAAAGAATGGCAGAAAAGTATGTTGTTATGTATTTAAAGTTAAGGGACAAGTTGGTACACCGCACTAACCTGCCCCGTTTTTGGTGTACCAACCAACCCCAACGCCATATTGCGTTTTTGACGTGAGGGTATGATGGCACGTGTGCATTTAGAAACACATTCGCACTTGAATCCTCTAGCTATAGGCTTGTACTTTTTGGAATATCAATGAAAAATGATAAAATCTATCATTTACATAGCTGTATTACCTAATGATTTAATGAAGTTAAACAAATTACTTACCACGTTAATATTTAAAGAAAAGCACAATATCTTTTCAACAAGAGAGCGTCAGATACTTTCAATCACATTGCACTCTATTCATCCGCTGCTGCAACTCCCACATGCATTGTGGCACTATCTACCAGAAACCTAGGGAGTTATGACACTTGTACGAACCTGGCCCTGTATCCAACCAGCCCCGGTCTCTCCTACACACACCTCATTATCATTTGTGTCAGGATTTCCTAGAAGTAACAATGATCCCTCTAAAGAAGATGCCAAAGACAATGCAGTGTAAAGACTACAGAACGATAGGCCTTCTGTCACACACTTCGAAGATCATTACAAGGATTCTTAATAAAAGGCTGAAGAAAAAATCAGAAGAAATGCTAGAGGAAGATCAATTCGGTTTCAGTAAAGGACGAGGACTAGAGATGCTATAGGGGTAGAATCATGTCAGAAAGGGCAATAGAGTACAGTCAAGATATCTGCGTATGTTTCGTAGATTGACAGAACGCCTTTGATAGAGTAAATTGAGTAAATTTGATGAAGATATTAAAGGATATAGGTGCAGACTGGAAAGATAGGAGACTGATCAGGAATCTATATGTGAATCCAATTGTAAAGGTCAGGTTGGAGAATGCGGACACCTGCGGTGTAAATATCGGCAGAGGAGTAAGACATGGCTGCTGCCTATCGCCGACCCTATTCAATATATATGGAGAAGGTCTAATGCAAAAAGCGTTAGAATACACAGGAGATTTCAAAATTGGAGGAAGGATAATAAGAAAAGTAAAATACGCGGATGATCAAGTACTTCTAGCAATAAAGGAAGAGGAACTCCAGAGAATGATAAATAGACTAGTAATAACAGGTATAAAATACGGTATGGAAATAAATATAGAAAAATCCAAGGTCATTCGAATATCGGGTAAAGAAGAGAATCTGAACATAACTATTGGGGGAAAGCCATTAGAACAAGTTTCAGAATATAAATACCTTGGAAGTATCATAACACGAGAGGCAAAATGTACGGATGAGATCAAAACTAGAATAGGAAAAGCAAAAGCGGCTTTCAGGAGAAAGAAACAACTACTTACAGGGAATATAAGGGAAGATATCCGCAAGAAGTTGATAAAATGCTACGTATGGAGTATAGCATTGTATGGGGCAGAAACATGGACGCTAAGGAAAAATGACATCAAATACTTGGAAAGCTTTGAAATGTGGACTTGGAGGAGAATGCTGAAGATAAAATGGACAGATAGGATGAAAAACGATGAAGTGCTACGAAGAATAGGAGAGAAGCGAATGATTATACAGACTATCAGAAAGAGGAAGGCTAACTGGGTTGGACATTACCTGAGGAGAGAGAGTATGATTAAAGACGTGTTAGAAGGAAAACTAGATGGGAAAAGGGAAAGAGGTGGGAAAAGGTTTCAGCTGATAGACGATTTGAAAGGGAAAGAGAGTTATCAAGAAATAAAGAGGACAGCGGAAAATAGGAATATATGGAGAACCAGGTTTAACCAAGAATAATCACGGACCTGTCTACGGACAGACTACCTATGATGATGATGATATAATAATATTTTATGGATTTGAAGAAATGCTTTAAGTTCACTCTAAAGTTGTTTTGTAATAATAATAATATAATATATAATAATATTTTATGGATTTGAAGAAATGTTTTAAGGTTGTTTGTGAGAATTTAACTTTTTCTCCTGCAATAACTTCTATTGGTGATTAATAATATGTTTCAGTGTTACAATATACAAGCCTGCTTTTGCACAGATGTGGCTATGAATGATTCTTTCATTAGCAATGTCAAATATATTTTATAATATGTTATCAAAGAAACTGATCACACAATAGATTTCTTAATGAGTAGGCTTAGATTCCGGAGAGGTACTGAATACTATATTAGATAATATATTCGCAAATTGTCTTCAGTCTTCTTAAGCTATCAAAATGCGTCATTATTTACTTGAGTAATGAAGAAAGTCCGGGATATTTACTTGCTAAAACTTGTTTCTCTATGCTGAATGTACATACATACTTGATAAGAACAAGTGGCGCAAATACAATCACTGCTTCGGTATTAAATTAGTTACTGTGAATCATAGAGATATAATTGTTTGTCACAGTCACTTCTGGGAAAATATTTGTCATGTTCTGCATCAGGAATTAACGTAGACACTACGCCGCAAGTTAGGGAGCTGAAATTTTTAAATTAAAGGTGGACTCATTCGTAAAGTAGTACATATATATACAATCTGTGAGTGGATCGTGGAAGCATGGAATAACCTCTCCTCAGAAACGATAATTAAGGGATTCAAAAAATGTTGCATAAATAATGCTTTAGATGGAAGGGAAGACGATATATTATGGGAAGATGATGACAAAAACGGCACGACGACCAAAAATTAGAATCAGACGAATCTGAAGCTTCAGAAACAAATGAAGTTCACGACGAGTTCCATATTACCGATGACGACTCCGATGATGGCGAATTTCCAGGATTTTAGGGAAATAGTTTGAAAAGTTTGATTTGTTTTCTTGATTAAAGATTTTTCCATGAGCAGACGCTTGATTTTTTTAAATTTTAGTTATCAGGTATTTCATTGTAACTGAAGACTCCGTACAGATAAAAAGTTTTATCTTAATTAAAACACTTGAATGGTTAATAGATATTAGTTTGCAGCTGTTTAGTTTTCATTTTTATCGAACATTTCGTAGAGAGAAAAACATAAAATTTTATGTGCCCGTTTATAAAACGCACCCTACTTTTTAGCTTCAAAAATTTGGAAAAATAAGTGCGTCCTATACGCGGGGCTTTACGGTAGCAATTCAAATTATAACAATAAAACATTTAATGTTGAAACTTGAAACCTAAAAACCGCATTTAGAATTGATTTTCACTCGTATGATATCACAAAATCTCTAGGTGACTTCCGATTTAATCTCTAATCTGGCCCACCGAAGGGTTCGCAGCCACAAATGCGGCCAGTCACCAAGAAAGGTTCCCCACCCATGATTTAGAGTGTCCAGACGTCCTAGTTTTAAGTGGTGGTTGGGAACCGCTGCTTTAGAGAAGCATAGATCGTAGATACTAATTGAGATTTCAGAATTTACCAAATATGTTATATTGGAATGTACAACCAGGAGGGTAAAGTGTTTGAGATTGGTGGTAGGTCAAAACAAGGGCTGCTCAAGACGTCGATCGCTAACTAAGCGATTAACTCCGGGCGTTAGTGATTGAGACTGCTATTTTTGTTATGGTCCTCGAATTTGTTGACAAGTTCTTGTTCCTATCTGGTTCCATGAGCAGTTATATAATTCATCATATGCATTAATCCAAAGTGACAAACAAACAAAAACTAAATAATATACAATGAAATTAATTAAGTAATTTATATAATTTATAAAGGCTACATTCTTTTAAACAAAAATATGTTTATAAAGGTGTGTAATTAATCACTGATAATTTATTGCTGGTAGATCACGCTAAGAAATGGGGTATAAGAGGCAGATCCTATGTATGTACCTAAGGTCCGAGCACCCCTGGCCTAAAAGATACAGAGGTTCACTTTTTCCTTAAACTAATAAGGATAGCAATAATAGATCCAAGATGGTCACTGAGAACGGAAAGGAATAATCTTGTCCATTGCGCCCGCTCCTATCTAATACATTTAAGAACGAAATAAGTTATAAACTAAGGAATTATCAGTAAACTGTATAAACACTTACCTGTGGCACGACATGCTATTCTAAGGACATCCCCGTTTTCAAACAACATCCCTCTAAAATCCTCTCTTCGTTCTATGAGTTGCAATGGTATATCTATTTTAAACATCCTTCCTTAAAATAAAAAATGAATATACTAGTTTAATTTTTTTATTTATTCCAACCTGAAAGTATTACTGAATTGCTTATAGAAGTTAATGAATATATAATATTCCTTTCTAACCTTTTTATTATGTTTGTAGTTTTAATTGGACATTAATTACTGAAAATTGTGAAAATTATTTTTTTTATAATTTACATGACAATATTCCAAATTTACCATGGTAGTTGACATATTAAACAAAAGTTAATTATTGCATAAGACATTTTTAGTGACTAAATAATTTATATCGTGTGGAAATAAAATTGTATGCTTAAAAAGAGAAATGTTTTATGTATATTACTTGAAATGTAGTTGTTTCCTTTTGTTCGTAGTAACTCATGATATAATACTTGTTTATATTTTTTCATAAATTGAACATCATAGACAAACTTTTTGTGCTGTCTTTTCATCTGATTGTGAGTAAAAAGTAAAACCGCTTATCTTGATGAAACAGATAACTTTAGGCTAAAATATGAAAGTTATCCATTTCAGAAATGGAAACGAGACAAATAACTTTGTGGCAAATTTCTCTTTATAAAAGAAATCTCATTAATACGACATAAGTTTCATTACACTGCAACATCCTCAGTTTATCTTATCTTGAAAACATTATTTTGAAATAGGAAACATTTGCATATTTTATTGTCATGATCGTTAAAAAGTAATCAAGAAAATTGTTATAATAACTTTCTATAATTTAAACCAGTGGTCTTCAACCTTTTTTAAGTCACCGCCCACTTTTACCACGTTGTCCTTCGAAATAAGTTCACCGCCCACCCAGTGGCGTAGTGAGGGTTTCTGGCGCCCGGAGGCAAAGAATAATTTTGTGGAACTAGTAGCAAAGCGATTTACGGGGGGGGGGGGGGGGGGGGGGCGCAAATCGCACCTCCACCCGACGGGTGCTAATTTGATATTTTTGCGTCCCCCTGATCTCGACGCGCGGGGGCAGCTGCACTCCCCTTCACTACGCTACTGCGCCCACCTACCGTGTTTACTTAACAATCAAGTTTTTAATAAATTAAATGTTTAAAAAGACATCAAATTTAATTATGTTTATCAATCCCAAAACAATGTTAAAATAAGGATTTGGCATACATTTCAATGCGTACTTTTTGCTTGGTGCTTACTAACCAGGGAAGATCTCTTCTTTCTTTTGTTTGTAAGCGGTTTCTTTTTTGGACAGGAGTTTGTCGACTGCACTGATTCCAATTTCGATTAGATATGAAGTTGGGAAAGCTAACAAGAGCAACGATATTTTCTTCCACATTTGTGATGAATGGAATCACCATCCACTTTCAAGTCTATTACATCGCGAAAACGAGTCATCATATCAATTCTAATTCACCGACTTTAAATCATAGCAAATGTCAATTTTGTTTTCATTAAGGTAAAATAACAACACGCTATCGTATAATTCTACAAAACGTGTCAAACAATTCCCTTTCGAGAGCCAAGGAACTTCAGTATGTACCAACAAGCAAACAAACTGCCCATCATTATCTTGGCATAGCTGGTGAAAAATTGGAATTGGATTTAATTATATTTATTGAATTTATCACAATTTTAAGTGAAGCATGTAAGCTTGGGCTTAAGATTTTGGCAACAAGTAGCTGTCGGTGAATTACACAATGGATACTGAAAACTTTGGGTAATTCTGTTTTTAAAAATGCAGTAAATCCTCGGTAGCGACCTACCATAGCTGGTGCTCCATCAGTTGCGCAGACAACAAGGTTTGTCAATGGAATATTGTGTTTTTCGAAATATGCCTTTAGTTTTGAAAAAAATTATTGCCCTTTCGTGTCGGTTATAAGTTTTTCTGCAAACAACATCTCTTCTCGCAATGTAAAATTATCATCGAAATATTTTAAATATGCCATGAGCAAAGCGGTGTCGTCCATAATTGTGGGCTCATCCAATTACAAGGAAAATTGTCTTTTTTGCAACAGTTTCGTTAGCTGTTTTTCCACATCATCTACCATTTCATCAATGCGCCTCTGTACGGTTGTATCGCTAATTGGTATGACTTTCAAAATATCTGTTGGATCTTAATGCATTACCGTGGTGATAACTTCCCGCAAAGATGGCATTATTAACGTTTCACCCATGTTATGTGGTTTACCACTCTTAGCAACTAGCTCAGATATGCGGTAAGGCACAATAAGTCCATCTTTACTCTTTTCATTGCTTGTTTAAATATTGTAGTGATTGTCGTATGTTTAGAAAAAGTTCGTGATGTTTTCCCAAGTATTCCAATGGCTTATCCTTTTCGTCTAGGTGTTTTGCATGAAGATGACCGTGAAGGTTTCATTGCTTCATTTGAAAATGTTTGTTGACAAAGTAAGCACATTGGCAAAGGCTTGTTCGTAGGGGACTCAATGAACCCAAATGAATACTGACGACAGCAATTTTTCTTTGGAGCCATAGGTTTTTACTAAGGGGTAATTTCAGTATCTGAAGTAATTAAACAGCTTAAAAAATCTGTAAAGGAGTTACAAACAAAATCAACAGACGTTATGACGGTACGAACACACACGAATAATGCAAGGTGACATGCATCAAGTGTCCACAAAGTACACAGCCATAAAGTAATATCACTTGATTTAAATAAAACCTCGATAGGACACAACAAGTTTATCACAGTTAACGTTTGTGCAGTAATAGTACGATGAGCTACGATTGTATTGCTCTCTTTCGGAAAGGTAAAGAAAACAATGGCCTAATAATAGCGCTCCAGCTAAATTCTATGTCGGCCAGGGGGAGCAGGTGGTGCAGTGGTTGGAGCAGTGGTTCTCGACCTTTTCGTGTTCGCGTCACCTTTTCTTCAATGTCGTAATTTTCGCGTCAACCCTTATAACATATGCACAGGTAATAGGGTTTACCAAGAGAATGATTTTCTGACTATTTAAAATTATTTGCAATATAATTATGTCACGTATAACAAGAAAACATATTCAAATAAAATATTTTACCAAGGGTATGATCTTACAACCACTCATTGATATATAAACTCATAAAAATAGACATCAAAATACACATCTACGTACAATTCATTCCTTTAAAATACATATGTAGACGACTTATTATTAGGCCTCTACAAACAATTTAAGCAGCAATAAGAAAAAATAATGCTACTCCATTTTTAAATTTAGAATTGTGAAAACAAAAAATACACAAATACAAAATAATACCAACATAAAATAGTATTCTCAAAGAAAAACATAGCACTACATCAAAAGGTTACATTTAAAGTATTTAAATATAGATAACGTGTGTGATAAGCAAAGAAA
This sequence comes from Tanypteryx hageni, assembly GCA_028673005.1. Lineage (NCBI taxonomy): Eukaryota > Metazoa > Arthropoda > Insecta > Odonata > Petaluridae > Tanypteryx > Tanypteryx hageni. The sequence continues at coordinate 13,026,663 of CM054116.1, read as the reverse complement.
AAATAGTCTAATATTAAGTATTACTATTTATAAAATCAAACTTTAAATAAAAAATTGAAAGTATATTTATATAATAAACAAAAGTTATTATATATTATTAAACAAAGAAATTGGAGAGCTTTACTATTTTAATGCGATATTTGTGACTGATGCTCTTTACAAATTTTGCAGATTCTGTGACGGATTGAGGAAATAGAAACTTGAATTTCTTCATCCCAAGACAAAAGCCGTTCTCTCTTGTTATTTTTCAGCGACGTAAGTGTGGAAAAACAGAGTTCGCATAAATAAGAAGTGGAAAATTTTAGTAAAATGTCAATCGCTTTTTTGAGATGCTTGGATATTCTTTTGAAATTTTGATCCAAAAATTATTTAATGGCAGAAATTCAAATTGCATTTTCAATGTTCTGTCGTTTTGGATTTCAACAAACTCCTCCTCTTCCAGAAGGCTGAATCCACTAGGACTTGAATTTACTGTAACCAGTCATATTTGGAAATTTTTAAATTCGGAAAATAATGTTTTCTTTTGAGTGTCAGAGATTGCAAGTGCTCTATTATTAAAATCACTACTTTTTCCTTGCCATTTGAGATTGCTGTTAGGGGAAACATTTCAAGGTCTCCTTTTTTAAGCCGTTCCTCCCAAATTTTCAATTTACCAATAAATGAATTCATTTTGTCTGTTGGCGATAAAAGATTTTCATTTGGGCCTTGCATTGACATATTGAATTTGTTTAGTTGTTGAAAAAGGTCTGCAAGATAAGCCACTCGGACACACTAATAATTGCTACTCAACCTATCAATAAAATTTGAACAGTTTTCCTGGGTGAAAAACGTCAACAACTCCTCTTTTAGTTCATAAAATCGGATCAAAACCTTACCTCTTGAGAGCCATCTTATTTCTGTATGAAAAATTAGAGTTACATGATTTGATTCCATTGCTTCACATAATTTTGTAAAAATGCGTGATTTTAATGGCCGACTTTTGATCAAATTTACCATCTGAACGACATCATCAAGAACAGTTTTTACTTCTGAATCTAATGTTTTTGCAACAAGCGCCTCTCTGTGGAGAAAACAATGGGTTGTTATTATATTTGATTTAATTTTCTTAATAAGAGCAATGAATCCTTTCTCGGTCCCTATTATATTTGGAGCACCATCTGTTATTATTGCGCATGAAATCCAAGATAAATTACATTTTTGTATGTACGTATCAATTACATCGAAAATGTCTTGTTCCTTTGTACTTCCCTGGAATTCTCTGCAGCAAAGAAATTGTTCTATTATTTCAGTTTCATTAACAAAACGAATAAAAGCCAGTAAATGACATTTACCGCTTATGTCAGTAGACTCGTCGACTTGAATACCGATACTTATCATTTCTGTGACATGTTTTTCTATATCATTTGACATATCACTAATACGCCTCCTAACCGTATCATTAGAAAGAGGTATTTTATCTATTTCTTTGGCAGCATCATCACCTAACATAATTCTAACAATTTCTTTACAGGCAGGAATTATTAAAGTATCTCCAACTGTATGAGGCTTTTTTTGTTTCGCAATTAACTCTGACACAGTATAACTTGCTTCCAGGGTTTTATCAGAAGTTGAAAATTTTTTCACAAAACTTGTCGACTGTTTACTTTTGTCGTTCAAAATTATTTTAAAATATTCTACGCTTTTGTCTTGCAAGTGCTCATGTTTTGATAAGAAATGCCGCTTTAGTCTGCTAGGAACCACAGAGTCATTGCATAACTTGTATCCGCAGATAATGCACCTAAGTATTGGATTATCCTCATCTCCGGACCAGGTAAAACCCAAACCTAGGTAAGAGTCACTGTATTGTCTACGTTTGATTTTAGAAGATATCTTAGGAGACGCATTTGAATGTATTGTCGTCAATGTTTCATCTAATTTCGTTTTCTTCACTACAAATTTGTCCATTTTAATGAGGGTAAAATATATCCCAGATTAATAATTCTCGGAAAACTTCAAGAAACAATGGAAAGGGATACTCAATGAATAAATCAATAAATTAAATACTTCGAATTAATAAACTTTAACTACCGACAAAAAAATTACTTTAATGTTCTCAAATAAATTCTGAGTTTGAGATTTCTTCTGGAAGATTTAAGAAGGATTGAAAATCAAAACTGGTGACGGAATACATTATCATACCTGCATACATAAAAATATGTTAAATAAGATTGAACGTATACCACTGGGACTCGAGCAAGACAATGAAGCGCATTGGAAAAGGAAGTTAATTAAAGCATATTAGATGTAATAACCTTACCTTAAAAAAATCGAAAACCCACTTTGATTCACGGCGAAATAGATATATTCTCTTAAGAATCGGATGTCGAGTAAGATAAAAAAAGAAAGCCACTTATCGCCGAAATAAAGCTGGAATTGTCTTGTACTGCAACTTTTGACACTTGGTTCAGATTCACGAAGAAAATCTATGCAGAACGTTCCAATGCTGGAAAACACAACTCCACGCGCCGAAGTGAAAATAAATATCAAAAAATCAGAGAATGTACACGACCGAAGAAGTCGTTACTTTGTTGCACTCTATATCAAAACAAAGCAGTAACAGCAATACTATGCAGAAACAGACCAATTGTGTGCAATTTGTTCGAACATCATCAACTATTTTCTGCTAGCATTCGGACAAAATGAACACAATAAGTCTGTTTCTACACAATATTGTACTTAATAAGTTCCAAAATCGGAGATAATATACAGCGAATAAATTCTTGGAACGAGAATGGGAAAAAACGGCTGTAAGGGAGAAATGAGTAACAAGATTATCGCCATCGAGGGAAGACTACCTGTAAGTTTTGCGTCACCCCTACACAACTCCCGCGTCACACCGGTTGAGAAACACTGGGTTAGAGTGTTGGCCCCACAGTACGATCTGATAAAAAGCGACACCCGCTTCGAATCCCTATTTGTGCGTGTTGGAACTGAGGTGACGAGGAAAGAGAACACGAGAAAATGAGGAGCGCGCTCAAATCAACACTGCGTCCTTTGGAAGGTACGTTAAGCAGTTGGCCCCCCTGGTGTTCTTCGTAAGAGCAGGCAAATGCCGGTATCGGGTTTCTCTCATCCCTTCCTGGCTATTCATTGCATTACCTCTAAGATACCCATCGTGAGTAGGAAAGAGGCGAATCGGCTGGACTCAGATGATGATGATGTCGGCCAACTGACTGTTAGATAGCAGACATATGCAGTATTAAAGACTTATGGCAGGGGTGCACAAACTTTTTTATGTCATGGGCTACTTTCAGTCAGAATATTTTCTTGTGGGCTACTCTTTCTTTTAACATAAACATAAGGTGTTTAAAGTAAAAGTTAGACACAGTCACAGTAAGGAAACCATCGATTCTTTCCGAATTAATAAAAAAATATGAATAATTTACTCGTTTAAATCGTGCACTTTTTTCCTGAAACGATAGTTAAAAAGTGGCGCACGTCTTACATGAGGATTTCTGAGAAATTACACAAATTGCAAACATCTATAGTAAATTAACTGCAGCAGAAAAGCATCTGAAATCTACATTTATTCATTCATCGGTGATTCAAACATTTTTAGATATACGTGACTTTATTTTAACGAAGTTTTCCATATGCGCGTCGAATTATTGCATAACCAGTATTTTATTCATATCTCCTTTTTTCGAATTTCAAATCGTGTCAACTCATTTTTAAATGTACGTATAGTATACTTACAATAATAGGTAAAGAGGCCGAGCTTTATTTAAATTTCAGATGTCAACTTATTACAGCACGACTTTATTATTTTCATCGCAGAACCTGCCCAAAAATAAGGAAGCGCGGGTTACAAGAATATCTACATACGGTACATCTAAAAATCAGCCAAATGAAGAATAAATAACTGCTTATTAAGTCAAGTAGGAGGAAAATTTATATTTACTGATATATATACTGATATTTACTGATACCCCACATATCTGACTTGACTCAAAACAAGGCTTGCTTTACAAATTTTTAACAGTTCAAGTAGTATTATTAGTAGTAAGTATTAATTTACAGTATAAAAGTTAAACTTCTGCGGTCGATCCCTCTCAGTATGGCTGAAATCTCGCCTTACTTGGCGAGTTACACTTGGTTCCTTTCACTTAACCACTTTCACTCCACGAAACAATACTGCCGATCCACTCGGACTTCGAACCAACTCTAAGGAGTAACTAACTATGATTAGATCCCCACTGTAGCTGAGACCGCTCTCCGACTGACCAAGTTCTTGAACTTGTTTATTTGTATCTAATGAGGCGACTGTGTCTGGCGCCTCTCAAAAGAGGGTCCAGCGATTTAATACAGTGTTCAAATCAGGCGCACCCCACCGTGTCTGGCCAAGTCCGTTTGAATGTAAACATTTTAAGGGCATCTGCATTTGAAGAGCTGTCCGTGGGAAGAGAGAGTATACCTAGTACTATCTCTTAATATCGCTTCTCTTTCATTTCGCTGCCTTCCCCATATAATGTATCAAATATCTAAGTTAAGGTATCCCGTTGGGGATTTGAAACCACAGGCCGCTTTTTAGCATTTCTTTCCTAAATGGCACGCACTAGTGGGATATGTCGTTAGTTGAGATTACCGAATAAGGTCTCAGTGGTAATAACAGTGTTTAAAAATTTATGATTTTATATATTTAATAAAGTTAAAATTAAACGCTTCACTGCTTCTGCGAGAGACTCCGACCAACCTCATGGGCCTTTCGATTTTACCGCAGCATAGATACGTTGTCGGTAGTATAGTATGATACGATACTATAGTTAACGACAAACGAGCTGTAATAGTTGTACATTAAATAGTTGTACAGAATGTGTGTGCGTATCATTAAGCTTTTTTATAGAATTTTATTTTTCAGTGTAAAAATTAGAATAGCATTTGGTGAGTTCTTTAACGCCCACCAAAAACCATAAAACGCCCACCGGTGTGCGCTATCGCCCACCTTGAAGACCACTGATTTAGACAATGAAAAAACATGAATGATATGTCTTATTCTTAGTATATATCCCTATAACTACTCACATTCCGAGATATTTATTAACCATTCAAACTGAGAAACATTCTTGCAAAGTTTACTTTGAAATAAATATACATATAGTGTCAAAAAACGCTAAATTTAAACATTGAAGACAGAAAACTTTGAAAATATAGGTCTACAATGCTAACAAGAAGGAAAAGTATACCACATAAAAGGGGCACACAGATTTCAAAGGCGTTCTTTATGGGAAATACGTACAAAACGATATGGAATTTTTATTTTTATTTTGAATTTTTATCTCCAAAACTGTCGTAATTATATGATCCAGCGGACTTTTTAGTGGTAAATGTTGTACTCTATTAGAAAACGTTATGTAATCTGTACCTTACAGATCATATAAGAGCTAGAGAGAGAAAAATATGGTATTTAATTGTTGCTTGACGGAGGCCATTTAACGAGATACGAGTATACGTTTATTTTAGAAAAAAGTTTTCACTGTTTTGAGACCCCCGTGATTGTCAAGGCCCCAGGTGAGCGCCTCGTGCGCCCGTGCGGTAATCCGCCACTGCGGACGGACGGACGTAGACGACGTGCGCATTAAGGCGTTCCGCTTCTACCGCTTCGCTCGTAAAGAACGCCTAAAAATCAGGGTCGTCGAATGAGGTGAATTTGAGAGGCCTCCGCCTCACACGGCAATTTTCTAAGGCATCATAGAAGCGTCGCCATTTAAATGCGCCTTTGTTTCGTGAACTGGAGAAACATTTTGGCTTTTCATCTCTTTGTAAGACGCTTTTGGTTTCCCATTCAAAATTAATTATCGCTGAAAATTTTAAATTATGAATTTTCGTATTCTTACTATTATTAATATCTTTTTAGGCGCAATTCGCTTCCAGCGTAAGTGCTTCGGTTTGTCCGTCCGTCCGTCTGCATGTTCGTTCTCGGCTTCTACCGAACGGATTTTTATGAAATTTGATATTAAAGAGTTACAGTCAAAGACAATAAGAAAATCGTATAAATAAATCACGTAAATCAATCAGGGTTACCACTTTACTGGTGACAAAAATGAACTCCGTTATATCTCGTCAATTTTTTGTCATATCATAGTTTTAAATAAACTTGTAGAGCCTGTAACGTAGAGTATTTCTTTCTCTATACATTTATATTGTAGGAGTAGCCATTATCAAGAAAATCTAACAAGAAAGTCGTAATTCGCTTTGTACTTACAATTTGAAAAATTCAAGCATAGCTACCTAATTGTTGTCAACGTAAATAACCATATTAGTTACGGAGTGAGGTATGTTTTAAGTATGTATGTTTTAAGTAATTTTCGGTTGATTAAAACTGATCAGAAAATAAATCATTAAATATAAACTGAATATTCCCCTGGAATCATTTCTGATATATATCGTTCATTTCAAATACTACATCGCACGAAACGCGACTATTTGTGATACACTGTACGCTTTCCTAACTTGTTTAAATTAGTCCTCCATGTGCGCCCGCTTGAACTTTGCCAAGGGGGCAAGGGGATAGGCAAACTCCCGCAGTCGGTTGTTTTCTCTTGACATAGGTCCGATTCAGAGGGGGGCAACTGCCCCCTTGGCCCTCCCCAGTCCATGTAGTACTCAAAATTTCAGGGCAAGAAACTTGGAGTGCTCGTTTGGGTTAAATGATGGCAACATATGAAACATAGAGTCGGGCGGATCGAGGGAGAATATCGGCCCGGGGGTTTTTATTTGAACCGTCCCTTATACCTATGTGATATTTTTATTTAAATATTTATATATACTCATAAACAAAATTCGAAACATTATTCACATAGGAATTAACATTATTTTATTGTTTGTCCATGTCGCAGCGTAAATATTTCAACAATTTTTTAATGCATTTTTTATTTTGCTACTTTTTGCGTAAATGTGAACGGCTCATCGGGGCCTGTCCGATAGGTTGATCCGCCCCTGCGTAGAGTAATTATACCAAAAAAGACTTTTTTCATTAATAAAAAAATTTGGTTTTACAACCAAAGTACATGTATAAGACATTGTACCTATATAAGAAATCGATACCATGTAATATTCCTTTGATGCTATCATCTTTGCCGCTTAAACCCATTCAATAAATATTTTAGATAAAATCCGATATCTAAAAATTGAATTCTTTCATTCCTAATCTTACTAAGTGACGGTATATATATCTCCATGATATCCTCTTCTGAAGTTATCTAAATCCAGCTCTCTTCCACAAGCGTTCTCTCTTTCGCAATAACGAGTTTTCACTAAAGTATATAGTTTTAAAAGACATTTTACCTTTCTATGACAAATAAAGAACATCAATAATACATTAGGAAAGCCTTAATTTTGTGGACTTCCATACTTCGGAACATATTCTAATACAACAAACTCTGTGAAAATTCCACTATAATATAGTGCAATTTTTAGATAATTTTATGTATTATTTGTTCCGAAAAAGAATATCTAATTCAAATCTTTACTTAACACATTCACTGCCCGTAAAAATTTCTCTCCCAAGCTTAATTGCGCATTGGGGTGTTTTTGCATGCCTTAATATTGTATAATAATATTTTTAATTCAATGAAGCGTTCACAAGTAAAAGATCCACAATCAAAACTATGATACACATGTGCAACACATGAATCATGACAACAGGATATATTTATCAGTACCTTATTACTCATTACTTTCTTAACTGATATTTTAGTATTTGGACACTGCATGCTCTTCTACTATTTCATTTCTTACTTGGAAAATCTATCGGGAAAAGAAGATAATACCATCATTACAGAAAAATTTGCACAAAACTCAGAGAAATGCCCAAAAAGGACAAATTTATAGTAGTGCATTAAACTCCGATTATACGGACTTGGCGGATTTTTACGGACAGCGTCCGCCGAACCGATTTTTGTCAGTCGATCTTCTCTACGAGGAAATAGTCGATTATTTTCTGTGCTTTTGTAATGGATAATTTTTTCTAATATTTTAAAATATATTTTTCACTCTGCAGGCAACATTAATTGGAAAGGGAAAGATAACAAAAATGAATTGCCGACCTCGCCTTACGGTTGGGAGACAATTGGCGGTCAAGATGACGCTTAAGAATCAACAATTTGTGAATTGTCTCCGAAGATAGCTGCTTTGTAGTAGCTGGTTTACCCGATCGTTTTCTCGCTCAAGTGATTATCTCGATCATCGAATTGAATCCACTGTAGTGTGACAAGTTACTTGTTTGAAAAAATCAATCAGAATGCATTGATGCAATGTATTAAACAAATATAGACTTACGTACCTGAGAGAGAGCACATATATACATACACACACAGTGCAGCGCATTTTTTCATTACTTATTTTAGCAACTTATGTAACCATGTAGTTTCCACCTTGATCTTAAGAACTATCGCCAATTCCGGACAGCCCTTTCCCCCATACAGTCCATAGAACTGAGGATCTACTGTACTTTCATGACAATGATTTTAGGCAAAAGAATATTAAGTATTTAAATTACCATGAAAATGTCAGTTGACAATTTTGCACAAAACTGGGATTCAAAGAATCGAAAATGAAAATCAAAACTGTTCACTCTAAGTTAGACCTAAATTGAATGCACCTCTACAGCCCTTATTCATCTGCACCAAGACCAAATGTCTATTGTTATGAGAAATCTCTTGTTCCATAAACACACCTGTGCATCATGCATTCAAAAGATGTGACCCACTGTTGATATGTGTCGGCATCAAGTACGATTATTCTATGTGAGTTCTTTAACTACATTAAGCTCATACTCAAGTGGTGCTTTTAAGAGAGTAGCATTAAATTCATTTTAAAATGGTGTAAACTTAATCCAAAATGATTTACTAGATGATAATTACGATAGTATTTACAAAATAACTGCCATCATTTCTTAAGAGTTTCATCTAGTAATATTCACAAATATATCTACCAGATCTATTCTACCCATGCACTGATCATATTTCCTAAATCAATAAAGATTGCAATACAGTGCTCCTCGATTATTTCATCTTTGCTTGTACCAGAGATTCAGATGTAGTGTGGGTCTTCCTTATTCCTCTTGCATTCAACTCCAAACTTGAAGAGAAAACAAACTTCACTGACAACAGAATGATGTTTGCAATGATTTTTCACTTCTGATAATTGATAAAAATAGAAAAATATGTACTAGCAAGTTGTATTTACATACTAAAATGGGCCAAAGAGGGTGTGTCCTCTGTTGTATGTACTTACTGTGGGAGGTCTTATAACGTGGGATGGCATGCCTCTTCTGAAACCCACTGTATAGCTGAGGAGCACTGTACTGTATAATTTCTTGTTTTCATAAAAATCTTTTATTTAATGGAGTGGAGGAGAGACAATATACAATTCAAAACTAGTAGCAATACTGAATATAACTCCCTCTCAGAATAATAATTTAATCTCTGTAGTCCAACAAGTAATAAAATTTTCCTCTGAGATTTTTTCATTCTTGGACTAAAATTATATTTTGGCTAGCATGTATTACCCCAGCACAAAAGAATTTGTGGTTAACACTTACTCTCATTAAAGAAGAGGAAGACATTTTCAAATATGTATACCAGTTTTTCAACTGGTTTGGATTGATAGTATAGTTTCCGCTGATGCTGCACTTTCAAACCATTTTGAAAACTGAACCAATATCAGATAATTTCAATCATTTTAAAATAACCTTTAGAATTTTTATGATAAAGCACAGTAAAATCTTTAATAACTCTGTGGAAAGGAAAATTTAGGTATGAATTTTCACTTAGAAATTATATTAAATTTCTGTTTTTATTTTAAATGCCCAAAGTTTGAAATAACAATAACTTTTAAATACGTATAACTATGTTATTTCACAATATTTTTTATATAATACATAAAGTGGACTTTTCTCACAGCAATGGAAAATTTAAGATTGTACAAAACAATTTTAGATATATATTTTGATTATCTTGTGTAAAGGCTCAATAACATACCAAAAGCCAATGACTAAAGAGAGCAGTCTATATATACCTATACCAGATTGTGTATACATCTGGAATTTTAGTGTTTGTGTTTTTCTTAAAGTCTTCTCTTATTTATTGCATGGAGTATACTGTATATTGTGTAATTTAAGTTGACCTTTAAAGCAATAAAAAATCCTCAAAAAAGCAAGGGTTGATTTATACACCAAGTATAAATATGCAAACCTTTAATTCCAGATGATTGATGTGATCATGTTTTATTCAAAGATTTCATCACATCAGATCTGAATTTTCTCTGAAACATATATGTACACATATTTTTAAAATACCCGTAAAATGGAATATGAAGGTCTACTTATATGGCAAACATGTCTAAATGCTCATTTTCAAGCCAAAAAATTGAGGTGACTTATATGCTGTGATTCAGTCACCTCAATTTTTTGGCTTGAAAATGAGCATTTAGACATGTTTGCCATATAAGTAGACCTTCATATTCCATTTTACGGGTATTTAAAAACTTATATGCTGTGATCCCTCCCTAAGGACTGCATAACTTTACAGAGGTGGGAGGTTTTGTGTACTCTTATGAATCAAAGAGTTATGCCGGTGGGAGACCATCCAAGCCGGAAAGGTCTGAGGGGAAGAGTCAGACTAAGAAGCAGTCTTGGGGGTTTTACATCCCCCTGTGCAAGGGCAGCAGCTTGCACAGTACCTCTGTAGGTGGTGATCATGTGGATCTGAAAAGCTACAGATGGGTAATCACTCTTGTGAAACTGCGATGAGGAAAGCAAGAGGAAACTACCTCATTATATTATATATTATATTATATTATATTATATAGGCTGAAAAGCTGCAAATACCTCTATGGATCTCTCTGGGGTAAAATATTCCGGAGGTAAAATAGTCCCCCAATTGGGGACTACCATAGGAGATGCACAGAGGAAATGTAACATTAATAAGAAGAAAGCAAGTAGTGAGAAATTAAGAATAGGCACGTGGAATGTTAGGACTATGGATTCAGGGAGTAAACTAGAGAACTTAAAAAGGGAAATGAGAAGGAATAATGTAGGTATAGTAGGTCTTAGTGAAGTTCGGTGGGAAGGAGAAGGCGAGATAAATTCAGACGAATTTAAGATTATTTACTCGGGAGGAGAGAAAAGGAAAGGGGAGTGGGGATTATAATGAGAAAAGAGATAGCTGAAAGAATTAACAAGGTAGTGACAGTTAATGATAGATTAATATCCGTAAAACTTCAGATGGAGCCAGTGGAAATGCTTATAATTCAAGTGTGTATGCCAACAACTAATGCTGGTGACGACGAAGTAGATGAAATGTATCAACAGATTACGGAGATATTGAAGGAGGGAAAATGAAGGATCACCACCATAGTAATGGGAGACTGGAACAGTGTAGTCGGAGAGGGACAGGAAGATAACATAGTGGGAAAATATGGACTAGGGAAGAGAAATGAAAGAGGGGATAAACTTGTGGAATTCTGCCATAGAAATAGATTGATTGTAACTAATACATGGTTTAAGCATCACCAGCAGAGACTTTGCACATGGAGAAGCCCAGGAGACCAGAGACGATACCAGATAGGTTACATACTAGTCAATGAAAGATTTAGAAATAGCATTAAAAATGTGAAAACACTACCAGAGGCAGATATCGATTCCGACCACAACCTTTTGGTGGCAAATACACAATGTAGACTGAAGAGCGTTAAGAGAAACATAAGAGTTAACAAGAAATGGAACTTAGAGGAACTCCTTAAGAACAAGGAGGCTATCATTACTGAGCTGAAGGAAAGGTTAGGGGAGAGAGCTGAAGAAAATAGGAACAATGTAGATGAGGAGTGGAGATACATCCATAGCAACATTAAAGATGTAATGGAAAAGAAGGTAGGAAAGATAACGGGCAAAAGAAACAAAAAACCCTGGGTCACAGCAGCCATGCTGCAAAAAATGGAAGAGTGGAGAAAGTGGAAGAACATAAGCACTGAAGAAGGCCAAAGAAAATACAAGGAGTTAAATAATGCTTTAAGAAGGGAAACAGATAAAGCCAGAGAACAGTGGATAAATGAGAAATGCGAGGAAATTGTCGAGTGTGAAAGAATTTGTAGAACAGACCTCATGTATAGCAAAGCAAGGGAACTATTCAAGAAAAAGGCAAGAAAGATAGCATGTAAAGGAATCATGAACAAAAGTGGTAAAATAGTTTCGGAGCCAGACAATGTAAAGAACGTCTGGAAAGAATACATTGAGGTGCTGTATGGCAAAGAAGGAAAGCCAAGAAATATTGAATTAAATGAAAAAGAGGATATGGAAAAAGATCAGCTAGGACCAAGTATTCTCGAGTCTGAAGTTAAAAGAGAAATTGATGACATGAAAAGAAGGAAGGCTGTTGGGAGTGATATACCAGTGGACGTTCTTAAGGTTTTGGGGTCGAAAGCAGTTAAGCAACTCACAAAATTCTTTAACCATGTATATGATACTGGCATATGGCCTGAAGATTTTTTAGATGTTGTTATGGTACCACTGGAGAAAAAGAACAATGCAAAATGTTGTAAGGATTACAGAACTATTAGTTTAATTTCTCATGCAGCTAAAGTTCTAACCAGAATAATAACCAAAAGAATTGAAAGTAAAATAGAAAAGGAGCTATAAGATAAACCGTTTGGTTTCAGAAAAGGAAGAGGGACTAGAGATGCTATAGGATGTATGAAGATGATGATAGAAAGAGCGCTAGAAGTCAATAAAGGTATGTATTTTTGTTTTGTAGGTTGGGAGAAAGCTTTTGACTGAGTGAAATGGGATAAAATGTTGGATATTTTAAATAAAATAGAAATAGATTGGAAAGATAAAAGACTGCTTAAAAACCTTTACTTTGATCAAAAGATTAGAGTCAGGGTTGAAGGAGAAGAAACAGGAAGTACTTCAATAGGGAGGGGAGTGAGACAAGGATGTCCTATTTCGCCAGCAATATTTAATATTTATGCAGAAACAATAACAGAAGAAGCGTTGATGGAAGAGAAAGGATTTATGATAGGAAGTGAAAGTATTACCACCATTAAATATGCAGATGATCAGGGATTAATAACAGAAGACGAGAAAGAACTTCAGAGCATGACAGACAGACTAGTGGAGGTTGGCCAACAATATGAAGATCAATGCCAAAAAAATGAAAGTCATGGGGGTTTTAAAGGAACATAAAGAGTTAAATATAATGGTAAATGGCCAAAAATTGGAACAAGTAAATAGTTTCAAATATCTTGGCAGTATTTTAGCGCAGGATGGAAGTAGTACACTGGACATCAGAAGTAGGATTGCAATGGCAAAAGCAACATTTAACGAGAAGAAGGAGCTTCACACAAGCAAGAAAATAAATTTAGAAACAAGGAAGAAATTAGCAAAATGCTACATATGGTGCATAGCTCTTTATGGTGCAGAGATTTGGACGGTAACGAGAAAGGAGGAAAAATATTTAGAAAGTTCTGAGATGTGGGTATGGAGGAGGATGATGAAAGTGAAATGGACAGAGAGGAAGAGAAATAAGTATAAGAAATGGTGGGAGAAGAAAGGATGCTAATAAAAACAATCAGGAAAAGAAAAGCAAATTGGATAGGGCACATATTGAGAAGACAGTGTTTACAAAGGATGATCTTAGAAGGCAAAATTAGCGGAAGAAGAGGAAGAGGAAGAAAAAGAATAGGAATATTAGAGAATATAAAACAGGAATATAGTACTTATATAGGTATAAAAGAGGCTTCTAGGGAGAGAGAGAGAGAGATTGAGGCAGCGATTCAGCTGAGACCTGTCTTTGGACAGCAGCATGATGATGATGATATGCTGTGTTATACAGTATGTGTTTATCATACTATTCTCTCTATTGATGATGACATTTGGTAGTCAAATATGCAGTTAAGCATTGATTTTCAGAAATAATTTATGAACATGTATCTATGTTTGTGCCCTTTTCCAAAACATTCATTCTTTACATAACTACACTTCCTTAGATTTAAAAAATTATCTGAGTGTTGCAAAAGACAAAATATGCAATACATCCTTCCGTCACACTTTTTGTATTGCTTGCAACCACTTCTACTCCCTTCTCCAAAATATCTCATCTTATTGACAGATATTGACTTAACAGTTTCATCACACCAGACATATGAAATTATTTGATCATTTGCCTTGGTTGATGATGGATGTCCAGGCTCCTGAAAAAATAAATATGCCTTGAAAACATTTCATTTCTTACTTATTTTCATGCATTGCTTATTTTAGGGTCTGGCATAACAGCATATTTGTTTGTTGTTTCCTAAACTAAGAAATCAGGAACTGCATAACCATCTTGATAATCAAGAAGACAAGAGGTGCCACTAAATTGGGCCCCTGAAGATGCAAGTAAAATAGGGGTTTGGACGATATTGTGCCCTAGTTGGAAAAATTCTTGGGAGAAACTGGGCCGTCAACTTGTAGAAAGATAAAACATAACTTGATTCATCATGTCCAAATTTTTCTGACCACAGCTTGATTTGTCATGCTTGGATGTAAAGAGGCACTGGAACTTGGTTGGGCAAGGGAAGGGAAATTCGAACATGAAGGAACATCCTCCTTGGCCCCATCGTATTGGGTAAGTTAGGTGAAGTGTTTTTGGTTCCTTCTCACGTTCACTGTGTCTTCCCCCCCCCCCCCCCCCTCAGGTTGGGAAGCATTCATCTTAATAAATCGAACTATTTCACCATTTTTCCTTGTGGAACATTTTACATACTTTTACTTCCCTACTATGACACCTGAACCACGGAAACGACCTTAATTGACATGACATTAGTGAGAAGTGATGGATCGAGCTGTACTGGCTGGAAGAGTCATGATGAATTGAGCTGTACTGCTTGGAGTAAAAAGTGACAAATCAAGCTTTGACCCTTGGGATCACAAACAATAGCAAGTGACGAATTGATGTATGGCCACACAGTAGCAGCATTTTCCCTCTTTTACTTTCAATAACTGATACTTTTTCCATGATCAAGACGAGACTGATATTGAGACACTGAACGGATAGGTATGCATGTTGTGTAAACATGTTGTGTGGGCCCAGTTTCATACTTTGACCGACCAACATTAGAGCCCAATTTCTATGGAGACAATGGTCAACAATATTCAGGAGGTGATAAAATGGGCCTAATTTTGTGCTGCCCCTGTTAAGTAATGCATTGGTAACAATGGATCCATCTGCACTACATTTTCAACGATCCGATGCTAAAAACAAAAATATTTTGTTACACAAGTTTCCCCTATTGATTGCTGTGAATTCCTCCTTCCATTTCTTTTTGCGACAAGCCATCTCGTCTGCTGGCCTTCTTCCTTTCACAATCCACAATTCTACATATGGTAGAAGATTGAACAGATGCAGTGGCGGTCCACGATAAAAATTGAAATTAAAAGCATCAGTACTGGTTACTAAACAGTACCGGCCCATATAAACCACTGCTCCACACACAAGAATAGTAATTTCATGAATTCCCTTATCCCATAGGATATAACAGTTACATTTCATTTTTTAAATAATAAAATATTTATTTTGTTGCAGCATTCAAAATTATTTATTGAATTGATATTCAAACTTGGCTGAATTCATGAATATGTGTGAACAACTAAAGGTTTTCAAACCTGTGACTGTTCTTTTAAGATACAGTACCATTTTAATGAAGTATCATAAAAGCCTATTTTTATTGCATAACTAAGTCAGCACATCCATGTTCATTCTGTTTCTTATTTGCTTTAGATGTTATGCAAAATTTTCTTAAGGTAAGGTCTTGATAAATTATTATTTTCCAAAAATTATAATCCTAAAAGATGAGATTTACGATCACAAATTCATAGAAAATGCAGGCCTCACAGAAGATTACAATAGCAATATAATACTATATTCCGATGATACTACCATTTTGTCATTTGAAGACAATATGTCTAATCTAATCAAGTCAACCAACAATGCCATTAATACCATGTCTGAATGGTGTCATAATAACAACTTACAACTAAATAATGGTAAAACAACTTTTTTCCAATTTCACACGAAACAATCTCCTCCAATTTCTAGTGTCTTTCTTAAAATTAATAATCAGGGTATACGTCACATCACCATAATTAAAATTTTGGGCCTTCAGATCAGAGAAGACCTGGACTGGTCTTACCATGTGGATTCAACAATAAGAAGAGTTGCCTCTGGCATCTATATGATCAGAAAGCTATATCATACTGTTCCCATTAAATTTCTATAAATGATCTTTTATGCAAATATCTTTTCTCATTTATCTTAAGGAACAATATTTTTGGGATACTTCTAGTGCAGCCTCAAAAGCTTTCTCTATGAAAAAGAAAGTGGTTAAAGCTATTGTCAATGTATCATCCAGAACTCCTGGTAAGCCTATCTCTGCTTCCCTCAAGATACTCACCCTCCCATCTATATTCCAAATTGTGCTTTATTTATCAAAAATAATCCCTCATTTTTTCCTAAAAATGCAACAATTCACAACTGTCTCACATGTAGACACAAGGATATCCATATAAATGACTGCACACTAACTTTCTGCCCACGAGGTCCTCACCATTCTTCTTCAAAAATCTATAATAGACTCCCAATCAATGCTTACCTATGAATTTATTTATAACCAAGATAAAAAATCTATTATTGCTAAACAATAATATGCTTGAAACAAACCACTAAAATATTAAGCCTACCAAACCCAACTGTGGAAGCTTGCCTATCCCCTCCCCTGAATAATTTCCAATGGACACCCATGATTGTGTCTATTTACTTGTTTTATATCTTTGCTAAGATCTATTGGACCAATAAAGAATTATTATTATTTTTTCTTTTCCTAAAATTATTTGTTTAAACTTTGTCAATCTGAATGATATTTCTGAATTTTATATTCAAAACTACAATCATTTTCTGATCAGTTTGGCCATAAATGTCTGAAATAGTGATATCGATGTATCCATGGCGCACATTCAAATATTACGCGCCAATGTTTTTAAGAATGAATAACCCACCACGTCTGCAAAAATGAGCACCAATACAAAACTTAAATGAATAGCTGTTGTTTAGCATAGCAGACAATTATTGCATCAATCAAGATTTCAGCCACATGGGCAAAAAATATGAGACATTAGTAGCCGAAAAATTCATGTACTCAAATCAACTAGTTATGTCGTAGTGCATTTATTTCCCTTTTATTCATTATAAAGCTTAATTTTTTGAGTAGTTTTCCTTTATAACTTGTTGCTCTTTGCCTAAAATATTAAAAACGTGTCATAATAACGCGTTACCGATGAAAGATCTAAAGACTACTTCAACTATTTGAACGACCATCATTCAGCCCTTACAGCAGTTTGGAAATGTGCTAATAAAGTAGGTACTACGGATAGTAACAGCACAAATATAATAAATTAAGCACTAAATTGATATTTTTTGAGAGGGGAAATAAAGTACATTGTGAGACTGATGCCCTAAAAATAATCATATATGTTCACAATGACAACTATATAGCAATGAAATACTCATGCACAAAAGCTTGAAGAACTCTAAATGACGATTGCATCATTGTAACTACAAAAAATATCTGAAATATTAAAAGTAATTAAGACGAAAATTACATTGGATAAAAATTTAGCAACTGGCAGTTGAGGTTTCATTATTTTCCTTTTATGGTAAGCTAATGCACAAACATATTGTTTTGTCACTTTTGCGGCTGGCGCGACTATTTTTCAAAAAATTAACGGCGTTTTATCATTCTTTACTTTTAAGTATTTTTTTTACACTTGCCGCCGGTTCCTATAACTGCCTTTCGATTTTAGAGATGTTCGCGGCCCTGACACCTTTTACAGCCAATGCATTCTCAGTAAGCGAAACACGTGACAACGCTGGACTGACCGCGCCCGTAAGGAAGTGAAAATTCAATAAGTACGGCGATAGGAGCAGACAGCAAGTAGTTCGTGGTAGTTCGCAAACGGTCGTTCGCACAATTCTTGAGTTGCGTGTGCAGCTTCATTAATCTTGTAGACAGTTTCCAACACAGGACCAAAAACATAGTAATGGCTTCTAATAGAGCTACAAAATCTGGGTTTGCTGCGGAGGCTCAAAGGAAGGTGAGATTACAAAATATTTATGTAAATCATTCACCATTCTTGGGATTCAGATAAGATCATTTGTTTGAGAGTAATATTTAGTAGCAAGTTTCACGTTTCTCTTGGATATAAATTATTATAAGTTGTCTTTCGTCTGGCTACGAATTTTATCTGTTTTTAACGGTCTTGCATTCTTTCACCGGAAAGATAATGCTGGCCGGCATTCCACCCATCCATTAACGGAAACGTTATGTGTTAAGTACAGTAATGTCGTTATCGACGTGGAGCTATTTTGAAATATCCTGAGTTGAGGTTTTCATAGAACTGTTGTATGTTTTCGCTACGAAGCGTTTATTGAAATGTCGTATACGTTAACGATATGCTCAACAGGTTTCTTATTTGTTGTCAGTAATTGAGATATTATCGCTATTTCAAAAACTTGTTCTTTTACCTAATATGGAAATAATCATCTTCAAATGAACGGTATTTTATAAACTGGTCATGTTAGGACTGCTGCAAATAGGGTTGACAGGTTCGGTTTTGGCACCAGACCTCATGTTTAGCATAATGCTTAACGTATAATAATTATCTGCGACTTTTCTTTTATAATTTTGTTATGTGTATAAACAATGGAAAGTGGTTATAATAATTATATATAAATAAGAAATTATAATAAACTAATTTTTTTAATTGAAATTTTTTTAACTCGTGTTCGGGTCAAGTAACTCGTGGGTCTGGCAACCTTAGCAATGATTATTATTGCCGGTGCTTTTTCAGTGAATCATCTCATGTAGCATGTTATCAAATAATAATTGAGAATATTTTTTTGCAAAACACTTAATTGGGCAGGACTTGGTATAGCTGTGATTTATACAACTTCTGTAACCTTAGCAACGGTTGTCATGTTGCAATATAGTTGTACCTCAGTCGCAAAATCCCAAACCTTGATTTTAGCCGTTATTATTGTGTAATATCTGCGATTCTTTACAGATGAAATGTGTATAGTGTATCCTCAATGCAATTCTTTACAAGAAATTAACCTGTTATCTCTTTGGTGATAAATTTAGCGAAAGACTTGAGCATTAACAGCTACCACATTGTATAAACATTTAGAAATGCATGTAAACCTAATTCATTTGTTTAGTAACTTGTTAGAATCAGTTACTCGTTATTTGTTATTGGAATTGTTTTGCTATAGAATTATACAACCACTACGCATTAAATTCTTCATAGCATCTTGGGTGGTAAATTTTGCGAAAGATTTGTGCATTGACAGATGCCACAGTGTATAATTATTTGGTCAACCATGTAAACCTAGATCATTTGTTAAACAACTTATTGGAAGCAGTTACCCTTTGTGTTTTGTTTATTTATTATAAATATAATTACCAATTACGTAAAAAGTTGCATTCATTTAACATTTAAGGTATTATAAAATAAAAATTAATGTACACAAAAATTTCAGAAACAATGTACAAAATACAAAACATTACAATAGTAATAGCCTTTCGCGCTGTTGTAGCAATCTATTTTCCATTCCACGTTTTACAATCATGTTTTGTGACTTTCACAAATAACATTTTCGTGTGGTTCATAAAAGTTAAGCGGAAATTTTTAACTCGGAATGTAAAATTACTTTCGGCTTAAATAGTGTCATTTTGTTTATTTATATCCGGAGAAACAGAATTTATATTTTCTTAAACCATGAAATAACGACGCTGTTGGAATCGGTTGGAGTAAGGTTTCTAGCATCTTAATTTGGATGAAAGGGCGATTGGACGGTGTTGTGCAAGCAGCGAGTGTTTTGACCGCTATACATCCATATAAGGCCCACAGTAGAAGGCACTGAGTCATCTCGCAGCTGACCTCTATTTCCTTGCCCGTCGTCGTACGCCAGTGTGGCCTTCTCCCTTATATTTTCACTCATTCCCTTTACCGGCTCAAGAGGAACGTCTTTCAACGCCATATGCCTTTGGAGGACGTGTCCTGCTAACATGATAGTGCTGTCTCTTGACCTTAAATGGGTGTTGCCTTCGCAGCTACTGCTTTCAATTTCACATTGGTGGTGATAAGCCAAAAGCATTTGGAAGGAATTATTGCAGGCCAGTTAATCTGCATTCGATAACGATAAGAATAATTTTAAATAATCCATTTCGTTTTAACATAATATGAAGACGTATTTAAATCGTTGCGATTAAAGTTGAATCGTCGAGTCCGGTATACTGAGAGAACTCATTGTATGGTATAGGTACGCGTGACATCCAATTTAAGAAATTAAAATAAGCTGAACATGATAAGCATTCATATTTCGAAACACTACGTGCTTGGTGTGAACTAAGGTGTTGATAATATTTTAACATTTTAAATGGATCACTAACATTGCACTGTTATTATTCTTACTAGGGAGATGACAGTTGAACTTCGGCGGGAAAGTTTAAAAAATTAAATTTCGTGAATAGATGCGACGCGAAGCTATTAATCAAGTCAATGGTACCCAATTACACGTAACCGGCAACAATGCGAATTACTAAGAATACGTCAAATTCTCGCGTTAAAAATTCGGGTGATCGACTCGACGCGTATTCAAAAAACGATAGCAGGAAAAGAAACTTTCGTTCCTTTAGGCGTTCGTAGTTTCAAGCCTTGAACTCTTACCATGATTCTAAATAATTTTAACATGCGAATGATTAATGTTCTACATTCAATTTAATTCTTCTCGTAAATAATGCAACGAATGTTGTTTACATTTGTTGCTATGATAATAATTTCCCTCTCCACTCTCTCGTATTAAAAGCATTCAAAAAGCAGGCTTTCATCCATAAGGATTGAAATAACAATAGGATTCCGAGGTTTAACAATGTAATGGGTTGGCAAGGCATCATCCCGTTAAAATAGCAAGATTTCCCCACAATATGTTAATTAAATTTTTAACGAGGAATTTCGAACTGTAGGCAGAAAAATATGAACAGAACAAACTATAATTTTTTCTTTAAAATGGTTCAGATCCGATGATTGTAGGTTAATTCTTTCTAATTTAGATCTCAAAAAGAATAAAAATCGATTTTTACGTGTATTTTATGGGAAATGGAAATTCTTCCTTGGAGTCGAACCCAGGACATTTTTTGAGATTTTACTTCGAAATTACATTAAAATATGCGAATTTAGTATTCCTTCCAAATTAAAAAAATATATCTTGAGCTTTTATTGGGTTATTCTCATTTTTATAGCGTGACAGGGGGAGCCACTAAGGGACAAGTAGGCTTTTTTAGATTTTTCAAAATACAGTCTATAACTATTCATTCGTCGTGTTAAATGAGTGTATATTATGAAACTTTGCTTGAGAATCGACGATTAAAAACTAATCTTCCTGGAACAATAAAAATCTTAAATGCATCAGTTATTTTATTTCAGAAAATACCTAATAAATTATGATAACGGGTTTTTTTCATTCAGCACTCATTTTGAGAGTTGTAATAGAATATATCCATCATGGATGGATTTTAACTTTCATTTGTCAACCAACGCACTCGACAATAATTAAAAATAATTTTCATTATTTCATTGCATAGTTGTTATCGTGGCAGGTTATGAAATTGCTTGTGTCTTTTAATTTGAAATGGATGACAATTTTAACTTCGACATGAATAAATTGCTCCGTTTGTTTAAACATTCTGCAGTTTATGAGATGCGGGTTATGTGACATTCTTCAAAATATGGCTATTTCATTTTTGCATTTAGTGTGATTACAATCACTTTTGGGATGGTTAAAATTTCCTGCGAGCCTTTGATGACTCTCGCCTCTTGCAATCGGTATTTAGTATTCGTCTGCGAATGCGTCCGACGCATTGCTTTCTCGAGTGAGCGATGACGCAATTCCCTGCGAATGATGTCATCGCTTCTAGAAAGGAATTCGCTTTTCGCCGCAAGATAAACTTCTAGAAATTCTCCAAGACATTTCATGCGATGATAAAAATTTATCTGACAGCTTCAAAGCGGTTAACCGATGATACAAATAATGTAATATGTTTAGAAATGTTGAAATATGTGGTGGCATTTCGAGTAATTAGCAAGTGTTTTCGGCTTATATACTCCGGCATTCGTGTATGTATTCCTACACACAAAATATGGCGTTCGTATAGCCTGCGCCCTCGCATATGGAACTCGACAACGGCTGGTTCAATTTTAATCAAACTTACCAATTGATCAGTGGAGGCTCGCTTGGGGTTACGAGTATAAGTATTGTTGTCGCGAACATTAAAAACTAAATCCTGACGCTAATATAAACGATTCGATGTATTTCCAGGTCGTGCAAACTGCGGTGTGATATTTAGTACCGGCAATTTGTTTTTTTTAAAGATAGTTATGGTCGTCAATACTTTCTGGTGATGTTTGAAGTAAAAGTTACTTGAATTTTACTTTTATTGTAATATATAATCTCTTGATTAAGTTCTGATGCCAACTTATCTGGCCTGCCAGTATCGCAGCCAGGACTAGTAGGGTGGGGAATAGTAAAAGGCATTTTTCTTTGATAATTTACCATAATAATAATAACTCATAAACATCGCTATAAAATTAAAAAATGATGACACCAATTTAATAAATAAATTTATTTTCAAGTTAAAGTTGAAATTAATGCGAAAGCAATCACAGCTCAAATTATTTGCGATATTGGGCGGGAGGGGGGCAAATGGCCGGCTGCCTCCCTCTCCCATTGGCGCCCAAGCATTTTCAATTTAAAATGTCACCTGTCATGTAAAACGGTTGCAAACCCCAGTGCTAGTTGGTAATAAAGCTGATTCCCATAGACATGGAATAGCAGGAAAAACCATTTATGTATTTCAGCTACAGATTATTATTATAGCAACTTATGTCATTCATTTGAAAAATAACCTTTAGAATCTGTGATCAGTGAGTGAATGCCACAGAAAGTACCTAGCTTCTTCATCAAAAGTTTCATTGTCTAGTAGTGCAGGGCTCGACAAGTTTTCTAAAAGTCTAGGTGCCAGTTCCAAAACCTAGGAGCCAGCGCAGGTGCTGCATAATTTGGCGGATATTTTTATCATCGTCAGAAAAATGTTTAATAATTTAGACACGATTCTGCTACAATAATTAAGCCATACACATTTATTTCTGTCACATTAGGTAGTATAACATAATAAAATGAGCCTTATAAATCTGACAAATCTAATGATATTCTGAAAACATCTAGTTTGTGATAATGAATGCAAATTTGCACTTATTTTCAGGAACATGAATGCTTCCAACACACACATTATATTTTGCTGCTCCTACTGCTGAGGCAGACGATACAATATGACTACAGTATAACCATAACCTAACTGCAGCAAGCCTATAAAATATCTAGGTGGCAGCATGAAATTCTGGGGCGCCATGGCAACCTGGCACCCAGGATTTGTCGAGCCCTGTACTAGTGGCCCTGCCATGATGCACATTAACCCCATCCTCCGCTTGATTTTTTTGAACCAGGGACTTAGGTGCTTCGCCCCTCTCTAAGCAGAAAATAATTTTAGGGATTTCTCATATCGAGATGCATATGTTTTATCCATCAAGTTTTTCTCTGACTTACCATTTCTGAAATATAGATTTTTAAATATTTTTAACGGCCGCCATTTCATTTCACGATGGTGAGTGAAAATGAAAATAGTTTTCCTGGGGTCTTTTAGCTTTATCTTTTTAATCACAAATTAAAGAATATCTTTACCCTAAGATTGAAAGCTTAACGATCAACTTCTTAGCACAATGCTATCTTGAATAATTTATTGATATCAACAATACATCTTCAATAATATATTTTAAAAATCATTCTACCGTATATTGCGGAAGACAATATAAATACTTATTATATCGGTAATATATTTCACTTGAATGATTTCACACATTTGTGGTATAAATAATCATTTTTCAACATAATGGGAGCTCCATAGAATGATAGACCCTTTGTATAAATTCCAATTTTGGATTACAAAACACAAACGTACTTCAAATTTTTATAAGTTTTTCCTGATCCCCACAGACAAAAAGCCAAAGCTCTCAATAAACAGTATCCATTCCTTGCCATTTTTTCAATAAAAGCAATTTCCAACATTTTTAAAAGATGGGTGAAAGAAGCAAAAAATAAGAACAAACCTAACAACAAAATGAGACAAATGGATGATGATATAAAAGACACAAATGTTATGAATGTAATAAAGAACACACAACTTTCTCTTTATACTTTATATTCGGGAAAGCCTAAAACTTAAAATGAATGCTTCAAGAGGAAGCACTTAAAAATACTTGCCATAGGTAATCTCCAATAGCCACAACAAGGTTATAAAAAACGATGATGTGGACTTTGGCGACAAAGCAGCCGTCTTCAGTGGTGAGTCATCGAAAATAGATTCTAAAAGAACACGTGCTGGTATACTTCCATTGTTTTTATACAGGGAAGGGGGATTTTTGTGGGGATGAGCATGGGGAAGGGGTGGTTCTGGGATATACAAATTTGAAAGGGAAGGTATTTGAGCTAAAGGGAATGCCAGGGGAAGGGGAGAGAGATAGTAAGCTTGTGTTAAACCCTTAAGATTTTTTCTAAGAAATCAACATCTCATATTTTGCAAGGAAATATAGCTAATGACATAGTTTCATTTTTTAATATAATTCGCTTTTGAATTAAAATGAATGAACAAATCAAACAATGAAGCAAATAAATTGTGATTTGCAATGCAGATCCACAATGCCTGTTTATTACTTTTGCTTCCCAAAAATCAACTTACAGGTTGCCAAGTCTACAATTCAAAACCCCAATTACGAAATATTTTAGTTCCCATTTCATGCACTCCTTGTAGATGGTGCTACAAGTGGGCATGTGCTGGCATGATATGTTTTAATTTCAATAACTAGATGGGTAATTGATAGTAGCTCAATAACTTTGGCTAAGATTAATAAAGGTGAAATACTCCTTTAGCCAAACAATTAGAGGGTTACAACACCCAATGCATTTCGCCCACAAGGTGGGCATCGTCAGGGGTAAAACCTGTTTCAACAGTGACTGGGAGCCAACTGCCAGGTTTGAAACGGAAAGTATTAAGAAGACGACCGAGAAACAAGTGAAATGCGGAAAGATTTTTCGGCGTGTGTGTCGTTCAAATCTGTCAATTTGTATAGGGTCTTGTTAAAATCTGTGTCCGTGTTCATAAGTGTATCGCGGTTTTTGTAAATATGAAGGTATTTATAAAATACAATGCTCACACTGCGACAAAAAGTACATAGGACAAACAAGAAGGAAACTAATAACACGCTTTAAGGAACACATGGCTCACTATAAATATAATCGTTTTGAAAAATCAAGCGTTGCCAACCACATCTTTGAAACAGGTCATAGTATACACGTAAACGATTTAACATTGATAACTTCAGCCAATAACTCACTAAACTCGTTAGAAAACCTTCACATTTACAAAAACCGCGATACACTTATGAACACAGACACAGATTTCAACAAGACCCTATACAAACTGACAGATTTGAACGACACACACGCCGAAAAATCTTTCCGCATTTCACTTGTTTCTCGGTCGTCTTCTTAATACTTTTCGTTTCAAACCTGGCAGTTGGCTCCCAGTCACTGTTGAAACAGGTTTTACCCCTGATGATGCCCACCTTGTGGGCGAAATGCATTGGGTGTTGTAACCCTCTAATTGTTTGGCTAAAGGAGTATTTCACCTTTATTAACTAGATGGGTAGTTAGTTACTTAATTGTGAATTGATTATCAGCTGTCAGTTGGACTCAAAAACCATTTTCGCAATATCTTTATATTATGTTACTGATCTACTGTGATAGAAATACATTAAATTATGCCAACAATGTGTATTGTTACTAGAAAAACAGCACTTGCTCTCAAATCCAACAGTCCAAAAACTGCCTAATTTTAAAATACGCTCTCAAACCATGTCTTCTGGTTGGATCTTCCATTCTTAAATATACTTCCATCTCTGCCAACCTCACTCTTATCTTCCCTATTGTAAAGTTATATAAAAACGATGTTTATAACAATTAGTACAATGAATGATTAATATTTACTTCATTTTGTTTTATATTTTGTTTTTTTTATTCAAATCATTGTTTTAACAGTACAGTATTTTCTATATGAGAAATACTTAAAACTTTTTCATACTTTACATTACTTTATGAGTATTTATTTTTTACTTTTAAAATGTAATACAATCCTTGCTCTAATGAAAGAAATACACAGATACTTATTTCTTGTAGTGCATTTATTAAGTATTTCTCCTCCTTTTCAGATCAACAGCAAATATAGTGAAGAACTTGCTCAAGAATGCCTGGAATGGATAAAAGAGATAACAGGTGAACCAATCAACGTATCGGGAGATGAAGACAATTTTTATGAAACCTTGAAGGATGGAACTCTTTTGTGCAGGTAATTGATTAGTATTTTTCTAAAATGGTCATACTTTTTCAAGTCTCAAAAGTAGTGGAGTTGAATTTTTGACAACAGAAGGTTGGTAATTACTGTTTCCGTTTATTCCACAAAATTGAGTAATAATCTTAAATGATATTGAGGGTATCTAAATCTAAATTTGATGTTTTTAAGTAATATTAATCTTGGTCAATTTTATTTTTTGAGATGAGTAATAAAAACCATGAGTGTGTTGATGTTTTGGGTGTAATTCCTCTCTTTGTAGGCTGGTTCTTATGACCAATTTTAAAGCTCATTGACTAAGTAGTTAAAAATTTGAATTTCTGCTGCAATACAATACTAAATAATAGCAAATATTTGAATGACTGAGGATTAAAATTTTACTTCCTTGTTTGCAAAGTACATAGAAAGAATTTTAATTCTGTACAAATTAGAATTAGAGATTGCTGCAGCTTGTGCTCATATTTATGTTTCTATGTTTTAATTTATTATGTTAATGCTCTCATTTAATGTTTGTTACTTTATAAATGTAATTGTAAAATATTCCAGCCTAATTTTGTGTGAAAAAAGTATCGGCTGGCATGGTAACACATCTCACATGGTTGTCATGGTAAATTACTGTTTGCTTACCATATGTCTGCTTAACCCTTAATTAGACATGTGGGGTCGATATGACCTCACACAATGTATTTTCACCATTATCAAAAGAAATTTATTACCTGTCCAGACCAAACTTGCAATACTTTTACCATTTACCTTCATGGTTTTTTTAGCGTTTTTGTTATTTTTGGAATTGTTTATTGGGATATTTTAAATGTTTTATGCACAATATACATACAATAAATACTGAGACTATAAAAATATTTTGAGATTTCAATGGAAATTCACTTCTTAGGTATCCCAGAGTCCAAAAAAGTTGTTTTTGCTACGTCATCTGTCCATCGTCTTTTTCCCACTCTGGTGCCTGAATGGTTGCACATAATATAATAAAATCTCATATTTTTGTATAATATCATTTGAAATATATATAATGTTGATATGTAACATATACAGCAAGAATGTAGGGTAGTTTATTCTTGTCGATTTTTAAAAAAGTCGATTTTTCTCAAAAGTGGCTTGAGCGGTTTCAATTCAAATCCATCTCTGTACACAGCTTGATATCACGAACAATATATTTCAAAAAATAGCTATATTGTGTACAGCAGCATTATGATAATGAATTTTATGCCCAGCCACTGCTGAGCTCTCCCAAGTCTTGACAGCCACCCATTTTTCCCAATTTTTTTCACACGGGATTGAGTGGACGAATAGATAGTGTGTACATACATTGCATAAAACTAGGTATATCAGAAAGTTTTTGTAAGTTATGTATCTCCAATTTTTGTTATTGTTTTTTCTTTTCTACAACAATCCGAACTGTCATTTATCATTTGTGTAAGGTATTTTTCTCAAATTATTTAGCACTGGATGGTCAAATTTATTTATACAAGCTCATAAACAGCCGTTAACGATCTTGCCCTCGGCAGGATTCGATCCCACAACCCTAGCATTGGGAGCCAGACACGCTAACCACCACTCTACCAGGGTTGGTTACTACTATTATGTCAAAAAGATTTCTTTTCTTGATGAGATGCATAAGGTTTGACGACGTTACAACCCGAGAAGTGCGTAAAGCAACTGATAAGCTTTCTCCAATGAGGGACCTTATTCAAATATTGTCAGCAAACTTTGAAAAGGCATATATCCCAACAGAATATGTAACGATTGATGAGCAACTGATTCCTTTCATTGGTCGGTGCCATTTTCCAAAAAAAAAAACCAAAAGGTACGGAATAACGGTTTTTGCATTAGTGGACGTGAAAACATTTTATTTACAGAAATTTAAAATATATGCGGGTGTTCAACCAGAAGGACGATACGCAACCAGTAATAAGCCTGATCAGGTGGTTAAACGTTTAGTTATGTCAATAAAAGGAACGAATAGAAATGTTACCACTGATAATTGTTATACAAGTGTCCCTTTAGCTAAGTCACTTCTGTCGGAGTTCAAGTTGATGCTTGTTGGCACTGCATAAAAGTAAAAAAGAAATTCCACCTGATTTCTTCCAAAAAAAGACAGGAGTGTTAGAAGCTGCATTTTCGGTTCCACTAAAGATATCACAATAGTCCCCTATGTTCCAGTGAAAAATAGATCCGTGATACTTATATCAAGAGGTGACCCAATGAAATTTGGTTCCCCGGGCGAGATAGCACTCCAGCAACCCCCTCCATTAATTTTTGTTGAGATATTTACAAAGCACATGTTAATTTATTCATCACTCTGTAAAAATTGATTATGAAAAGTTAAAAGAAATGCCATCAGGATTCTAGCCTGTTCTTTGATATAAATTTCTATCCAACATTTATTCATTTGCATGTAATGCATATATAAATGACTGGGATAGTAGCCCCAAAACTTTGGTGCCCCGGGCAGCCGCCTGGCTCATCCGTAGCTCAGGTTGGTCCTGCTTATATCAACCATGCTTCACAATGATAAAATTGATGACAGCAACCAAGATCCCCGGAAATTCGAAATAATAACAATGTACAATGCAACGAAAGGGGGAGTCGATACATGTGACCAGTTTTGTGCCACTTAACGTTGGCAGAAGAACAAAAAGGTGGCCATTAGCTGTTTTTTATTTTTTGAACGTTGCCTCCATCAATGCTTTCATACTGTAAAAACAAAATGTTAAAAATGAAATGAGGAGGCGAAACTTCTTAAAAGTACTATCTACAGAATTAGTGAAAGAGCAACAAATTTTGAGATTCCAGAGTCAGTTTTTACCAAGATATCTCCAGAAGCGCATTCGCACTCAATAGGGGGACTTGCGGAAGAAGGCCCATCTTTTGTAGCAGGACCTCCTGGAAAAAGATGCAAATTTTGCCCTAGAACTAAGGACAATAAAGTGCCATTTAGATATGCCTATTGAGGGGCTTTTATTTGCAAAGAGCATATGTTAATTTGGAGTTCAAGTTGATTCAGGGTCTTCCACCACCTTAATCCGATCCTGGTGTTCACATACATCAAAATGTGAGACTAACGTTTCTTTAAATTTCCCGTAGTATAATTATACGTTGTGCTTGTATTAATATTTTAAAAAATAATAATAAAATGAAAGAAAAGTGGAATACATTTTAAATGGTGTAATGGTTTTTTATGATAACCATTCATAAATGTTTTTATTTTTTTGTAGTAGGCTATTACAGTAAAATATCTCATTTAGAGTGCATTTCCACTGTTTTATTCAAATATAACTTATTCTTTAACAATGTTTGAAGTCTAAATCAAAATGTAAACAAGCAAAATAATGTGATATTGCCAACAAGCTCAATTTTTATATAATATTACCGCAAGCTCAAATGAGATTGCCACTGAAATTATTCATTGTTGACAAGTTGCATTTTTTGTATTAAAAACGGATTTTCTGGAAAATTCGGACTGCAATTGAATTTTCTCAGCCCCCAAAATGAACTTATTTCTTTTGTCTATATAACTGTTCAAGTTCTGCATTTGTTTCTTGATTCTAACCAATTTGAAAAGGCAATTTTATAATGCTAGAACTGATTCCAATGCTTTTTTTAGGGAGGATAGTGGTGTCAGAAGATCTACATAAAAAAGGAATTCATTTGATATTTTTGGTTGAAATTAGTTTCATTGAAGAAAAGAAGCTTTCAGCTTTTTGTCAGTGTTTAGATGACAAAATAGTCCCTACACCGACCTAGATATAGATTTCCAAAAAGACTATACCAACCTGGGAAAAAGTTCCAAAATGAAACACTACAGTAATATAATATAGATTCCAGCTTATCTGATACCTTAAAACTTAAAATTCATATAAATTAAGTAATATGTTCTTAAAACCTAAATCTAAATGTGTTTTTGATGTCTTTTATTTATAGGCTTGTAAATAAAATGCAGCCAGGGTCTGTAAAGAAAATAAATGAGGGCATGCTAGCCTTCAAGCTGATGGAGAACATAAATGCATTCCTGGAAAGTGCTAAGAAGATGGGCGTTCCACCACAGGAAACATTCCAAACTGTGGATTTGTGGGAGAAGCAGAATCTTCATTCAGTGGTCATATGCATTAATTCTCTTGGTAGAAAGGTATGTTTAACGTAACAAACTTTACTTTCTGGCCTATATTTGATAGTTTATCAGTTTAAGATTATTATGAAAATCTGTCCTTATTAAGTCATTGGTAAACCAATATAAAATAGATTGAGTTGAAGTTTTTATTTAAAAGCTCGATAAACCATTTATCATGAAGCAGTTGAATATAACACTCATTATGTTTTACATTCATTATTGAGGAACAAAAGACAATTTTGTTTTCATCTTTTATGTTTAAAAATAAATGTTTTGCATGAGATAAATGATTATATACATAATATCCTTATTCTGTCTGTCTGTTGGTTGGTTCATCTGCTGGAATGCTCTATACAAATCCCCATAAGAGAACACTTAAAAATCCCTTTTTTCGCTTGCAGGTTTTTTTCTTTTGCAAAATTAAATTAGAAATAATTGACCTATGATCTTCGGACAAGGACCATTTTAAAGAAAAATAAACATTCTTATTCTTATAGTCAATTTTGCATTTGGTTCGAAATCGCTCAAGTTATGCATTTAAATTATATTTATTGGAAAATTTTAAGTTTTTTAATGATGTAGCCTTGCCGACTATGTCATTGTTAAACCTAGGACTTGTATTGTCATCCTTATATTATATGCATAAGGAAAGCATGCTTTGAATGCTTTAGTACGAGAGAGAAGGCGTCCGAATTTTTAATAATAAAAATAGTGTTTTTCATTATTTTTTTCAGTTAACTTCCTATTGAAATATTTGGTAATTAACTATTTTAAGGTTATTTTCATAGTTTTTTTTGCTGTGCATCTTGTAATTTACTGGATTGCATATATAAATCACGCAAAAAGCCATTCCTTGACATGCTGATCTTTTTCGTTTACATTTAAAATATTTCAAGGATGAGGTATGTAACTTAGTTATGCGAAGAGAAGAATTTAAATCTCAATCATTAATATCAAAAAATTACATTTTAATATGATTTTCACGTTTTCACGCAATTTATTTATGTTGGACCACTGCTGTCCCAATTGTTGAATTCTATTCTTGGCCTCATAATAAATGCACCAATTTAGTGCTTTAACAGGGATCAGACTTTTATACAAGGGTATAACTTATTTACTGAATATATTAAGTAATTAGAGGGAAAGAAGGAAAAGAGAATAGAAATGAGCAGAAACGGAGAAAGACATAGCATTTGTATTGGATTAAAAGGAGCTGCAGTACAAAATAATAATAATAAATTATAATTGATTATAAAAAATTTTATACCATCGAATCATGTGCCATTGCCAAATGGTGGGAATTAATAAAATTATATATAGGTAACTTAATTTTAAATGGATTTCTGTAAATGATAATACAGAAAATATTTTGAACCGAATTTCTAATAGGATTGAAAAAATAACATTTTATGACATTTATTTAAATTTCTTTAAATAAAGCCAATTTTCAGAAAAAATTCCAAACTACTATATGTAATAAAAAAAAATTTCGATCTTAAAATATAGAAATATAGTTAAAACTCATTGCAGTTCATGTAAGTATTTAGTTCATAGTTACTACACATTTTTTTCTTTGATGGTAAATTGACTGTTCATTCACATTTTATCCTGTTTTTAGCATTAATACGAGTAAAATAATTCAATTATTAAGTTAAATTTTATGCATTTTAAATACCTTATATTTTGCTAAAATATTTGAAATACATTTCTGCAAATTCATTATGCATTATATCTTATTATTTCGATTTTCCTCTTATTTTCAGCAAATATTTGGATAATAATTTGGTCTCTCTGATAATAATTATTTAAACAATATAATTAAAACAATTATTACTTTAAAAAAAGTGATTTCATTGTGCATGATAGCCAAACCACATCATAGCATATCTTACTGATTTTTCATTTCGAAATGAAATATATTTGTAATACTTTTATGATAATTCCGTCATATTTGATGGGCAATGATGCTAGTATATTAATAATTACATATGCCTTTTGTTATCATGTGTGTTTGAAAAATCTTTCTTGTATAATAACCACTCCTTCAATCGGGTGGTTGATTTTGCTTTCCATCCACTTTCATTCAACATTTATTGGATAATTTTTGAAGTATAACAAATAGGCCATGGCCATTTATGTTAGCACGGTAGTTGCTGCTGTTGACTAATTGTTATGAAATTCAAAATGTTGATGCTTTTTTGAACCTCTTATTTTTCAAGAGACTAATTGGATCTCTGCAGTTTGATGGTAGCCTTTGACTGGTAATCCTTCATTTGCAGTGGAACTGACCTTATCTTGAGGGATTCTTTTCAGGATTTGTCTTTAAAATCTTTTCTCCATTTTATATTTAAAAGGTTCATGGAAAACATGCCATCTCTTGTTCAGTATGGTTAGCAACTACTCATACGGGACCTAGCTACTGTTTCTTAATCATGAGCTCTATTATCCTTATTTATGATAATGTTGAATATTTATTTACTTTTGAACCTGCAGTTGCTTATGACTTGAGTGATACTGTGCTTCACATAAAACAAGCATATTTGTCATGTGCAGCTATGGTCTGCTCAGCTGCCTAGCTTTGTCATATCTAGCCTCTTGCTCTGGTTTTATTCTGAAGTGCTACTAGGTTTAACCTTTTGTTATTATTGTGTCCAACTATTGGGTCTATTAATATTTGAATTTGTAAGATATTTTAAAAATCACTTCCTTGGTGAATTTTAAATAATTGAAATTGAAATTTTGAAGCTCCTACATTTATTTTATGAAGAATTATGACTGCCACAGACATACAGATACACACACACAGACATCTTTTATTATTAAGATATTCCACCACAGTTGTTATCAATTCTGCCGAGTGCAGAGTTGATATCATTTATCACTTTTGTGACCTAATTCTTACTGCAAGTATTTGGAGTATATTTTGGACACATGCATTCACTAGTTCATCCATTAATTGACATGGTTTGTAATAATTTTTGTTTGAGAAAAAAGAATTGTTTAATCTATTTAAAAAAATTAATATTGTATTAATTGAAATCCGGATTGTAGGCTTGAAATGAAATTTTTTAGTAGATACAACCATTTTATTTTGCTTCATTTGTTCAAAATAACATCAATTAAATGCATAACCATAATTCCTATGGTTCTATGGCAACTTGTTGCGGTCAGTTTGTTGAGCGGTGATTCATTGCTCCTTGCCATGCGCTAGTCGTAATGTCTTGCCTTCCAGTTTGCCTCACAACAAAATTGTCTTGCGATCAATTTGTCGAGCAATGAATTGACATGCAATGAGTTTGTAACGCAATGTATTAATGTGCAACGAGTTTGCCTTGTGATGAATTGATGTGCAAAGAATTGACGCCCAACAAATTGATGCCCAATGAATTGATGCGCAATGATTTGATCGCGATGTATTGAAAGTGTACAACTTCGTACTCGAATTTAAGGTGACCCTCAATTTTTGCAAACTGAAATTTGGAAAAAAGCTTATCTTGGATTTGAGTAAATAGGGTATTCCCGACTCCTGAGAACCGTATCACCTTTGTTTAGATTTTTTTGTTGATCGTGAAGTCTTTTGGAGACCTCTTTTTCCTCTCATTGTACACCACTACTATTTGTTCTAACAAATTTTTTGTTAACTTAAACCATTATTAAAATTGTCCTGATAAACGTGGTATCTGTGATGAAAATAAGGTTCGAATAGTACACAGACAGTATTATCAAGATCCATTCAAATCCCATCATACACTAACATTTTGCAAATGTATCCTGATGATGAGTCATACCAATCTGACCATAATTCCATATTTTGTAGTATTAACTGACTTGTATACTCGGAAATACAAGCAACCTCTCTCCATGCCAGCATTCCTTCATCTGAGGCAATTTCTTGTGTTGGAATATGAACTTTCTCAAACTTACCTGTAACTATTTTCATAATCTCTTTTTGTACAATCAATTGATCATTAATAATTACCCAAGAACTATCACTAAAATGCAAAAATTACAATATTTTCAAATTATTTCTAGACGTTATTTTAAACAAATTGGTGTCTCAGGAACCAGATCTACATTCCAATACATTTTTGATTGGTTTTCTTATTACCCCTGTAAAGAACATTAGGTCCAAGAATTTTTCAATTCAGCAACAGTCAAAGGAAACCACTTCTCTATATTAAAATTTCTACTGGCTGGAGAGGATTTCGCACCTTACTTGCATACAGATTTGTTTGGTCACATACATACTGAAAAAATTCATCAGTAAGAAACATATTTACAAATGACGTTACAGTACTTGGATTTACAACATGTGATGCAAGTTCTGATTTAGCAGTAAGTGGAAAGATTCAAACCAACAATGACATCTTCGTAGGTTTCAGAATCTTCACTATACAAATCCACATTTTTGGAACGGACAAATTCACTTATTTCTTGAATCAGTTCTTCAGCAGAATCATCAATGAAGACTAAATTCTTTTGATAATATTTTTGTCAATAATAAACCTGTTTTCACTAATTTTTTCACCTTTTTCTCGCTATTATAAAAAAGCTACTCGTGTTCCTTACTCATGCTCAAGGGCAAGAGAAAATGGTGAAATAAAACGTTTTTTTTTTTGAAATCCTTGGGTTTTCTTGAATATGAAATGTAAATATAAACACCATCTAGTGAATAAAAAAGCAACTACGTATATAGCTACAATCTTAGGTGAGTTAGAAGTATTATTAAGCTTGTGTTCTTATATGATCATGGTCCTATAAGGGAGGCTGATATTTTATTCTACAGATTGTGATGGGCCCTTATACAGTCTTTTACAATCTGTTTTTAACTTTATTTATTTATTTATTTATTCTTTATATCATGTTAGATGATGTAGGTAGTGCATCACAAATAGGTTGTGTTTAAAATGTATAGATACGGCGATAATAGCCCAAGAGGCTGATTCGCCTAAAATTACACACACACACTCCTATAAGGGAGGCAAGCAATGGCAAGACTTAATACAACC
This sequence comes from Tanypteryx hageni, assembly GCA_028673005.1. Classification (NCBI taxonomy): domain Eukaryota; kingdom Metazoa; phylum Arthropoda; class Insecta; order Odonata; family Petaluridae; genus Tanypteryx; species Tanypteryx hageni. Next base: position 12,990,942 of record CM054116.1, on the reverse strand, counting down.
ATAGTTGGAAACGAGAGTGAACATGCTTAAGGTTCATATGTGTGAAAAGTTGAAAGCCTTGCAACATTAAATTTACTACATCAAGTTGTTTTACACCAGGCTATTATTGATATACTTTATAATAACAACAGGTTCTGCATGACAATCACTAATTTTTTCTTATAACATGTTAATATATCTGGATATTAAGTCAAGTTATGAGGTTGTTAATATATTTGTTTTAATTCATGTGATATGCAAAGCTTGTAATTCAGTGATATGTTTTAGCAATTACTATTTCATGGTTTCAAACATAGATGCCCTTCAATTTCTTTAACTGTATTGTGGATTTTTGCCCATTTTTAGGCTAGAAATTTCAACCAACCAGCTATTGGACCTAAAGAGGCAGAAAAGAATGTTCGAAACTTTAGTGAGGAACAGCTGAGAGCAGGACAGGGCGTCATCTCCTTGCAATATGGTAGCAACAAGGGAGCAAACCAGAGTGGAATCAACTTTGGCAACACTCGACATATGTAAAAAAAAACTTCTTGAGCAACAAGTAGTTAACATCTTCCTTATTTAGGTTTCATTTTTCTTCGTTGGGTATTAAGAAACCTCGGGTGCACTTAACCTGATTATGAAAAATGTTAGCAAATGCCAAGTAAGAGTCACATGTTTGTGCCAACTTAAGTAATCATTCATTTAATTTTATGCATTCCTATAAATTTAAAATATGATCTGTAAACCCATTGTCTAAAAGTTAAAAAATATCTTCCTATTGAAGATTGTTTGTTGAAATTGGATAATACTCTATTTTTTGAACAAGGACCAATCAACAACAAATGGTAAAAGGAAGTAGTTCCTTTATTTTCTTTTACATTTTAATGAGATACAGCATTGAAGTCAATAAATGTTTTGCTGTAATTACTGAGCGAAATTTAAAATTTGTAGGTCATTATTCAGCAAGGTTAATTTTATCAGGCAATTTATATTTTGAATATATTTGATTTCTCAAAATGGTGTTTTGACAAAGGTAAGACAATTATAAAGCACATTTTTTCAATTTGCACATTAATAATGACCCTCATATTTCATATGATAATATATTATGTACAAACGAAACTTTCAAAGAAAGAAAAAAACATTCAAATCTTAAACATTCCCAACTTTTTCTACTGAAGTTATGAACTGATATTGTGCATTTATGTCCACCATTCCTATCCACAACCCAGTGTTTTTTTGTGGAGCATATTCATTTATTTTGGTGCTAACGACATGCCATATAAGGCATTTTGTGTTTGTGGATAGTCTCTCTATTGGTGGTATTTTTTAAAACTGTTGATACTTTGAAATCCAGATTATTCAAAAGTTGTTTAAGATAGAATTGATATTTTATGAAAACTGTAAGTTATGCTTAATTTCTCAACATTCCTTTCTTGGAAAATATTTATCCTTGAATAAAATATTAAAAATATTCAGTGTTTTATTGCACATAACATTGATAAATGTATGATAAACCCAAGTTTAGAGTATTATGTTAAGCTACTTTATTCATAAGAGGAGGGGGGCCCTTTTAGCAGTCTGTCAAAACAGAAAAAAGATTTTATGACCTAATTTCTCACTGGATGTATTCGCTGTATATTTGAACACACATTCAGTATAGGTATACTGGTTCATTCATTAATTGAAATTGTTTAATTTTTGTTTGAGATAACAAAGTTTTAATGTATTTTTAAAGATTAATGCACCACCTTTTTGAATTTCGCTAATAATAGGTTCCGGAAAACTGACATGAAATGCAAATTTGCGAAGTGCAAGTCCTCTTCCCATAAGACATGTTATTTTGGGAGTATGGTTCCCAGTCAACGTATAATATCACTTTTTTATCATAAATAACGCAGTTTTACAGAAAATAAAAGAAAAAGACAACAAATGAAAACCTAGCATCATAAAGTGAAAAAAATTCTTGTAATTATCTTCAAAATGGATTACAGCAAATGAAAACCCTGCATTACAAAGTGGATTTTTGCATGCGATTTTCGATCTTTTGTTCAATCCAAAGAAATTCTTTAATTTAAATTGATGAACTATTGAAATGGAATGTTGAGTATGTGATGCACAGATATATTTGTGGGTACTGCAACAAAAATTTCGAAGCTGCAAAAAATGCATTATGAAGTGGAAACATTTCTTTTATTAATTATGTTCGAAATGCGTAACAAAATCAAAATGGCATAATAAAGTGATAAAATTTCTTTTAATTCAAAATGCCACAAAAATGAAACATTAAAGTGATAAAATTTTTTAATAATCGCATTAAATATATGCGGCAGAAAATCTTACGTTACTAGATGATAGCAATTTTTAAATTTCCATTGAAAGTTCGTAATAAAAAATGAAAACAAAACACTATTAGTCTGAATATAGTACCTCCCTTTTTGGCCAAAATATCAGTAAGAAAAGTAATAGGGGGACTATTCGCACCCGAAAATTTAGCAAACGAAAATATCACCAACAGTAAGTATAGGTAACAATTAATGCCCTCGATTAATTTGATTGTTTTATGGAGAATTTCTTGATACATATTCCTCAGTAACTCAATTCTTTTTGTTCACTCTTTGCGATCCTTGCTTTAACGTTCGTATTTTCATGATAGCGGGATTTGCAGAAGTTTTTGCTTTCAAAGCATTGATTGGCCAACTTCATCCCTTCCCTAAGTCGCAAATATTGATATTTAGTGGTGCCACCAGCATTGCCGTTTTTGGTACTATAGTACCCAATTTGGTACTTTTGACTACCTTAAAGTACTTTTGGTACAACTTTCAATAAAATAACGAATTTTTGGTACAAAATTTGAGCAATGTTATCCGACTGTGCTTAGTATGTAAATGTATGAATTACAGAAAATTCATAACCAAGTATTACCACAAAAATAATATTTGTGTGTTAAATTCTGAAATGTTTGAGCTGTAGTATGTTTTCTCGCCATTGTCATTGTCATTGTAGCAGATAGCAACAAAATGAACGTGATCATTTTCACTTTGAACTTGTAAATTAAATTCTCATATCTTTTGTTCCGGCTGATCGCACCCATTAAAACCTAAACAATTGATCTAGGAATGTTAATGTTTTATTTTGTGTTGCTATATTGCTTGTAAGGAAAGTAAGTTTGAATTTCTAGTTCTTTGCTTGAATCAATTCATTTAAGTATGAATAAAAAAATCAAAACCTTTATATTCCTGCACAAGATTATTTCTTAATGTATATCTATTTCTCCACCAAACAGTATTTTTCATCGTTTATGATAAACCATCATATATCAAACAAAATTTCAAATTGGACTTTTGACAATTTTATGTAAACCCTTTCAGACATATGAGTGAAAGAAGATGAATAAATAAGTCAGATGATTCAAACTGGAGATCGTGATAATGTTTCTAAACGCAAAAAAACTAAGTGTGAGCACAAATTCCAAATGAAATGGCTAAAAGACAAAAGATTCAAATCATGGATGTGTAGAAGCAGTGGCGGATTTATGCCTCCTGGGACCCCTGGCGCTAAACATTTTTGGACCCCTGGCGCTAAACATTTTTGGACCCCTGGCGCTAAACATTTTTGGACCCCTGACGCAAAGCAGTAGGGAGCCCTGCATCTAAATGTACAGTAACTCCTCGTATAGCGCGTTTTTGCAGTAACACGATTTATTTTTTAGGGACAGTTTTTCACATAAAGTGCTCATCCCCGCAATAGCATGCAAAAAATCGGGTGGTGGACTATTTCACGGAGTGGTGTAAGTTGATGTAAAATTTTAAATGTTGGGATTGCTGTAGTGTACACACTTTGCGTGTAAAAAATGTTTCACAAAAGCACGTCATTTTGTGCGGTTAGTTATTTTTGTTCTATTGTAAATATTATTATCCCTTATGATGAGTGGAAAGCGTGTGCAAAATGGTATCAATGCAAACAAAAAAATGCTAATACTGAACACTATGTAATACATACATACAAGCATGATAACACATACTGTACATGAAAATAACAATAATAAAATAAAGGTGTGAAATGTCAGCCGAAAACGCAACCCATCCATTTTCCATTATTTTTAATGGTAAAATTGTCCTCGTTTAAAGCGCTTTTCTTAGCGTGCAAGTTTTCACAAACGTAACTATCGCGTTATTCTAGGAATTGCTGTATAGTGAAACCGCTTCTAATCTTCTTTTGTAACATCTCTTAACGATCGTTTTTCTATGGAAACAGGTTCCACTGATTTTTAAATTGAGACGTTTAATATTTCTGAGATTATATACCTACACGAACATTTTTTCGGGGCTCCTTACTTCATGGGGCCCCTGGCGCGCGCCATGTGTGACCCCCTCACTTAATCTGCCATTGTGTAGAAGTAAAAAAAATAAAAGTAAAGCACTTTGTAACATGTGCAATTGTGAAATGGCAGGAAGTGTAACACTGCTTGAAAGATATGCAAAAACAGAAAAACAATTTAAGTGTGAAAATACATTCCGAGAAGGTTACAACATTTTTTCTACCATCTATGTCATAACATTTTGAAAACAGGTCTCGGAATTGAAACTCTGTTTTGATAATGGATCATTTACCTGGGCTCGTGGCAAATGCATTTCCAGATTAAAAAATTGCAAGTGGAATGAACTGTGCAACAGGTATTTTTAAATATGTAATAGGTGATGTCTATTTTACTGATCTCATATCCCAGTTACAGATTACTAAATTCTCATTAATTACTGATGAATCATCAGATATATCAAACATTAAGCACCTCGTCCTGATAGCACGTTTTTATGACTTTAAGGATCAGAAAACTCATTACAAATTTTCTACTTTATTGGAAATCAAAGATTGTACAGCTCATTAATTAATGTCTTTGATGTCACCGGCATTCTTATTGAAAATATTATGGGTTTTGCAAGTGACAATGTAAATGCCATTATGGGAACAAGGGGAGGTGTTCAAACTCTCTTAAAAAGGAAAATTCCGGCCCTTTTTGTACAGGGTTATGTATGCCACTCTATGCACTTGTGTGCTTCTAATGCATGCAGGGAATTTCCGAACTGCATGGAAGAACTAGAATGGAATATTTTTTCATACATAATGAATAGCTCCAAAAGATTATCTGAGTATACAGAATTTCAGAAATTTGTTGAAATTCAATCCCGTAAAATGTTATATCCTAGCTGTAGATGGTGGTTGTCACTGGAAGGGTAGTAAAAAAAATTTTAGAGCAATGGCCTGCTCTTATTCTGTTTTTCACATCAGTATGGTACGGCTGAATACGACAAAACATAAACAGAATTAAAATACTCAGTCTTTCGTGCATAAAATAATCAATTTATCATGATCATAAGTTAATATTTAGGTATATTTATATCCACATCAGTGAAGGTCTGCATGGCATTTTGGGGTTTCTCCACATTATTTCCCATGCATTCTTATGGAAATAGTAATTTGTTGACTCCATGGGGTATAAGAAACCCCATGGTCTGCAAACCTAGACCAAGTTCTTCCTGTGGTCCATAGAATGGCCCAGGAAACTTTTGAAATTGATAGCTTCAACAGTGTAAAAACGTATAAAGAACATACATAGTACACTAAAATATTTGTAAGATATCTTTTGATATATTTTCCATTGTTTAATGTAATATTGTACTTTTGGATAGTTTGGAACAAATCTAACAGATATAATTATCGTCTTAAACGAAATTGTTCATTTTTACTAAATCTTTTTAATTTGGTAACTTTTCTGGATATTTGGTGTACTAGGCTTTGTTTGGTACCTTTTGCTTATCCGATTTGGTACTTTTTGAGAAAATAGAGTGGCAACCCTGGGTACCACCTATCGTTATTTTAGAGAAAATGTCATTACGACGAAAGAAATTATTTTCGTTACCCGTCAATCCGTAGTGATCCGTAGGCAATTCTGTCAGTTGATCAGACTGTCCAGTTTCCGCAGCTGTTGATTGTATATAATGCAATCGCATTATAAAAGTATTACTTACGTAAATAAAACCGAGGTGTTAACTATCTACAGAATGTATTTCTTGATGCGATATTCTGAGGCATAAATATCAGAAGTAACAAAGTTACGGGTAAAATAAATTATGAAAAGAATGTTAACTAGAAATCTGGTGATAATTACTTTTATACAGGCACAATTCAAGTAGCCATTGTCAACGAAATCTAAACGTTACGAATGGAATTTAAATAACCTTCATAAATCAAAATTTTCGAACAGTCCAGTTACACTTGATACAAATTTAAATTAAGCCTGCAACTATAACACGCAAAACATGTCACCGTTTCATTGTAAATTGATAGCTGTAACTAAATTGCTGGTACATATTAAAACTCATTCTTTAGGATATTACAAGATGATCCAAACAAATTATGACGCCTACTTTCCATTTAATCATTTTTTAATACTTATATTGGTTTTAATAGCTTTAAAGTCATCGCGGTTATGTAGTTCTTTGTGTTCCCAAATTTCATAATTTAGGGTTATAAAATACTACAAATAGATTCGAACGGATTATTAAATTGATAACGCGTATTTGTGTGGCAAAAATAACGCGTGTACGTATTAGAATACTAGTAGAAGGTGCTTGCATAATGCAAGCATTTCATCTCACCTTGAAAAATCATTCATTTTTCAGACAGGTCTTGAGAAATATTTCTTTAATTCTAAAGATTTCTCCTCGGGACAGGTTTTCGTTTTTAAATTATGGAACAACAATGGAGTAAAACTATCGCTAATTTTTACAATTTTAGGAATATTATAATTTTCACACATTGAGTTAATAATGCCACACATTTCTGCCAAATTTGAAATTTATAGTACAATGAGAAGTGAAATAACATTTATCTAATTGTTTAAAATTAAATAATTTTTAACGGCCAAAATAACAATTTCATGGATAAATTGAAATGTTTATTCGTTTAAATAGGCTAACCACTAAATAATTTTAAAATTTCAACTCCCTAACATGCGGCGTAGTCGCGTAGTGTCTAATTATCTACCAATTTTTTTAAATTTTAAGAATTTTTAACTGCCAAACAAATTAGAATATCAAAATTTCTAAAATCCCTATTTCGTTATTTTACAAATCCTACCTCTAAAATAAATTTCAGTTCCGTAGCACATTTGGAAGAACATAAACCTTGAGAATTTGTTTAAACAATTGCGAATTTTTAACGGCCGCATTGTTGCACTTTTTGGAGATTTTAGTTTTTTCTGGTCATTTTGCACCTAAGAAAAAAATTTCGAATATCCAGCTCATCTGGAAGTGCCTAAACATTAGTATCCTCCTATCATTATATATAGACGTTCCTTACAGAGGAGGAGGAGGAGGATATAACATACTAGTAGAAGGTGCTTGCATACTGCAAGCATTTAATCTCACCTTGAAAAAACATTAATTTTTTAGACAGACATTTCATCATTACAAATATTCTTTCAATTCTAAATATTTCAACTCTGCAGCGATTTTCGTTTTTCCCACATGTAAAAATAATATTTTTAAAAAATCCCCAAATGTTGCAATTTTAAAAATTTTACATTTTCTTCATTATGGGGTACTAATGATACACATTTAAGCCTAATTTTAAAGTTGTAGCATTTCTAGAAGTAAAATAATATTTTTCTAATTGTATAAAGTTAAATTATTTTTAACGGCCGCCGCAATTCATATATGGTAAAACTGAAATGTTTATTTGTGCAAATTTACTACTCTGTAAATAATTTGAAAATTTCAGCTACCTAGCTCATCCCGTAGTACCTAAACTGTTATCCAATTGTTTAAACTTTAAGAATTTTTAACTGCCAAACAAATTAAAATATCAAAATTTGTATAATCCCTATTTCGTTTTTTTTATAATTCTACTTATAAAAAAATTTCAACTCCGTTTTAGCCTTTGTTTTAAAATTGTGTAAAAGGAAAAAAACATGTATAAAAAGAATATTTATTCAGGAACTTGATAAAATCTTAACAAAAAAAAACAAACATTTTTTACTTACTTTAACTTAAATTGTTACAGTTCAAGCTTGATCTATTCATTTAAAAATGAAATCCATAAAAGAACCGAAAAAAAATGAATCAAATAGAATAGCTGGAAGCAGAATAATAATCTAATTCTACACTCTTCTACACTTTATCACATTCAAGAATATGGTACACGGTTTTTAAGCACAACACACGCTGAGTAAAAAAAAACTTCCTTCCACCATCACGCCAGAGCCGGCACTGCGAGAGCAACAGTGCTCTCTCTACCTGGCAGTCCCACCTTCCTCCCCACCCCCCCCTCCTATGTGCGCATGCGCACAACAGTCAAACACCATGTCGCTGGCACTGTGAAGCGCATAGTTCCATACAAAGATTTTTGTATCTTTTTCATAAACTGGGGGATGGCTACTGAAGTACTGACATTAAGCTTAAGGAATATATATTGTACTACAAAAATAAAGAAAGAATTAAAGAAAAAAGGACTCATTATATTAAATGTTATCGATAATATCAAGTGGAAATAGGGGGTGCTGCAGTTCCGCAGTGCCTATACACGAGCCGCCACTGATTACTAGTAGAAGGTGCTTGCATACTGCAAGCATTTCATCTCACCTAGAAAAAACATTAATTTTTAAGACAGATATATCATCAATACAAATATTCTATTAATTCTAAAGATTTCACCTCCGCAGCGATTTTCGTTTTTCCCACATGTAAAAATAATAGTTTGAAATAATCCCCAAATGTTGCAATTTTAAACATTTTACACTTTCTACATTATGGGGTACTAATGCTACACATTTGAGCCAAATTTTAAAGTTGTAGCACATCTAGAAGTAAAATAATCTTTTCTAATTGTTTAAAATTTAAACATTTTTAACGGTTGCCGTAATATATATATGGAGAGATTGAAATTTTTATTTGTGCAAATACACTGTTCTGTAAATAATTTGAAAATTGCAGCTTCCTAGCTCATCCTGTAGTACCTAAAAAATTATTAAACTTTAATGTTCAAATGGGGTTAAAAAAAACCCCCTAAAATTTACAATTTTAAAATTTTCGATTTTTATAGTTGGTTATGAGAAAAGTTCAATAATGTTGCAAAATTTCAGCTTCCTAAACTTATTAGATTGGTCTACACACTGGATTCCGTTTTCCCATGCTAACTTATGGGAGATATTCCGGGGTCTCTGGAGTCGAACCCAAGACACTTTAAGCAAAAGTGACAATAATTCCAAATAGATATTGCGGCCATCTAGCAACACTGAAAATTTCATCTTTCTAGCTTACCGGCAAGTGCACATAATTAATTTACAAATATGGCTCAATGCTTTTCTTATGGGAAAAAACGCAATTCGGAATTTCTGGAGCCGAACTCATATTACTTAGGTAAGAAGTCTCATTTCGTCTGAAGGTTTCTCCATCATATCTACAAAAGCCAAAACTTTCAGAACTCTAGCTCTTGTCATTATATTTCGACGACTCTTACAGAGGAGGATATAACACATAACATATAACATATAGGAGGATACTAATGTTTAGGCACTTCCAGATGAGCTGGAGATTCGAAATTTTTTTCATAGATAGGATTTTGTGCAAAACCGACTAGAAAAAAGAAAATGTTGAAAAAGTGCAACAATGCGGCCGCTAAAAATTCGCATTTGTTTAAACAAATTTTCAAGGTTTATTTATTTCCGCATGTGCTACGGAGCTGAAATTTTTTTAAAACTAGAATTCTTAAAAAAACGAAATAGGGATTATACAAATTTTGATATTTTAATTTGTTTGGCAGTTAAAAATTCTTAAAGTTTAAACAAATGGACAACTGTTTAGGTTTTACGGTATGAGCTAGGAAGCTGAAATTTTCAAATTATTTACAGAGTAGTGAATTTGCACAAATAAACATTTCAATTTTACCATGTATGAATTGCGGCGGCCGTTAAAAATAATTTAAATTTAAGCAATTAGAAAAATATTATTTTGCTTCTATAAGTGCTACAACTTTAAAATTTGGCTAAAATGTGTAGCATTAGTACCCCATAATGAAGGTAGTGTAAAATTTTTAAAATTGCAACATTTGGGGAATGTTTTAAACTATTATTTTTACAAGTGGGAAAAACGAAAATCGCTGAGGAGGTGAAATCTTTAGAATTAAAAGACTATTTGTAATGATGTAATGTCTGTCTGAAAATTGAATGTTTTTTAAGGTGAGATGAAATGCTTGCAGTATGCAAGCATCATCTACTAGTAATTATATATCGACGACTCTTACAGAGGAGGATATAACATTTAACATATAACATATAGGAGGATACTAATGTCCAGCACAAACTACAAGAGCTAGAAAGCTGAAAGTTTTAGTTTTTGTAGATATGATAGAGAAACCTACAGATAAAATGAGACTTTTTACCTAAGTGAAATGAGTTCGACTCCAGAAATTCCGAAAGTTGCGTTTTTACCCATAAGAAAAGCATTGCGCCATTTTTGTAAATTAATTATTCGAATTTTTTTCTTAGGTAGGATTTTGTGCAAAACCGACTAGAAAAAACGAAAATCTTGAAAAAGTGCAACAATGCGGCCGCTAAAAATTCGCAATTGTTTAAACAAAATTTCAAGGTTTATGTATTTCGGCATGTGCTACGGAGTTTAAATTTTTTTAAAGCAATTAGAAAAATATTATTTTGCTTCTATAAGTGCTACAACTTTAAAATTTGGCTAAAATGTGTAGCATTAGTACCCCATAATGAAGGTAGTAAAATTTTTTTAAAATTGCAACATTTGAGGATTGTTTAAAACTATTATTTTTATATGTGGGAAAAACGAAAATCGCTGCGGAGGTGAAATATTTAGAATTAAAAATATGTGTAATGATGAAATATGAATAATGAATGTTTTTTATGTTGAGATGAAATGCTTGCAGTATGCAAGCACCAACTACTAGTATGTTATATCCTCCTCCTCTGTAAGGAACGTCTATATAGAATGATAACATATATATATATAACATAATGATAGGAGGATACTAATGTTTACGCACTTCCAGATGAGCTGGAGATTCGAAATTTTTTTCTTAGGTAGGATTTTGTACAAAACCGACTAGAAAAACCGAAAATCTTCAAAAATTGCAACAATGCGGCCGCTAAAAATTCGCAATTGTTTAAACAAATTTTCAAGGTTTATATATTTCCGAATGTGCCACGGAGTTGAAATTTTTTTATAAGTAGAATTCTTAAAAAAACGAAATAGGGATTATACAAAATTTGATATTTTAATTTGTTTGGCAGTTAAAAATTCTTAAAGTTTAAACAAATGGATAACTGTTTAGGTACTACGGGATGAGCTAGGAAGCTGAAAATTTCAAATTATTTACAGAATAGTGATTTTGCACAAATAAACATTTCAATTTTACCATATATGAGTTGCGGCGGCTGTTAAAAATTATTTAAATTTAAACAATTAGAAAAATATTTTTTTACTTATAGAAGTGCTACAACTTTAAAATTTGGCTAAAATGTGTAGCATTAGTACCTTATAATGAAGAAAGTGTAAAATATTTAAAATTGAAACGTTTGGGGATTGTTTTAAACTATTATTTTTACATGTGGGAAAAACGAAAATCGCTGCAGAGGTGAAATCCTTAGAATTAAAAGAATAATTCTAAAGATGAAATGTCTGTCTGAAAAATGAATGTTTTTTCAAGGTGAGATGAAATGCTTGCAGTATGCAAGCACCTTCTACTAGTATCATTATATATCGACGACTCTTACAGAGGAGGAGGATATAACATATAACAGGAGGATACTAATGTTTAGGCACTTCCAGATAAGCTGGAGATTCGAAATTTTTTCATAGGTAGAATTTTGTGCAAAACAGACTAGAAAAAGCGAAAATCTTTAAAAAGTGTAACAATGCGGCCGCTAAAAATTCGCAATTGTTTAAACAAATTTTCAAGGTTTATATATTTCTGAATGTGCCACGGAGTTGAATTTTTTTTTAAATGTAGAATTCTTAAAAAAACGAAATAGGGATTATACAAATTTCGATATTTTAATTTGTTTGGCAGGTAAAAATTCTTAAAGTTTAAACAAATAGATAACTGTTTTTGTACTACGGGATAACCTAGGAAGCTGAAATTTTCAAATTATTTACAGAGTAGTGAATTTGCGTAAATAAACATTTCAATTTTACCACATATTAAATGAGGCGGCCGTTAAAAATTATTTAAATTTAAACAATTAGAAAAATATTATTTTACTTCTAGAAGTAGTAGAACTTTAAAATTTGGCTAAAATGTTTAGCATTAGTACCCAATAATGTAGAAAGTGTAAAATTTTAAAATTGCAACATTTGGGGATGGTTTTAAACTATTATTTTTACATGTGGGAAAAACGGAAATCGCCGCGGAGGTGAAATTTTTAGAATTAAAAGAATAATTGTAATGATGAAATGTCTGTCTGAAAAATGAATGTTTTTTAATGTTGAGATGAAATGCTTGCAGAATGCAAGCACCAACTACTAGTATCTATATCCTCCTCTGTAAGAGTCGTCGATATATAATGATAACATATAGGAGGATACTAATGTTTAGGCACTTCCAGATGTGCTGGAGATTTGAAATTTTTTTCAGGTGTAGGATTTTGTGCAAAACCGACTAGAAAAAACGAAAATGTTGAAAAAGTGCAACAATGCGGCCGCTAAAAATTCGCAATTGTTTAAACAAATTTTCATGGTTTATGTATTTCCGCATGTTTACGCAGTTTAAATTTTTTTATAAGTAGAATTCCTAAAAAAACAAAATAGGGATTATACAAATTTTGATATTTTAATTTGTTTGGCAGTTAAAAATTCTTAAAGTTTAAACAAATAGATAACTTTTTAGACATTACGGGATGAGCTATGGAGCTGAAATTTTCAAGTTATGTACAAAGTATTGAACTAGCACAAAAAACATTTCAATTTTACCATACATGAATTTCGGCGGCCGTTAAAAATTATTTAATTTTAAACAATTAGAAAATATTATTTGACTTCTATAAGTGCTACAACTTTAAAATTTTGCAAAATCAAGAGTACCCCATATTGCAGAAAGTGTAAAATTTTTAAAATTGCAACATTTGGGGATTGTTTTAAACTGTTATTTTTACATTTGGGGAAAACGAAAATCGCTGCGGAGGTGAAATCTTTAGAATTAAAAGAATATTTGTAATGATGAAATGTCTGTCTGAAAAATTAACGTTTTTTCAAGGTGAGATGAAATGCTTGCAGTATGCAAGCACCTTCTACTAGTCATTATATATCGACGAGTCTTACAGAGGAGGATATAACATATAGGAGGATACTAATGTTTATGCACTTCCAGAAGTGCTGGAGATTCGGAATTTTTTTCATAGGTAGGATTTTGTGCAAAACCGACTAGAAAAAACGAAAATCATGAAAAAGTGCAACAATGCGGGCGCTGAAAATTCGCAATTGTTTAAAGAAAATTTCAAGGTTTATGTATTTCCGCATGTGCTACGGAGTTTAAATTTTTTTATAAGTAGAATTCCTAAAAAAACAAAATAGGGATTATACAAATTTTGATATTTTAATTTGTTTGTCAGTTAAAAATTCTGAAAATTTAAACAAATGGATTAATGTTTAGGTACTACGGGATAAACTAGGAAGCTGAAATTTTCAAATTATTTACAGAGTAAAGAATTTGCACAAATAAACATTTCAATTTTACCATATAATAATTGCGGCGGCCGTTAAAAATTATTTAAATTTAAACAATTAAAAAAATATTATTTTACTTCTATAAGTTCTACAACTTTAAAATATGGCTAAAATGTGTAGCATTATTACCCTATAATGGTGAAAGTGTAAAATTTTTAAAATTGCAACATTTGGGGATTGTTTTAAACTATTATTTTTACATGTGGGAAAAAAGAAAATCGCTGCAGAGGTGAAATCCTTAAAATTAAAAGAATATTTGTAATGATGAAATATCTGTCTGAAAAATGAATGTTTTTTGAAGGTGTGATAAAAAGCCTGCAGTATGCAAGCACCAACTACTAGTATGTTTTATCTATCCTCCTCTGTAAGAGTCATCGATATATAATGATATATAGGAGGATACTAATGTTTAGGCACTTTTAGCTGAGCTGGAGATTCGAAATTTTTTTCTTAGGTAGAATTTTGTGCAAAACTGACTAGAAAAAACGAAAATCATGAAAAAGTGCAACAATGTGGCCGCTAAAAATTCGCAATTGTTTAAACAAAATTTCAAGGTTTATGTATTTCCGAATGTGCCACGGAGTTGAAATTTTTTTTATAAGTAGAATTCTTTAAAAAACCAAATAGGGATTATACAAATTTTGATATTTTAATTTGTTTGGCAGTTAAAAATTCTTAAAGTTTAAACAAATAGATAACTGTTTAGGTACTACAGGATGAGCTAGGAAGCTGATATTTTCAAATTATTTACAGATATGTGATTTAGCACAAATAAACATTTCAATTTTACCATATATGAATTGCGGCGGCCGTTAAAAATTATTTAAATTTAAACAATTAGAAAAATATTTTTTTACTTATAGAAGTGCTACAACTTTAAAAAATTATACGATAAAAATTAGATTCTTCATTCATTTCCTCAGAGAATAGTACAAAACTCGCTCCGATATTACAATTCTAAGATATTTTAATGTGCAAGAAAAAATTACCTCGCACGATGGATTTCAGATTTCCCATGTAAATCAAATGGGAATTTCTGGAATCGAATCCAGGACCTCAATCTTAGCAACAAAAACTATCCTCGGGAGCTCGGCCCATTAGGCAAGAGATTTCCACCAAGTTTCAGAAATATCGGTCTATTGGTTCAAAAGTTAATAGGGGGAAGGACAGACAGACAGACACAACGAGAAAACTATAAGCCTATCTCCATTCTGGAAAGTAGGCTAAAAAGTGAGGTCTGTAATGGGGTTAAAACTTTTTCCAAAACTGAGGCTTTAGATTTAAGGGGGAACTATGTTCAGGGAGGGAATGTATTTGGACTAATACGGTACCTTCTTGTGCCTCTCAGTTCTGCCTAACCAATACGAAAGCGGTTTACCCTAGCCGAAGCGCGGACGTGTAAACAAAAACGAACTACTCAAAATCCATCCTCAAAGCTGTTGTGGGTGGGTGATTCACAGGATTTCTTGTCATTTTTTCTCTCGAAGAATATACGAACATAGGGAACATGTTTCTCATTCGCAGATAATTTTGCAGTCTTACGGGTCTTTAATGGTGTAGCCATGGAAAAACTACTCAAAGTTATCGAGCATGATCTGCAAAGCAGAGATGAAAAATTTGACTTTGATACGGCAGAATTACATAGGGTTGCCAACTTTTTATCTCCAAAGATGGACATCTTAAAATTTTAAGTATAAAATAAAAGTAGTGATATAGTTAAAGGGGAGGGAGAAAGGTGATTAATTTTATCGATCAAGTTTATAGATGTTTTTTCAACATCACTTTAAAAACCAATTTTTAATCAATCTAATATGGTGCTTTCATTATGTATTGTAGTGTGTGTGTTTATTGGCGCACCAACAGTTTAAGTTAAAGGCGATGTATTGTAGTAATTAAAAAAATATATCATTTGGTTCATAAAAAATGGATGGAATAAAGCGATCTAAAGATCCTATGCAGACAGGCATAAGCTGTAATGTTGGGAATAATTTTGAAACGAGAAAAAAGCCTGCTATGACCGGGAATCAAACCCAACCAAGAAAACATCCGTGTTAAGAAATGAGAAAATTATTATTCATAAGTAAATAAAGAATTTAAATGAAAAATATATAAACAAAAATCTGGAGAATAACATATAGCACACTGAAAATTTCAATAAACAAGTAGTTTATTTATTTTTTAATGTTACATATTTGTTCTCCTTTATTAGATTTCAGAAACGTTTGATAATTTTTATCAAATTTAAAAATTCGGTACAATTTTCTGAAAAATTAAAAATGACTACACCGTTTCATATATCTTTGCAGCTGAGAGAGAGTGAAGAAGAGAGCTTTCCAGCATATGATCTTACGGGAACCTATAGGAATGAAGTGAAGTAAGCGGAACTCATTCTCTCTCTGGCCTCCGTTGTGCACACATTGAGTCTCGTGTTGCCACGTACTAATGCCTTTGTTGTCTGAACAGTCAAGTCCCAGTAGCTCACTGCTGGCATCTTTCTCTTCCTTCTGAGCTCTCCGCAATGTATTCCAGTTTACTAGATATGGCAGTGCCGAGTTTGAGTTCTCCAGCGAGGAGACATCTCCTTGCTAGGAGGTGGGGAAATGTCTCTCCACTTCCTAGCAGCAGAAACTCACGAGCAGTCCCGAATACGTACGAAATGTCAGTCACAAAAATAAATGAAACAGACTATAGCAACTCATCTTCGATTAATTTTATAGAGCATTGATTCTGTTCATCCTGCCACTTTGTACCCACGATACTGAAAATCCTCTTGCAGTAAGCTGATGTACTAGATATGCTCATTATCTAAGAAATGACAGAAAATATTTTCAAATTTAAAATTTGTGAATTTCAGGATACACTGCTTCAATAACATCTTTAGTTTTTGAGATTTCATCAAAACTTGTTCTTATTGTTGGAATTTCTTCCAACAGTTAATTTATATTTCCTTTATTTGCCAAATTTAAATTTTTATAAATTTCCACAAAATCTTCATAAGCTGAGAAAATATTTTTTTAAGCGAGAACTTTGAAACCTTTCCCATTATTCCGTTTTCTTTGAAATGGAACCATTTAAAGAATGCAGCGCAGATTTAAAGAAATTTAAAAAAATCTTTCATTTTATTTGTTCCTCTATACCTTTTTGAAATTTTTGACAAATTATATCCATAGAACTTATCCAAGCGATTTTATAATTGTTTTTTTAACTCCAATATAATTGGGAAAACATCACTAACGAGAGTTGGATTGCATTCTAGTTCTATAGAATAGGTGATTTGAAAAATTCTAAAACATGGCTTACAAATTATAAATAAATTTCCACAGCTGGAGACATTTCCGAAATATTTTTAAGGTCAATGCATGGACTGGCAGATGAACTCATGACTACGAACTTTTTGTCTGACAACTTACTTGTGTTCAGCTTTACTGTTACCAAAGTATATATATTATTATATATAAAAAATACTAGTAAATGATAAATTTTATGGAAAGATGGATGGTTGGCAACCCTAGAATTACATCCAAGTGGCACTGAAAATAGTGACTTTTTTGATCACATGGAAACGAATCTTTCCATACCGATTGTTGGCCAGAGTGAGATTTTCGGGTTGGTGCTACTGCACCGAGGGGAAGACCAAAAGCTACCTTTCTGCCAATTAACACTATTTCGATATCTCAGATGCAAAAAACACCGTTTTGTCATTTGTCTTGACATTCAAAGGGCTAAATAATACCTTACAAAATATCAACTTGTCTTTTTTTGGAATCCCTTTGGCCTTGACTTTTCTGTTATAGCTGAAATGGGGCCTGCCAGGTTCTTTTTGCGAGCGGGGTCCTAGGCCATAGTCCTGCTAATATGTTACCATTCACCAATGTTAAATTCCATCCATACTCCAACTTTCCACATTTTGCTTTTTTAATATACCTACAGTAGAACCTAGATTAACTGACCTTGTTTATCCAACTACCAGTTTAACTGACCAAAAAATAGATGAGCTGTCAAACCATAGTCAGAAAGCATATGTCAGTTGCATCCACTGAAAGACCGTTCACTGGAAAAAGAGACTTTTAGAGACAAATCTAAAAAACTGAGACAAAAAGCTAGAAAAGAGAGACACTCCCATCCCTGCACTACTGACAGTTGATTCACTTGGGAGACCACTGATAATTGAAATATTTCTGTTAATAATATTTTACTAAATATTTTAAATTTTATTGTAAAATGTCTGAGCTGTATGTGAAATACTTAAATAAATACATAATGTTCCATTATTTACGATTATCCAACTTTTCGGTTTATCCGACAGTCCTTCCCCTATATAGGTTTTACTGTATTTACAAAGAAAAATTAGTTACATTAAAATACATAAAGGTAAAGTACTCCTTTAGCCAAACAATTAGAGGGTTACAACACCCAATGCATTTCGCCCACAAGGTGGGCATCGTCAGGGGCAAAACCTGTTTCAACAGTGACTGGGAGCCTAATTGTTTGGCTAATGGAGTACTTTACCTTTATTAATCTTAGCCAAAGTTATTGAGCTACTATCAATTAAAATACATGCTGAATCAACCAACAACAAATTTTGAAATTATTTTATTGAATAAATTTACACTAATAAAGCAGGTTATGTATATTATTTTTGAAATGGATAATAGTCTAAACCAGAGTTGTACTCAAATTTTCTTTCTTTCTTGCGTCCCTCTTCTATCATCTTCTGGACCTCCAACCTAAGGAAAAAAGTCGTCATTGTATGAAAAAATTAGTTGATGCATAATTCAGTAATAACTGGAAAAGTTATTTTGTGAAGGTTCCTTCATGTTATAATTACCCAGTTTTCATATTTATCAATTTACATGATCCAGGCTTAAAAGGATGTTTTTAATGAAAAAATTGCTTTTGTACTAAAGATATATTATTCTAACATCATAAATCCATTTACCTGTAGGGTGGAGGCTTAATTTCATCTGTTAAAGTGCATTCTTGAAAAGTTTCTTGTTCCACTTTATAAACACGGCGTCTAACAATGTCTACGTCTCTGTCACACTGTTCTCCAAGGTCATCTATACTGCTTGGTGGGATGTCAAACTGCACAACAAAGTAACTGAAATGATAACAAAAGTTAAATGTCAACTAGGCAGCTGCCTTTCAATTGATTTTCAAGGGTAGCTGACACTGATGATGGCAGGTATGCTACAAATCTACATAACCTACCATTTATACAATTTTTTTTCAGGATGATGAAATGTAGTGATTATAAAAGAAAGCTTTAATGGCACCAAAAACTGATATATAAAATTTAGAAATGGGAAGATCACTGAAATGATGTATGTTTACATATTAACCTTTCTATTGAAAATTTATAACAACTCCATCCAATATCATATGTCCTAAGTTGATTCTCTCACGATTTTCATGGGTTGAAACAAATTCATAGATGAATTTAATAGTGCAATATAGCATCATTTGCTTTTGCACTGTAATCTATTATCTAATATGATATCCTATTAACTCCAGTGCCAGACATAGATTAAGGCAAACTGGGCCGCATCTGGAGCCTGGTATTAAGAGTGGCCCAGGCTTGTGTTTGTTATTTTCTTACTTAATTACTTTTTTGTGAAACAGGTTATGCATGTGTTTCATCATCTCAAACAGGATTGCGATTATGTGATAAACCTCGTCCTCCATATTCTCTACAAACTTCTTCAATTCTTGGTATATCCCCTTCCCTTTCAAATCGTCAATCAGCTGAAACTTTTTCCTTCTCCACTCTTAGCCTTCAAGTTTTCCTTCAATCACATCTTTAACCATTAAGTCTATCCTCGGAAAATGCCTGAAAAAGCTTGACTTCCTCTTTCTAATCATTTATATTATCTATCTCTTCCCTCCTACTTTTCTTGTTACCTCAAAAATGGTGATATACAAAAATTTAATTCAGATTTGTGAAAATACAAGTTCAATAAATGTGTGACTTTGCAAAGGTAACTGTCAGCAAATGGGATAGGAAGTAATTATCTACTGTAAGTATTAATACGGCATAAATTCTATTGGAAAGTAATGAACAATATGAGTTAATTTCCAAAATACACTTGAGTAAGGTGTAACGGAATACAAATCGATTGGTTAATGCCACAATACCAAAGCTGAAAATACGCACTCAATTGAAATTTAAAATAATTTGAAGGCCTAAAATTTAAAGTTTATTTATATAGCTGTAATTTAAATTACAACCTTGGACACTGATGGTGTCATAAATTGCACACATGTCAGGATAAAAAAGGAAATGGAGAGGAAACCTGAAAATTTATAGTTTATTTTCAAATCACTTTGTATTATAATACGTGACTTTGTACACTAAATGATTATTATCTTTGGCAGCCACTTGAATATATTATGAAATTGAATAATAATGACCAAATATGAACAAAACACGAACCATAAAAATTATTTAAAAACAGACCTGGCTTCTCGATGGACCATTCCATGATTTCTTATCTTATATGGGGTATTCATATGACCTAAGTTCTCAATTTTCCGGATTACACCACCTTTATCAAATATAGAATTTGCTGCTCTTTTAAGGGCTGACACCACTTCTACCTAACAATGGCAATAAAAATAAACATGAAATGACAAAATCACAGTAATTCCCGTATATTACTCAATACTACTATAAACAATTAAAAAAACCTTTGGCATAGTCCGAAGTAAAATTGCAAGCTCATAGGTAGGCATTGATTGATAAATAAATAACACAGTGGGATCTTCAACTATAGCCCGGCTTCCGATATCGTAAACCAAAGACTATTTGAAAACTATCTTTATATTAACATAGCCTCGGGAGAAAATTGAACTAGTGCAGTGCAGTCGTGCAGTTGCTTGAACTGTCGGCGAATGACCAGTGTTGCCAACTGATATATATATATATGTGTGTGTATATATATATATATATATATATATATATATATATATATATATATATATATACACCTAATAGTGTATCAAGAGCTTACTGTTCAATATGAATTGATTTTAAATTTCAAAATAATATTTTTTAAAATTATTTAATTAGTTGTTAAATATTTGTAAATTGCCTTATTTAATCATTGTAATGTCGAGATTTCAGATTTTAAATTTAGGAATACTGGATATCGCCTCTATGTCTAATGCTGTACCGAATAACCAGTGGTTGAGTTGTTTTGAACGTAATAGATATGTAACAAATAAAATTGTAAGAGAACGACTGTCTGAACTGTCACTTTTACTATATTCTACGGAACTCGCTGATTAAATATTTCAGTATATGAAATATTTGCAGACAGGTGATTATATTAATTGAGGAATGACTTATTTTCATCAATCTATTTAGACGTTATGGACCATTTTTCAGGATTACTCCCATAAAAAAGCGGTTTCGTCTGTTATCTGCCACCCACCTAGGTTAATATACACAGCGGAATGAAGTGGCGAGATATGGAACTGCGTACAGGTTAGCTGCAGGAAAAAAGAATAAGCGCGCGAGATACGACTGCGACAGAGTTGGGTAAGTTAATTACAGTGTTTTTGGTATCTTCCCTTGCTCACTGTGCCACCCCCATCGGGAGTGAACGTAGGAAGAAACCAAAACGCTTTAACTAACTTACCCAACCCGGAGGAGGGGTTCGAGTTGGAGAAGGGTGCTGCGTATATTAACGTGGGTGGATGGCAGTCGTGGCAGTTAACAAACAAGTTCAAAGATCAAAATACAATATGTACTACCTCAAGTTACGCGAATTCCAATTGCGAAATTTCGCGTTAACGCGATTTTTGTGCAATTTTTTAGAAATTTCAGTTTTGATGAAAATTTAATTGAGTTATTAGATGCCCAACAAAAAGAAGAAGAAAACACTCAGGAAGAAGTGCAAGCAACAAAAACTATGCCAATAAGTGGTATGACAAAGGCTTTTAAACATTTGGAAGGTTATTTGTCATATTTTATTTAAAATGATTCAAATGAAGAAGTTCCAAGGTTTCAAGGTTGATGAAGGACGCATGTTACGAAGAAGTTTACCGGGAGAAACGGCGCTGCATGTATCAGACAACGTTAGATACCTTTATTAATAAGAAGGCTCCGAAGTCTTCACGTCATTTATCTAGTGAAGTTGAAGAATCAGTGAGTGTCGGATGTGAGTTTTAATTTTTTGCTATTATATGTATGTAATATTGTAACATGATAAATTAAAAATTGTTTACTTTTTAAAAATAAATCTTTCTTTTACAACAACTATTTTGTTTTTCGCAAATTTGCGTTTCCATTAATATTGGAAAAATAATCTTTCTAGTTACGCGAATTTTGAGTTGCGCGACTTTATCGCGGAACGCATTACTCGCGCAACTCGAGATATTACTGTAATGCATCTGCTCATAATTGTATTACAGTTAAATATATTCTAAAACACTTTCATACCGTAAAAAGTAATATATTCTTTTGTTTTGATATTCATATCGTAATTTTCTGATTATAACTGACTATTCGTTATTAATTTTTAGTGAACTTTTATTTGGTTCTCTTTTGTGATTCTTAATCTTTTATTATTTTTACATTTATACATTGTTTTTCAGAATATATGCTGCTATCAATTGGTCATAAACTATTTTGATATTTGCGAAATTGTTAGTATAGTGGCTTCATTAGTTATCATACACTAAATTTGAAATATGTTGGTATTTCTGCTGTATGTTATGATCGACACTATAGGTCGAGAGATTGGGATAACCAAAGGTGTGATGATTTTTGTTGGAGATTTGTCAATGTGAAACAATAAATATTCTAAATTTGATTTTTATAACTTCCAAGTAATTGTAAAACCTGAGTATTGAATACGACACGCATTCAGGATACGAATGGAGTTAAAAAATGGACGTTAAACCTGTTGTTACATGTACGTAAAATATTTTGAACAACATTTGCTTCGAATTTTTACAGATATATAGATCTTTATGGGAAGATGTAATATTTCCCTTCGTATTTAAATTGTCATTGAGAAATATAAACATTCATGAAGTATTATTCGAATAAGTCAATTTCTGTTGCAGATGCTGGAGATGAGAAACTTTTTTCCAGTTTGAAACCATTAATTTCGCAATCCTTGCCACAAGAACCAACTGAATGGAGACGATCATACGGAAGACCAGTGAAGTCAGTTTTTGTAGATTCCACATTTGTACCCTTTTCTGTCGACATATTGCCGAAGGAGTCCGATCGAAAGTTGATTGGGAGGCCGATTCTCCACGTATACTGGACGGACTGTGTTGTGCGTATTATATTGATCTTAAATTTTAATTGTTTGCGAAATTTATAATGTTTCCATATAACTAGTCTTTGTGCTTAACTCTATGTATGAATTACGACGTAATTCAGACATTTTCCTACAAACATTTCTAGGATGTGGACGTATACAAAGCGACGGTGCGTGATGACATTGAAACATGGTTTAAAACATTATCACAGCATTCCATTCAAGATTGGATGATTGTGATTGTGGAAACTCCTGAATTAAAGAAGACGAACAAATTACTTCCAAGAACAACTGTACTCGACAAAATTAGGAATGATTTTGCTTCTAAGAATGCAGACAGGTGAGAAAAAAGCAAACTTTGATATAATTCCGTTATTCCACACATCAATGTTGAACCGTGAAGCAGTGCGCCCCTATAAGTTGAAATAATTAAGGATACATAAATGATAGACCAATATATTACCTGCACAAAATGTTTGTTGGTATCCCTTGAAAAATGAAAAAAATAGTAAAAATGTCCTAGTGTTGTTAATATCAAACTGAGTGCCTCAAGGGACATATTGTGATAGCAGCGAAAACATTATACAGTTTTTCAAGCAAAGTTAGCATTTTTTAAATAAAGGGTTAATAGGTCAGATTGGAAAATGTATGATATCAGAAAGTGCACTTTAAACATGATGGCAATAACAAATTGTTAAGAAATGTTTCAATTCAGTCAATATAGTTATGTATATCTTGATAAGATACAGAGAGTAAAATATTCGGTACTGTTCTAATAACTGGGTGAAGATGAAGAGAGCGACAGTGCTGTCAATGGCGAGAAAGTGGTGAGAAATGGTACTACTATGGGGCATGGTCAGTGGCACTATAAAAGGCAATAAAGTGAGGGGACATTGACCAACAACCTTGTAGGTACACATCTGCCACACTTGCGTTCACTTGCAATTACTCCACGTTCCTGCAGAAACCTCATGCTAGCTTCTTCTTTGACTGGAAGTTGGTGATACTTTAGGAGAGGGGAGGAACACAGTGAATGTGGAATGGAAACGAACCTACTAACCAAACTATACCAACCCAGGAGACCAAGGAGGTTGCTATGCCATAGTAGTACCATTTCTCGCCACTTTCTCACTATTGACATCGCTACTGTCACTGTTATTAGAACAGAACCATATATTCTTCTAAACTACAGGCAGACCCTGATTTAGTGCCACAATTTGTCCATCGCTGACATTGGCGTTAAAGCGGGAGTGGCAGTAAATCAAGGTATGTGCTTGCTCTATGTAATCACAAGATGGAAGTTCTGTTCAATGATTCATGGGCGGTATGCAGGGTTGGCACTATATATGGGGGCATTAAATCGGGGTCTGACTGTAACTGTTTGTAAAATCCTTAAGATCACATAAAAAATGAATAATGAACCTTTTAAACTAAAATAGCATACAATTTTTAAAATTTAATTTAACATCTCCTTTTCTTAAGTCGATTCAAAATCAATATTATTATTACATTAACTTAGTGAAGCTCTATCTGATCCTTTGTTCTTTTACATAAAAGTTTTAAGCACTACTAATCTATATTAACGTAAGACTGCTATCGAAATGGTGCTCACACTATGGCCTGCAGGCCAAATACAACCCATCATGAGTTAAACTTTTACAGTTAAAAAACAAGAAATACAGTGGAACCTTGATATAGTGAGAATTTATAAATTTCATAAAAATACTTGTTCTAGCAAGTACTTGTCATATTAAAAAATTAAATCCCCTTTAGAAAATTGACGATGATTGTGTTTTCCCTTGCTGTAATGAAGTTCTCATTATATGTCGTACTCATTCTATCGAGGTTACACTGTATTATACAGGAAATCCTTGAATATCATGGGTTTAGCTACTGCTTTGATTTTTCATGGGCAACCTTTGGTATACCAATTAAGTTATCACGGTTTCTGAGCCTTTTTGTGTATTGAATCAACTGAAGCTTATAGCTAATAGTGTAGGCATATATTTTTACTCTTCTAGTCATTGTGATCTCATTGCACGTAACGGTATTTATCCTAGATATTAATAAAATTTTTATGACATCTATCGGATTTCTAATGTTCTGTGGCATTAATCAAGCTATTCAAGGGGTTCATTAGTAATTAAACATTGTAACAAACATTGAAAATGCACCGAAATTGTAAATACAGTGATCGGACAGTAATGAAGTGCAATAATGAAAATGCATCATCAGAATTCATGTTCCATATGGGTTTACTGTATATATTCACAACCTTTTCACTATTAATAATTAATGATGTATATTTTAGTGATTTTGCCTTGATTGACTGCCAATTATTCCATTTTGGGGATCAGTGGTTTTCTGAATGTCAGTACTGAATACAGTAATAACCTTACCTTCAGTCTATAAGACGCAGCTTGATTTTGGGAGTAATTTTTTCTGGAAAAAAGTGCATCTTACAGCCTGAAAAATATTATTTTTTGTTTATTTTGCAAATTTATTTCAGTTGTGATATATTTGTTTTGTGTTGCCATCTATCTTTCTTTACATTTTCTCTAAATCGAGGATCTTAACCCCATCACTTTGTCAAGGTTTTAGTTTTGAATATCGCGGTTTTGACTTTTGTGGTACTCTCATAGAACGTAAATCCTGCCATATTCAATGCTCTTCTGTATGCCTAGTTAACTTTATTACTTTAAAAATCATCTATTTAAGGTTTGAGCATCTGTATCATAGAATGAAATAAGGTTATAGATTTAAATTATGTTAAATTTTCATGTTATCCAAAATAATGTCCTGAGAACTTAAATAATGATAAATTTTATTTTGTTCGCTTAGAGTTGTTTCTGCTGTAGATCCAATTAGAAGTGAGTCAAGGTGGGCAGATTCTTGGAGGAGTGCATTAGCTCGACTCCGCTTGTTGATACTCACTGCTTACAACACCGCCCTAATTCGATTTGAAGATCTGGTGAGAGTTCGTAGAGAAAGAAGAAATGACCCTGGTTGGAGTTTCTGCCAGTATTTTCTTTTGCAGGTAAGAATATTGGTGTATAGTATTATATTTGCAAACCAATAAAGATACTTTGCTAGTCCTTTTCCAGCGTATCTATGAGTTGACTGTTAACCTAGAAGAATCTAATTTGAGCAACATAAGAGCATGCTATTCATGGACAAACATTCATTTAGTCCATGAAAGAGAAAATTATGCATACATTCATGTTGTTTCATTAGGAAGTAAATCAGTATTTTAAATTATGAGAAATGAAATTTTCTTAAAGATTACTCGTATTTTGTGTAAAACCTTGTATGATAGTACAGACTGTAAAGTTAAAATAAGACATTAAAGAAATTTATGACATTTCATGGAAAAAGTGGGATTGAACCTGAGTCCACTACTTCGTAGGCCAGGACTCGAACCACTCACCTAAACCACACGACACAATAATTGCTCTCATTAATCAGACATCATGACCAAGTAGTTTTCTTTAATACAGTGTTGCCACATCAGCATTCGCTTGAACCGTGTTTTCTGAGAAAACTGCATCGGTAGAAATTTTTGCAAAGAGCATTGGCCCCTTAATTTTTGCCAAGGAATCGCATGGTGGAGTCTGTGTCCGCGAATTTTTCATAACCCTGTATAGTCTTCACTCAGGCAAACAGCCTGTAAAAAATATTCTGAAATTTTTTTACGGCCACAAGAAGCAATTTGCACATGTACCAACAGTAAATCTCAAACATGCCTATTTTCAAAGTTGGAGATGATTAAAAATGAAAACACTCAAGCCAAGGAGCAGTAAACCTTGTGCAATGGTTTTGTCCTGCGATGGGGCCCAATTCAGGAGTAATTGGACCCTCATCTTGGGTGGTACCTCGGAGGAGAAAGAGGCACATATGTTTAGAGAAAAACCATTATTCCAGTTTCACATTTCAGTGTAATTAATTGCTATTAATTGGCCAAGCGAAGTGAGGTCTCTCCTGTTGAGTTCCTGTGCACTTTGTCTGTTTGTTCTACGGTAACTGCTGTCTCAATTGTCTGATTTTCACCAAACTTTGTGTGCATGTACAAATAACTTATAGTTGACTGCCTATAGTTTTTCTTGATTAAAAATTACCTTTCATTTGTGTGACAAGTGCAGTTAAAATTAGTTAAAACATTTGTTTTTGTATTATTGTTTTTAATGTTTATTTTAAATTTTGAGGTGCCTCTCCCAATGCTTTGACAACTATGTTGCCCCTCCCACAGTTCATACTACCCCACCCCACCGTTGGGAGGCTGGTTACATTCCTGATAACAAAATGGAGAATGCATTCCAGGCCATCGTCCTAGACTAAATTCTAATGTATCCCCTGATTTACACATGTTTGCTGTGCTCATTTTCGTTTATATGTGGTTCTTATCCTTAGGAACATTTTTCGTTGTATGAGATGCACATCGGCGTTAACGTGAATCATCCCCTGAATCAGTCATGTAGAGTTGGGTATCAGTTGCACTGTATGGGAGTGGGTTTAAATTTTCACTATGAGGGAAAGAACTTCATCCTTTTACACATGTGACCATCAAAGTTCCATGTTCGTAAGTAAAGATTTATCAGCCACAAACTACCCAGAGCATATGAATAAGGTGTTCATAGAAGATGGAATAAACAATCATAAGGCCTTATATGCAGGCCTGACTTGATAGTGGTACCAATGGTATGGCTACACAGGACCCTGCACTCTCAAAAATACATTAGTTGTACTTTTAAAGTACATTCATTAAAAAAAATGAGACATGACTTTCTCCATACCTGTAATATTTCTAAAAATTCCAAATTGGTTAAATGATAATAAATATTTGAAGAAACTGCGAGAAAATTTTAAAGACTTTACAAAGAACAGAAATAAACTCACTCTGTAGCCTTCTGATATTGAATATAGCCCAAAGCTCCAACAATTAAGAAAATAAAATGGAGCGTTAAGTGCTTACAATAGTCACCGGTAGGTGGTGTGGCGGTGGCAGCTAAAAACTTAGTTTTTAAGATATCTCTTAAACAATGCATTATATGGGAAAATGTTTTGAACAATCATTGTAGAAAATTACATTTTCTACTTTTATTCCAATACATTTATATATATATATATATATATATATATATATATATATATATATATATATATATATATATATCAAATATTAAAGCAAATATTTCAAAATAACGGATAAGTGACAAGAGCATGGATTGCAAAGTTCTATAGTCCAAGATGTTTGGCCAAAGTAAATAGTTTTGTGGATTTCTTTAATCTCACTGTTCAAATGTTCATGTTGTTGTATTTAACTGGTGATTTAGAACTTAAATATTGGCAAAGGAGCTAAATTAATTCTATATTAATTACCCTAAACAGGAAGAGTTGGCTTTTGTTCTTGAGATGTTGGGCCTTTATGATGAAGCCCTAGTACAATATGATGAACTGGATGCTCTGTTTACCCAATTTGTGCTCAACTCCAGTGCAGGAGGTAAGTTTTCAAGGCTCCCAAATTATTTATTAGTTATTTTTAACTATGAGGGCTTGCAAACATTTCAGAATTTAACATGTTCATAAATATAAGGTAATATCAGAAGTAACTAGTAAAAAAGCCAAAAGATTAATAACTGTAAATTGATGTACAAGTTAATCATGCTGCTAAAACAGTTAGTTGGTGAAGGAAGAATCATTTTTATCGATAATTGGCTAAATTTTGTCTATCATCATCATAGCCACATAGAGTAGGGTGACCATATTTTTTTTAGAGAAACTAGGACATTCCCATTTTTAAAAAGAGGACAAAACTAGGACATTTTAAACTTTTTTATAAACAAAAAATTATGAACGTTATATGATTTATTGATAAAATAGAAATTTCTTCTGATAAAATAAAACAGACATTCTTTTAAAAATACATTTAATACTTTTAAAAAATTAATATTTTCTAAGATTTTCGGCTCTTTAGTTATTTGATCTTAAAATTCTTGGCATTTCTTTTTCATATTATGTGTAGTAAACAATAAGCCTTTATTTACTTCAAACTGTAACAGGTTTCTTCCCTTTTGTTCATTGAATGTTCATCAGTGAAGACCGAATATAGAAGGAATAAATACTATAATTTTTAATAATTCAGAACTTAATTCTAAAGTTTGACAAAAAAACACATTCCTTATGCAGTAGTTCATAAATTTCTTATTTTTTCCATGAATTTTATGCCATGAAATTAACTGAACCGCCTTGAAGAATGGATAGGGTGACTATATATTTTTTATGAAAACTAGGATAGCAGAGGAAGAAATTAATTTTAGGAAGAATACAAAAATAGGACTATAAATTTTTTTATTGCAAAAGATAAAAAACAGAAAATAGTGGCAAAATAAAATACATCTTGTTGACATAAAAATTAAATAGGTATTCTTTTAAAAAAACATTTAATAATTCATTAAAATTAATATTTACTTGAAGATGAAATTTCTTCTAAAACTTTTGGTTCATTAATTATGTGGTTGTAAAATTCTTCACATGTCATTTGCATATTATATTTAGTAAATAATATTCCTTTAACAGCTTCAATTTTTAATTGGTTTCTTTCCTTTGTCCACTGACTATTTATCAATGAAAATACACGTTCAACATTTGCATTGTGGCCAAATACACAAAAGATGAGTTTTACAATTTTTAGTAACTCTGAAGTTAATTCAGAAGTTTTACATTGTTTAAAAAACATCACCCATTTCTCATTTGCAATTAATGTATTCCATTTCTCATTTTCTTTTGTGTTTCCAAGAATAACTTTAAATTATGCCATTGATCAAACAGTTTTACATCATCCACTGTGACTCCCTTCTCACAAAGATATTCTAAGCAGGAATGAACATTGTCCCAAGAAGGAATTTCTGCCAAATCGATCCATTCTAAGATTTGAAACTCATCTAATGGTTTTAACCATGATTCAATATATTTTAAAGTACGGCCATACAAATTCTCCATTTGAACTCTAAACTGTGTGACTTCATTTTCCTTACCATTTTCTGTTGCAATTTTTAGTATTGAGCACACTTTTAACGGAAGAAATTTATTGGTTTTCCTCTCCTTGAGCAAATGAAAAACAGTCTTAAGGTTTTTCCGCACTTCCATTATTGAAATACAGTCTCTTTCAATATGTTTTATATTTCCTTGAAAGACTGACATGAATGAATGAGTGAATGAAAGGTATGCCTCATTCATATCATCTTCAAAAAATGTTTGCAATACTGCTGGTGAATCTCCCAGCGACAGAAAATAGGATTTAAACCCTTCATAAAGTTCTAAAATGCGATTTATGGCTGGAAAGAGAGATAACCATCGCGTTTTGGTATAGTATAAAGGTTGCTTATACTCTGTCTCTACAAAATTGCAAAAGTCCTTTAGTGATTCAACTCTCAAAGTATAAATAGAGAAATGATTGTAGATTACACTAACCAGCATTTCTATATTGACTGGTAGCCCATCAAAACTATAATGCACAGTATTATTTAAAACGTGTGCTGGACAACCAATTCCAATTAATTTATCATTAAGTTTTTCTTTTAGTTTAAAATACACATTATTTCTTCCAGCTCTTTTGACACCACCGAAGTTAGTATTGCAGTTATCACCAGAAAAGGAGATACATTTAGTTATAATGTTCTTTTTGGTTAAAACATCACATATCATATTTGCAATTGTGTGTGATTGCTCATTGGGTTGATTAATTATATCTAATAATTTACATTTAGTTCCACCGTTTTGATAGTCAAAGTACTGAATTAAAATTGGGAATATTTTCAGTGAACCACGATTGCTAGCATCTGTTGAAATGCTTATATATGGTATGTTCTTTAAATCATTCATTACAAGATCTATTGTATGTGGTCCAAAAATATTATTTATGATTGCCTCAGCCTTAGTCCTGCCACACAACATTTTTTGACAAATATCTGAATCAGGAAACATTCTTTTCATTAGCGGAATCCAACAATCCAGAGAGCGGTATGATTGGTGATGCATTACTGTATGATATGCTGCCATACCTCCAGAAGCTCTGATGAGTTTAACATCCTTGTTAGATACAATAAATTTTTCCAAAACATTTGATGAAGCCGATGCACATCTGGTGTTACGCTTATGTTTTTCAGTGTTCAGATGTTCTTTCAAATCAAGTTTTCCTTTATTTGCAACAGAAATAACACTATTGCAAATGATACAGATTGAATCATGTTTAGTTTTACCTTTCTTGAATGAAGGATGTTCTTGAAGCATTTCATTAGTTACTATGCACTTCCTTTTTCCCATTTTGGCTATTCTGAAGGGTACTTATTTAAGAAAATAAAAATAATTGCATGAAAATTTTCCTATCTGAAAAGTGATAAACGATAAATAATATTATAGTAATTTTATTTGTAAATAAAAAATGTAAGTTAATGTAGTTTACAGATAATTTCCACTTCAGGTATGTAATATACTTATCATATTTTAGAAAAGTAATGTATTTATTACTGATTATACAAATTATTTTACACCCATATCTATGTTTATTTACATTATTTTAACACACTTAATGGGCGGACACTGCATTCTATTGAAAAACAATAGCAACTACTTGCCTGGGATACTAGTGGTGATGGACCAAAAAGTGCTGAACATGCACATCACCAGATACAAGCATAAAACGATTATTACATGTTTTTGCAGCAATAATGCATACCATACATTGCTTTCTTTTGAAAATCAGTAGCAACTACTTGCCCGGGACAAAAACATAAAACGATACTTTGATATTATCGATGTTTTCGCTGCAATAGTGCGTACTGTGGTACTTTTCTGTTATAGCCACTGTAACTTCTGCGCTATCTATTGGTGGCCGCGTAAGCTATAACGCTCTCCATTGATGTAGATATGACAGCACGTGTGGTCTGTGATATTTAATTAAAACCCGACGATAGCGCAGCAGTCACGTTGGATATAACATAAAAGTACCCGTACTGTATGTACCATAATTTGTTTGGGTATCACTCACATTCTTATAAGTGATGCTTAAATGAATACAGAGAGTGTAAAAATTTAAAGTGAATGTAAATCTCGAGTTGTAAATAGAAAAACTAGGACAAACGAGGACAAATTTTAAAAACCCGAGAGGACGTCCGAGGACACCTTAAAAAAGAGGACATGTCCTCGGAAACCCGGACGTATGGTCACCCTAACATAGAGTGAAATCCATATTTAGCCCCTCAAGCCCAGAGGACTTTTATTTAAATCCCACCCCAGATGCCAAAGGAGATATTTAAAATTTGGCGGTTCAGACGCGAAAAATAATAAAAACAACTTTTCACCTTTATATTGGGATTTTATGAAATTTTTTGAGAATTTGTGCACAACGTGATATGTATTTTCAAACTATAATTTTTATGTTAACTTAAAATAAATAAAGACTGCTGGAGAGAAGTGATTTCACACCGTTCCATTACCTATCCCACGCTTGTGAAAGCTATTCTTCAAAGGTAAATTTAAACTTTTCTGAACATTTCAGTTGCTGCAAGTACCCCTCTAAACCAATTAGGGAAAAAGTTTTCCGCAGGTCAACTTTTTCATGTCTGACTGAAAATTTTAGATAAATGTAACAATTGTTATATTTTTAAAAGGCAGTTCATAACTTTGATGTATTCTTGAGTTACTTTGTTGTTATTTGGAATCATTGCAGAAGTCACAATAAAATTGTCCCTTTTTATTCAATAGAAGCCGAAATATGATGTTGTAAGTATAAGGAAGGAAGATATACGCAGAATACAAAAAAAGACATTTAAAAGTTTTTCAGACTTTTAAGGTATTTCCCATTTTTCAGAATGTCTATACTTTCATAATCAGATTCACTATAAGTAACCAATAGAATTTTAATCTAACGTTCATAATGGTTGTTTTTAATTACATTCTGTTGTAGCACACAGCAAAGTCTCAATTCGCCTCATCATCGCTCACTGCCAAAAGCGAACACGGTCTTTTTACGAGTTGGTTTCTCAAGTTGCTCTTTGTGTATTAAAATTTGTCATCATTTGTAACTTTGGGGTGAGTTGTTTACAAACACGAGCTGTATTTTCTCGGTGATGATTCATAGTAGTAAACTCATGATAAAAGGCCCTTAGTCTCACTTGCGCATCCGATATCACTGGTGTGCTGGAGAAGGAAAATAAATCCCAGGACCTTCAGACTAAACAAGAAAGTCAGTGAAATCTTCATAAATTTCACTTGTATCTCCTTGCATTTCACAAAACCTTTGTATCAAAAAAGAGTCCGTCTTAGTATAGGTTGAAATTTTTGAAACTACCGACTTGAAAAAATCTATTATAAAATAACAACAATGTAAGTAAATGCTAATACAAGTAAAAAAAGCAGGATACTTAAATAATTATGCATAAATAGTATAGACCGAGGTTCCATTATTAAAACATAAATATTACTCAGATTTAACGAATATTACAGGAGAAAAAAATAAAGAAAGCAAGCACTTTTTTGCTCATGCATAGTACGTTGCTTGGTGACATATGAAGTTTTTGTTGGTTGTCCATAGTACGTAATCTGGCGTTTAGGGGTTAACGTTTCTCTACACATGCACCCTGGTTTTTAAAGATTTTTCAGAAAGAAAAGTATTTTGGTTCATCAAGGCATTTAGAAAGAGCCACATTGTGTATCATTTCTAGCTCTGATTAAGTCCATATCTGGCATCATTTACAGAAAATATTATAGCATGATAACAGTTAAATATAACGTCTTAGATAAACTTAATTCATAAAATAAACTGGGATGATGTAAAACATAAATAATTGCTTTGAGACTTGTATAGCTATATATTAATTAGGTAAGCTGTCGGAGTGTGCCACACATGTCGCATGTATATATACCCTTCACTGATAGTAGCTAATTAAACCTAAGTGCAAGATTATATTTTAATTTAATGGGATAAATAATAAATGGAATGCATATGTAATAATGATATGTATGCTCAAGTAGTCCTTTATCTTCTGCA
The DNA here is from genome assembly GCA_028673005.1 of Tanypteryx hageni. NCBI lineage: Eukaryota > Metazoa > Arthropoda > Insecta > Odonata > Petaluridae > Tanypteryx > Tanypteryx hageni. The sequence continues at coordinate 12,956,899 of CM054116.1, read as the reverse complement.
ACTTTTTTTGTCTCACACAATGATTTTGATCGATACAGCAATGTGTTTTTGTGTATTCAATCACCTGGAGTTTATAACTAATAGTGTGGGCATATCTTTTCACTTTTGTAGCCATTGGGATCTCAATACACGTAGCAGTATTTATCCTAAGAATTTACAAAATTTTTATCACATTTACCACAATTATAATGTTCTGTGCTATGCGTGCTATTGGGCTCATTGGGAACTAAAACATACTAGTGTCATAAATGCACTGGAATTGTAATTACTGTGAGCAGACATGTAATAAAGCTCAATAATGAAAATGCATTGTTGGAATTCACATTGCATAAGGTATTACTGTATACATTAACATTTTTTAAAGTATTAATTATTAATACTGTACATTTTAATTTTTTTGCAATGAATGACTGCCAATTATTCCATTTTGGGGATGAATGTGTTCGTTATTGTCTGTATTGAGAACAGTAATAATCTTACCTTCGACATAAAAGATGCAGGCCGATTTTGAGGGTAATTTTTCTGGTATATAAAAATTTATAAAGGGTCAACTGTACCTAATCTCAGGGATTTTAAATGTAGAGACACCTTCCTGGCTATGCAGCTTCCAGCGTCCATTGGAGAAGTGGAGTGGCATATGGCTGAGCCAGTCTGTGCGAACCTCAGGGGAAATGGAGGAGTGGAATGAGGGGAGGAAACTCATTGAGGGTGGATGTGCCTCTCTCTTAGACCTTAGAGGCTACCTCTTTTCTCGCCAGTGTGCCCTCCTTCTGCTCACTTGCAAACCCTGGGAGGTTAGTTATAGACAATCTGTCTTTCACCTTCAAAACAGAGAACTCGGTCATTAATGTAGAATATTTTGTAATATTTTTTGTTTAACTTCCTATTTATTTTTTCTTTCTCGTAGATCGCCCAGCGTACTTTGCCATTCCTTCATAATTGCATGAGGGAGTCAGTATTATTGGAGGTTGTCAGTCCTCCTGGGGCCACTGCATGTTGGGTGATCCTCTGCTGTTTGGAAATTCTTTCGACTTGTGAGCGTTTTACAGATAGTGCTCATGTCAGTGCATATTCTCTCTACACTGCACCTCTCTGGGCATATGCGCGAGATAAGGTAATATCTCAATCAATGTACCTAATTATTTAGTTGCAGTCATTAGTTATATGCCTTTTCTTAAACCTCCACTTACATTCCATCATTAGCAGCAGTATTGAACGCGTTTTGTATTAAATCACTGTTTACCAAAAGAGGAAAAAGAAGATTTTGTATGTGGCATTTTAAATAGTGATCATTGTAAATTTTTTCCAAGATTTGGAGAAATTATTGGCATAATTTACTATTGATAAATCCGATTTATTTCAATTGATTTTTGTTTTCTGTTTTAATTAACTTATATATGTGTGGACATGTGAGTTTAAAAAAATACATTTTTAAAACTTGGCAACCAAAATCAATGTTTCTTTTTACTTTCTTGTATACCAGGAGTCTCAAACTCAAAGGTTGCATGCAGTCCGCATATTTCTTGGTTTTATGAAGGACCTTATCTTTAACATTGAATCTAGTATTTTTTATAATGAATGGGTTAAAGAAAGGGTATGGATTTTTCAGGTTAAAAAAAAATTCATTCAGAGGGTAAATATCGCGTTCTATTATTTTCCTCTTCATTTGCGTTAAAATCGAGTATAAATAAGTTACAGATTTTTCGAGGTTTTAAAAAAAGTTCAATCTCGGGTAATTTTCGGGGTTTATTATTTTGTAATTTAAATAAAAATCTTGTTTAACAATTTAAAAGTTTTATCAACAATCATAACTTTTTACTATACCTTAAGTATGGTTGATAGTGTGATATCTTGTGTTAAATGCCTCCAGGTGGAGAGGAGCACCTCGCAGGCTGCACAAATATCTTGCTTCCTGTTCAACTTCTTTTGAAAACACACCAGATATTAGTGAAATAATTTTGCTTTCGTAGTGTTTTCAACTAACAGACACCTGCACTCTTTTTTCCTTATCCTATCAAAGATCTAACAGCAACTAGCTAAGGCACATCCTTGACTATTCCTGGTGCGAGCAAACCAAGGAGATTAAGATTGTGTTACAAAGTAAGCTTACGAATAAATTGTTTACAAAGAGAATAAACAGACTGATCGTGAACATCTTGGACTGCACACAAATGCTGAGGTACCTACAAGCTCCAGAATAGAAATTCTGTTACCAAATATAAAAAAATTGTGTTTAAAGAAAACTAATAATTTAGGGTTTTTTCAGATTTTACCCAAAATTAAAAAAGACAATCAGAGGGTAAAAATCTGGCAAAAATCGGATAAAACCTGAAAAATCCATTCCCTAGTTAAAGACCACATAATATGGTTTGAGCAATTTTCCCATTTGTGTAAGGGGAGAGTGACTGCCCAAAGAGTATGAAATGATATAAGGACTGAAAAGTATGGAATGCAGCCTGCAGACTTGGTACGGTGTCTTAACTCCTCAAGCCTGTTCCACATACTTGTGTACAAACCCTGTCTTCTCTTTACTCAAATCTGAATATCTAAGCCAGATATTTACCTTTTCCTGAACAGAAAAATAGGCATTAATGCCAAGTGAATTACATTAAAATGACATTTAAGGGGAAACGGGGATAAAGAAATTACCCGCTTAAGGGGTTAATGCAGCCTGCAGATTTAGTGGAGAGCCTTTATGCTGCCCATGCGCCAATGTGAGTTTGAGACTCCTATTGTACACATAATATATTTAAAGAAAGTATTGCGATGATAAAAATATTTGACATCGAGGTTTTGATGATTATGCACAGTTTAGGTACTCCTGAGGCCAAAAATGTGTTTTTTGCAAATCTGTCTTTCTGTTGTCTGTCCTCTGAGTGTGGCTCTGTAAGAGTTAAGTGGTTTTACATACTATGAAGATATCTCACATTCATATGGGATATCACCCGGGGTTGAAACTAGAACCAGAATGGAACAGTATCACTCAACAGTTGAAGTAATGTATTATTGACTGTTTTTGTTAAATGTCGCTTTACTCAAAAATCGCTTTGAGGATTTTTATTTATTATAGAACTTTGTCATAAAAATTGTTAAATATAAAATGTTTCTCCTAATTAGCTGTATAGTGTATGGTTAAAATATTTTGAGTTGCTGTCAAACTCTCCCCAATACTCTGATGTCATGCAATGATTGAGTGATAGCCTAGAAGCAGTACTGTTCCTATTAGATATACAATGGGAAAATATTTTATCCATAAAAGTACAGTGTAACCTGAATATGAAGTTGATAATACCATTTTTACTCATGTAATACCACACTTTTTCCCCCAAAAAGTTCTCATCAAAAAGGGGATTGTGGACATAACACGAGATTTGTCCATTCATTTTAAGAGTAGGCCCGTGAAATGCCTCTCAGTATTGCGTGCCAGGCATGAGAAGGCATTTTTTTCGGTAGACACAATATGCCATGCATTTTATTTCCTCGATTTTTAACTAAAGTATTTTCAAAAATCCGTGGACTAATATAATAAACAATATTTATCAGGCATTTAAAAATTCTATTCCAGCTGTCTGTAGTAAACCTAAATCACATAAATAGAAGAGTGTCAGACAGAGATATTCTCATAGAAAACGTTATGTAAGAGAAATAAACAACTGAACCGCATATATTTTTCATAAAATACAAATGCCTTCTGTTAGATTGTCTTGTAATTCGTGACATTCTCAAATCACATTTTACCGTAATTTCATTTTTTGGGTTCCTTTTATGTTACGCAATCATAAAAGAATATACTTTTATTCCTCTGTATAACAGCAAAGAACACAATCTTGCGGTGGAAATTTGTCACTAAATAGCTGTTGGAGTTGTTTGCTTGAGCTTTCTGATAGCTGTAAGTGATACATTTCTTCCACAGAAACGTGAGAAACACACCTGTGTACCTGGGTCATAGTGCATCTAGTGACTGGTTTATTTTTGGTATTGTGTATTTCCAAACATCAGTTTTTGTTGTGTCAGTATCATTTTAATTAAGTGTTATACAGGTATTTCTTTTTATTTTTCTGCTGCCCTAAATATACAGTAAAACCTGGAAGAGGTGGAACCTCAAGGTACTGGCCTATTTTTCTCTCTTTCGCAGGCTTTCCACCTTATAGAGGTTTAAATAATTTATGTTTTCTTTTTGGCAGATTTTAATTGGAAAATAGATGTTCTTGTGAGTCTCCGTGGAAATAAAAGCTATAATCTCACAAAAACAATTGATATAGACAATAAATGAGAACATAAACTTGAAATTGCATACGTGCAAATACTAAATTTATTATCAATTAATAATCTTCCGTTAAAAATTGTTTATGCATCAAAACCAGTCATTCTTATATATTTGGAATAAGCTGAAGTGTACTTAAACTTTGTTGATTTAGTTTTTATTTTACTTTTAATTTTAACAATGCCACATTATATCTTTATGATGGAATTCCACCAAGTCTCACAAGGAGAGTCTATGGACTGTAACTCACAGATTCGGTTCATCTTCTACCAGTGGAGAGTTATAAGAATACCTTTTCAGAATTTTCGGCCAATGGCTTTTAGTTTAAGAGAAATAATTACTTAAAAAGTACAAAAATGGATCCATTTACTTAAATGCTTGTAGCTTCGCTATTTCAATAGAGGCTGTAACCTAGAGGTAACATGAAGGGATCTCGTCCCGTACTTTTGGCGAGACTCCCGCTTGTCGAATTTTTTTCTCCTACAGAATGTCCTTTTTCCTGCTGGTTTTTATATCCCAATCTTCAGGAAATAATTATTCACCACTAATTTTTTTTTATATAGGAGAATTATTTTGAACCAGTACACCACTATTCTTCCCATGCGTATTTTATTCTCAACCGAGTCCTTCAAAAATCCTGTGCATTTATTATCGTAAGTTTAAAACATTTTTCCTGAAAGAAGCAGTTGATTGCAAGAATTAAAGATACGTATAATACATTTGCGGATAATAGTGAAGTAACCCATCTTATTAGCTATTACTGGTACTTACCACGGGCATACAGCATCAGAAGGTATGATGGCGAAGAATAACTTCCGTGAGCTTTTCGCTCTGCATATGTCCGTCGCTGCGTTGACTCTTTCCACCTTTCAAAATTAGTCTGCATTTCCCTCGCATTCCTTCGGATGGTAATCGTCGAAGAAACAGTGAAAACATAAATATTCGTGGCACCAGGAGCAACATATAAATGATGGCTTGCCGCAGTCACAGCGATTTCTTTTAATTTCATCTCTGAACGAAACTTGATTTACATTGCGAAATAATTTGCATCGCTTGCACAATCTTGATGCATACCAGGCATAGCATATCATCGAACCAAACACAGGTGCTGAAATCTGATGGTGCACAAGAGAATGCATTTTCACTACTTCGGATTGGCTTGATATTTCATGCTTTTCTCCGAAGAGGTACGGACGGTTTTGGATTTTTGATTTTAATATTTTTACCTGCTGGAAAAAATATACATCACATGGCTGGCAAAGTGGTGGACATTTTGATGGAATAATTTTCAATGTGCACATTTGAGAGTTTGCATTGTCGGTAAACTTGTTGCCATACACTCCAGAGTTTTTCTGCCCATCCCAAGAATCAACTAATAACAAAAACAGATTTTTTCTTACATAAGGTTTCAAAATGTTGTCCAAAAAATGCTCATACGTGGTTGCATGGAGTTTGCCTGATTTTGAGCAAGTTATAAATACATATTGGTATTCACCAATCATCCTATTCACTTCCTGTGTAACTCTGGGTCCAAAATTCCCACCAACCTCTTGTAGGCACAGGAATACTTTCGGTAATAATTTACCTGAAAGAGTGAAGCCATACTGTGCTGTGTAGGAATGTGTGATATGCTTCATTTGTCCCACTGCTACCTCTGTTGCCCTTTCACCTTTGTGTGTCAACGTTCTCTTTATATTGACACGATATTCATAGCCTGTCTGGTCAGTATTTATGATAAAATCCAGATCGTACGAGGGTATAAGAGAGGAGACTTATTCCTGAAATATTTCTGCAGTCTTCACTCTTTCCTCAAATTTTGCTTGGTCTTTCTTGCTTATGTATCTTGTGACACGACGTTGGCTTATTCCAAATTCACATTTAAATTTTTTCACCCAAGCAATGGAAGCTTGAAATCTAAACTATGTGCTTAAATACTGGAATGCCATCACCATTGCCCATTGCTGAAGCAGTTTTGTTGTCACAAGCTCTCATCTTGCTCCTGCTTCACTGAACCTGTCAAAAGTCCATCAGTTGATAAATTTAAATTTATCTTGATAGGTTCCAACCTATTCAACACTAACTTTCCACCTCATAAGCTGCACTTTTGATTTCAAAGATTTGGATCCATTCTTTTGAAGTGATTTTAAAGTCTACTTAGGGTGTTTCTCTGCAAGTTGAACTACTTTCAACTTCGTTTCAAATGGAATGCTGTTGTCTTTCCTTTTCTTTGCCTCCGGAGAAGACAGCACATAACCTTCACTTGAAGTAGGGGACCCAGGAGACGGAGTGGATGAGGTAGATGGTTCCTCACTTGCTGGCATCAAATCTCCATGTGGATTTCATCCACCTCTTTATCCTCTGCAAATTCCATTTCCTCCAGCATTTCCACCACTCACTCGAAGATTTCACGGCCTATTAGCGATGATCGCAATGATATAGTATCACTCATGCTCTTTGAAATCATGTTGCAACTCTTCATTAATTCCACACAATAGTGCAAAGCGTCAGCTAACTCCTGCTTTTCTTGATCACTGCTCTCACAAATGTTCAAGATTTTTGAAGGAAACTGTGGATTCCATCGCACGCATTACTATCACTCTCGAATGCCAAGATAAAACTGCAGAAGAGCTAGACCCTTCTGACAATATATGATCTGACCTGCATACCCTTTTGCCATTACAATATTTTTACATTTTGGAATATGTGCATCGGCCACTCACGGGAGGTCCTTTTGAACAATCGTAAAGGAACATATTTCCTTCATACATTGTCGGTCGGGACCCGAAATTTATTGGAGGGCAATTTGTGGCGTTCCAACTCAAGTAGACCGTGTGGCCAAAGTGTCATTTCTACCCTCGTCACTCACGTACTCAAAATATTTTCACGATTTTTGATCCGAGATTTTTGGATTCCAAGTTACACCATGCAGCATTTATATGTTGCTCCCGGTGCCATGAATATTCATATTTTCCATTTTTATCAATGTTTACTATCCAAAGGAATGTGCGGGAAATGCAGACTAGATTTTAAATATTAAATTTCAATTACAGGAGAGTATGCCAGTCTACAGTGAGTGTCAACGCAGCCACGGACAGATGCGGTAAATGCCTACACAGGGTTTTATAAGGGGTCGTTAAAATATGCATGGGAAGAATAGTGGTGTACTGATTAAAAATAATTCTCCTATGTAAAAATAAAATTAGCAGCGAATAATTATTTCCTGAAGATTGGGATATAAAAACCAGCAGGAAAAAGGATGTTATGCAGGAGAAAAAAATTCGACAAGCGGGAGTCTCGAATGCCAAATGTACAGAATGCAAGCCCTACACGTTACCTCTAGGTTACAGCCTCTATTGAAAGGGAGAGCGAAGCTTCAAGTATTTAAGTAAATAGATCCATTTTTGTACTTTTTAATTAATTATTTCTCTTAAACTAAAAGCCATTGGTTGGAAATTCTGCAATTGTATTCTTATATTGACCTAAACTCTCCACTGGTAGAAGATGAACTGAATCTGTGAGTTACAGTCCATAGCCTCTCCTTGTCAGCCTTGTCCACTGATTTTAAAGCATTTTAAAACTTACAGTTGATTGCACTCTATTGGATACCTGAAAGAGTTACTGGGAGAGACTTGGATTATCACACCACACAAGGAGAGTTCTTTAGAAACACAATGCACACACTTATGGTTTCAACAAGAGACTGAAATCACATTTGATAAACTACTCTGACTTGAATAATTCTCACCAAAGTTATATTTACCCTTGCACCTTGGTTTTCTCTAACTTCCCAGAAGAGACCCCTCAATCTGGTTGAGATTAAATGCCGACAGTCTATATTTGCAGTACTGAATTAGGTGAAAATTGCTGTGGGTGCTATTTCTCAAATATGAGCTCTCGACTTTTTATCTGGAAAGAAATTTTTCGACTAATAAGCAAAACATGATGCAGTGCATATTGGCTGCCACAGAAATTAATAAAGAATGAAACAAACCAACTGCAAAGGAAGGATACACAAAGGAGAAACGAAACAACAATTCGAAGAGATGAGCATGCACATCCACTCCGACCGACTCGAAGAGGAAAAAAAAAGTTCAGATCTTTATTTCATATTTAAGAGGGGCAAATTATGCACATTTAATAGATGAAAATGGAGCAGAGTCTTTATAGAAGACAATAGTGTTCGTTGTTATTCAGAAAAACAGATGGGAGTACCAAAAGAAATTATTTTTTGAAGGAGTGTGCTGGAACCATCGTGTGGCAAGAACTGCGAATAGAGTCTACTTCCTGGATAACCACGATGCAGTTACTTCTCACTTCCAACCCAACCCTTCTTGTAAGGGCAGTTTCATGGTATTGGAAAAGCAACGAGAAAGGGAGAATTGTCTAAGTTCTGAGATGCCAGCACTTAAAGAAATGAGATGATACAGAGGCATCTCCCTGCTGAAAACCATTTTCCAAACTTCCAAGATGGGACAATGGACCTTTAAAAACAAAAGAGGCATGACACCCCATGTGGTGTGCAGAATGGCAAATAAACTGAAAATATTTAAGACCCTCAAGACACTTTAAAGAGAATGATTTTTTATTTACGTCTTTCACAGTTCAAAATGTACTTATTAAGACCCAAGCTACCGGGTTTCTGCCAATTACAGGTTCTGCCTTTGACAGGTTTTACTGTATCAGAATGGGCAAGCATAAAAGTTATACAGCACATTTTAAATAAAATGTTATGAAATATGGACTAAAACATGATAAGAAGGCCACAGGAAAATTGTTTAGTGTTGATGAGAAGTGTGTTCAGGAATGGTGTAAGAGAAAAACTGAATTGGTACATGCTCCAAAAGAAAAATGTGCCTTTCGTGTGAAAAAAGCAAGTGCCCAAAGATAGAATATGAACTGTATGCATATGTAATGGTGCAGAGACGTTCTGGATTTGCTGTGACAAGGGATGTGATGCAAATAGAGGCCTGTAAAATTGCTCTGCAAAAATGTATCACAATTGAATTTTAAAGCATGAGACTTAACACTGATAAATGGTTAAAAGAACTAAATCTGTTTTTAGGATTGTCGATAAGCACAATTTTAAATTTATTGATTTGACGCGGGGATTTATCTTGAGCATGAACAATTTACATTTATTTATGGAAAAATTCACTCTTTTTCTAGGTGAAAAATGGCTGAGTTAACATGTTTTTGCACAATTATTGAAAATTACTCATTTTAAATTAAATAACTTGAGACTGTGCAATGGCTCAAAATTGAACCTTTCTGCGAGATTAAGGAGATAGACTCCAAAATAGTTTTTTGAGTTGTTTCCATGTAATATAGGTAATGGTAATGGATGTCAATTTTTCATGATTATGTACGTTAAAAAAGTACTAAAAATCATTTTTAGAAGTCACTTCTTAAATATTTGCTTCTTGCTGTAATTGTATCATCAAACACAGCTTCAGATAGACTATTCAATCAATGTTGCCATAAAATATCAAATTCGAAATTTTGGAAGTGTGGACATTACATTTCCAGTTTTCCCAGATTTTTAGCTCTATAAAAGAGGGGTGTGGGCATTACACATGTGTGGGTGTTACAAATACCGTACTCTGGGGCATTCTTAAAATCAGTTAATAAGTAATGGTGGAGACTATGTTGAAAATAATAATATGATATAAAATTACTCCTAAACAGTGTGATTCAATATTTAAAGAAGCACTGAGAAAGATAATAAGAAAAGGAAAAGATAAAAATACAAGATTGAGAAAAATGTAAATAAAATTAAAAATAAACAAATACACAGTCCTAAAGATGGAAAAGGGAAAAAATTGGGTTTACGGAATAATTATCTGGATATCGCACCTTTCTTAGAAGGTTTGTGAGTCAATCTGACCTCAGGAATGTAATCCCTGCAGTTGGCAAGGGACTACTGTGCTTCCATGAGAGTAGACCACCTTTTTGAAATTCATTAATAATTGGTTCCGGAAAACTGACGCGAAATGCAAATTCACAAAGTGCAAGTCCTATTTTCCCATAAGATGCAATGTTATTTTGAGAGTATGGTTCCCAGTCAACCTAAAAAACATCACTTTTTTATCATAAATAATAAAGTTTAACAGAAAATAAAAGAAAACATAACAGCGATGTAACAGCAAATGAAAAAATTCTTTTGATTATCTTCAAAACGGGTAATAGCAAATGAAAACTCGGCATTACAAAGTGCATTTTCAAGTGCGATTTTTGATCTTCTTTTGTTCATTCCAAGGAAATCCTTGAATTTAAATTGATTAACTACTGATATGGAATGTTGAGTACGTGATGCACAGATATATTCTTGGGTACTGCAACAAACATTTCCAAACTGCAAAAAAAACATTAGCATTATAAAGTGGAAACATTTCTTTTATGGATTACATTCGAAATGCATAACAGAAAATCAAAACAAAGTGATAAAATTTCTTTTAATTGTTCAAAATACGTCAGAAAAAATGAAAACGAAGCATAAAAGTGGTAACATTTTTTTAGTAGTTGTGTTCAATATATGCGGCAGAAAATCTTGTTTACAAGATGATAGCAATTCTTAGATTTACATTAAAAATTTGTAATAAAAAATGAAACCCTAACAAAACAAAATAACATTTCCCCAAATTACGTTCAAAATATGTACAAAGATAATAGCAAATGATAACCTTACATTCCAAAATGATGGTGTTTCTTTAAGTTTTAAACTAAAGTTTCATCTTTGAAAATAGCGACGTTGGCGGTGAAGTTGTAACTTCGCTACAAAATAATTACAGTATAATTACATGTTTATTTACTTTAAATACAGCTAATATTGAGCATTATAAATATAATATAATAATAATACCGTATTAGTCAATATAGTCCCTCCCCGATTATAGTCCCACCCTATTTCTGAAGCCTCAGTTTTGGAAAAAAGTTTGAGACTCATTACAGACCTCACTTTTAATATTCTAAAGAATGAGTTTTAACTCTTTCGCTGCGGTGCTCGCATTTATGTACAGAGGGATAGGTTCAGTGTACTGCATAACTCGCATTAATGCGAGTTCACTTTTCTCGTCACTGTGGCACTCGCATTTATGCGTGAAATTACTTACCTGTATGTGTGCAACATCTTTTCAGTAGTTGTAACTTTTTAAAAATTTTCCCTCCCTTGTTAGATTGTATACAGAATGGCTTCCCCAAGTCATAAAAATCTTTTAGAAAATGACGTAGTTAACATTTTATTTGCTGATTGGGAGTCGGAAGGTGAATATAATGATGACTATGTTAGTGACACTTCAAGTGAGAGCTCATTTGGTGATAGTGATTCTGAAATGGAGGAAAATGATACTTCATCTGAAGTAAAATCCAATGCATGGAGCAGAGTAGAAAGACTTATAGATTTAAACTCAAGCAGCTTTTCTCATGTAAGTGGAAAAATAATTGGTGATGCCTCAAAATTTAGCACACCATTTGCTACATTTTCTAAGTATTTTCCACGGATGGTATTCGAACACACAGCAGAACAAACAGAACTTTTTGCCATGCAGTTTCTTGACAGAACATATGATTTCCCTCCTCGTTCAAGATTTCATGCTTGGAATGGGTGCACTGCAGATGACATTCAGGCAATGGTTGCCGTGGAAATTAGAATGGCAATGTGCTAAAAGACATCTCTTGAAGAATATTTTAATAATTCATACTGGTTAAATACCACTCCAAATTATTATTCTCCGTTCATTTATACATTCCAATGATAATGAGAAACAGATATCAAAAGGAAGTCCTGGTTATTGCCCACTGTTCAAAATTAGGCCTATCATCGAAATTGTTCAGTACACTTACCTTCAGAATTTCTCTCCTGGCTCACAACTCTCAGTAGAGGAAAGCATGCTCCATTTCAAAGGGTGACTATGGTTCAAGCAGTATATGACCAATAAACCCTCTGCGAAATGGTGATTAAAAGCCTGGTGTCTTTGTGATAGTAAGACTGGATTTATGTGTAAATTTGATATTTATACCAGAAAATACAAGGATTCAGGAGAAGTTGTTGCACCATTAGGGGAAAGGGTTGTGCTGAACCTAACACATGGATTTGGAAACAAAAAGCATGTTGTTTATTGTGATAAATTTTTCTCAAGTCCTGCCCTTTTTCACCAACTGAAACAAAAGGGCATAGATGTGTGTGGAACTGTGAGAGCTAACAGAAAAGGTCTTCCTATCGATATGAAGACAAATGTATGCAAAATAAAAAGGGAGATAAGCCAATGTTTTTCGTGAATGCCCTAAAGAATATGATTACCTGTACTTGGCATGATACAGCCTTCTTTCTACTGCCCATAATGCTTACACTGAATTAGTGCGAGTGAGATCAAAGAAAGGTGAATGTAGTTTTCGATCGGTATCTAAACTGAAATTGGTGACACACTACAACAAATTCATGAACAGAGTGGACAAATTTAACCAAATGTCAACAAATTCAACAGGCTCATTTGGAAATAAATATCACAAACGTGCCGAAATTGTAATCACTCTGAGCAGACATGTATTAAAGTGTAATAATGAAAATGCATCCTCGGAATTCACGTTGCATAAAGTATTGTTGCATATATTAACAAAAGTTTCACTATTAATTATAAATAATGTATATTTTAATATTTTGCGGCATATGACTGCCAATTATTCCATTTTGGGGATGTGTTCGTTAGTGTTAGTATTGAGAACAGTAATAATCTTACCTTAGCTGTATAAGACGCAAACTGATTTTGGGGGTCATTTTTCCGAAAAAAGTGCACCGGAAAATACGGCAATTTTGCCGAACCTCCGATATTATGGATTTCGGTTATAACAGATTTTTTGCTGCCCTCTCCTGGTGATCTGTTATAACCAAAATTGACTGTCATTTGTTTCTGTGACATGAAGCTTTGTGAACTGGGAGAGCTGTGTGGCTTAATGCCCGGGGAGGAGCCCACAAGTGAGCAGCTTCACATGGTTGTCAGCCTCTCTGCTGGGATGGGAGATCCTCCTATCCAGACTTCCTCACCTCCGAACAACGTGTCATCAGCCGTTCCAACTCCAGTTCCACCCAAAAAAGATGGACCCTCTGCAGTTGGATCCTTTCAAAGTCAACCTGGCCAGACTCCCACAGATAAGCTCAAGGAAGCTCTGTCATCGCAAGAGGCTTTCAAGAGGCATTATCTGGTATGTCTGATTTATTTTTAAAACATTCAAAGCCAGTGGGATAGCTGGTCCATGCAATGCATGCAGGGGTCCACAGGCATATAGCGTCCTCTATAAAATAGAAATTGCCATATTTATCCAAATATAAGATGACTCAAATATAAGACGATCCCCATAAATTGGTAGTTGTTGAAGGAAAAAATTAGTTAGCTGAATATAAGACGATGACACATTCATAGAATTTTTAATTACGTATGGAAGAAGAGCAATTTTCCATAATCAATTTAAGCTTCACCATATAACACACATACTACAAGGATACACATGACAAAAATAAACAAAAAGTGTCATCCTAAGAAATCCATCCAACATCCAGTCAGGTTAGTCCTCACTTTCCTCATCATTGTCACTTCCTTCATCATTCTGGTTCCATAGAATGTCATCTTCTGATCCATCTATACTGTTTGAAATTATTTATTGCGATTCATTTAATGTTTCGGCATAGTGAATGGGAAGCATCTGCTGTTAATCGCGTTGCCACATTACACGACCTAAATAATTGATCGCAAACTGTTGACATCTTTGATCACGTGAATAGAAGATGACCCTTAATTTTTCAGATGTAAAAATAGAAAAAATTCCTCATCTTATATTTGAATGAAATTAAATATGTTATAGAAAAGAAGGTAGGAAAGATAACAGGTGAAAGAAACAAAAAACCCTGGGATGTAGCCATGCAGCAAAAAATGGAAGAGAGGAGAAATTGGAAGAACATAAACACTAAAGAAGGCCAAAGAAAGTACAAGGAGTTAAATAATGCTTTAAGAAGGGAAACAGATAAAACCAGAGAACAGTGGATAAATGAGAAATGCGAGGAAATTGTCGAGTGTGAAAGAATTTGTAGAACAGACCTCATGTATAGCAAAGCAAGGGAACTATTCAAGAAAAAGGCAAGAAAGATAGCATGTAAAGGAATCATGAACAAAAGTGGTAAAATAGTTTCGGAGCCAGACAATGTAAAGAACGTCTGGAAAGAGTACGTTGAGGTGCTGTATGACAAAGAAGGAAAGCCAAGAAATATTGACTTAAATGAAAAAGAGGATGTGGAAAAAGATCAGCTAGGACCAAGTATTCTCGAGTCTGAAGTTAAAAGAGCAATTGATGACATGAAAAGAAGGAAGGCTGTTGGGAGTGATATACCAGTGGACGTTCTTAAGGTTTTGGGGTCAAAAGCAGTTAAGCAACTCACAAAATTCTTTAACCATGTATATGATACTGGCATATGGCCTGAAGATTTTTTAGATGTTGTTATGGTACCACTGGAGAAAAAGAACAATGCAAAATGTTGTAAGGATTACAGAACAATTAGTTTAATTTCTCATACAGCTAAAGTTCTAGCCAGAATAATAACCAAAATATTGAAGGAATAATGTGATCCAAAGATCCTATGGAGACAGGCATAAGCTGTAAAGTTGGGAATAATTTTGAATTTTAAAATTATTCCCAAAAAATTGAAGGTAAAAATAGAAAAGAAGCTGCAAGATAATCAGTTTGGTTTCAAAAGAGGAAGAGAAACAAGAGATGCTATTGGATGTATGAGGATGATGATAGAAAGAGCGCTAGAAGTCAATAAAGGTATGTATTTTTGTTTATAGATTGGGAGAAAGCTTTTGACCTAGTGAAATGGGATAAAATGTTGGATATTTTAAATAAAATAGGAATAGATTGGAAAGATAAAAGACTGCTTAAAAACCTTTACTTTGATCAAAAGATTAGAGTCAGGGTTGAAGAAGAAGAAACAGCAAGTACTTCAATAGGGAGGGGAGTGAGACAGGGATGTCCTATTTCACCAGCAATATTTAATATTTATGCAGAAACAATAACAGAAGAAGCATTGATGGAAGAGAAAGGATTTAAGATAGGAGGTGAAAGTATTACCACCATTAAATATGCATATGATCAGGGATTAATAGCAGAAGACGAGAAAGAACTTCAGAGGATGACTGACAGACTAGTGGAGGTTGGCCAACAATATGAGATCAATGCCAAAAAAATGAGGGGCGAGAGGGAGAGGTGGGGGAAGGGGAAGAGGGAGAGGTGGGGGGAGGGAGTGGGGGAGGAGGGGAGGGAGATGGGAGGGGGAGAGAGAGATGGAGGCAGTGATTCTGCTGAAACCTGTCTTCGGACAGCAGCATGATGATGATGATGGTAGTTTTAACTCTAAAATATAATTTTATATTAATATTTATGTATGCAGGTATATTTTATTTTCTTGAGATATCAAAATGTATTAAACTACGTTTTTTTTTAAAGAATAACTTTTATTTTTTTTTAATACTTTATTTATTGCTCAGGAGATGGCTCCTCATGCATTCTTTTACTGAGGCCTGCAAAAATGTATCCATTCCACTGTTCAAGGTATCGCAAATTCTGATAATAACTATAAATTTTAATTGGTTTCCTTTCAGTACAGAATGATGTTTACTTTCTCCATATGTAATATAGGAGAAAGTATTCTATTTGTGAAAAAATCGAATTCGAGATTTCAATGGAGATTCACGTTTTCAGGTCCCCTGGGTAAGTTTTCACTATTTTCTCAATGAATGATGTATGTGTGTGTGTATCTGTGAGTCTATGTGTATGTGTGTTTGTGTTTCTGTGTCAGGGCATCAAACTGATTTTTTTTGCTCCGGTTTTTGTTCTGCGGTTTATAAAATGCAGAATTTTGGTTTGGTTCCGGTTTTGCTCAGGCAGTCATCACTGAACTGGTTCGAACCAGTTTTGATCATTCTGCCCTGAAATATTTCATTAGATTTACGTGAATTTACTTTTAATCTACTGAATTTTTTAATTAAACCAAGTAAATATTTTAATAACAATGGATGGCAACAAGTCGGGACAATGAAACACAGTGAGCACTCACCAATAAGATGTCTTCAAGTTGGCGAGCTGCTGGGGGTTTTAATAACAATGTTTATATTGAAATGACTAAAATAATGTAGCAAAACCAAAATATTTATATGAATGAACTTTGCTATGCTAGTTTTTGGCAGAGTACTAATTGAAAAATTGAAGATAGGATAGTATTTTATATGGTGTTTCTGCTCTTACCTAATACTGATTATAAATGTATTAGTACTTGATGATTCTAGAAATTAATAAAAAAAAATTAATATCGCGTGTTAATTTGTCAAAAAGAGAACGATCCAAGACTTTCTTTTATAATTTGATATAAATCATTATTGTACTAAATATCCTTTTGAAATCAAACATAAAATGTAGGTATATAGAGAAAATTTGACTTACTCATTCAGCGTTTGATGAACAGCCTTACTTCAAATGCTGACTAAAATGTGTTTCTCTGGTCAGCCGGATATATTACTACAAATAACAAACATGCATTAATACTAAACCCCTTTTCAATATTAGGTAAAGATTGCTAATATATATCACATTTTGAATGCCATTATATATAAATTGAAATTTACTAACCTGTAACAAAGAATAAAGGTGGGAAGAATTCGCAAAAAGCATGAGAGCAGAACGATCCTTCTTTGATAACTTTTAGAGAAAGACTGCCAAAAGACTGGGTTCAATGCATATGAAGAAGGAGTGAAAGTTTATGAAGCAATTACCTCCATCTATTGGGAAAATCCTAGTAAGAAATCGAGAAACTTACCACTTCACAGGGTAAACACAGAGAAAGGTCTGGGTTCAATTCCTGGTCAGGACAATTTTTATCCTGCTTTTCCAGAATTATTCAAGTCCAGTATATGCCTGCCTGCATTGAATTTTCACTAACACTTTCGTAAAACATTTTGATAAAAATTTTTATGTATGCAATATGTATCTCATTTTCTATGAATGAATTCAGTTGATATTTTGTAATATATGCGTTAATTTAAGATCACAATGATGATATTCTTTTTGATTTGGAAAGGAATTAGCTGAGCTGGCAATGGGCACATTCAAACACATCAAGCGTATCCGTTCAGCTCGTTGTGTTGGAAGAGATCTGGCTCACTTCTATCTGAAGATGGGACAGCCAAGTCAGTCTGCTACATTCTTGGCTGATGCCCTTGACACTTTTCAAGCCGAAGGCTGGATGCTGCCTAAAGGCAGAATTGCTGCTGAATTAGCTGAATGCTATTATTCTGCTGAAGACTGGGGCAAGTAAGAATAGTTTCATCTTTCCTCTATAAATGTACTGAATTGTAATATTTATGCCCATAAAAATCAGAATTGCTCTTTGCCTTTATTTGCCATAACCATCACAGTAATGTACATTTATTCTATATATCTATATAAATAACTTGTATTTTTTAGGTATGCAAAGATGTGTGCTGCTGTGGCAAGTTGTCCGGTACTTGAAAAGTTTGAAAGAAATATTCATTTTAAAAATTTACTTTCGACTCTACCCAAACTAAAAAATGGTAAGACTTGCATGAATTCATAAAATATTCTGGTGAACTAGTGTGTAAAATATTGTCTCTGAATAACCTGTGATTTCAGTTGATATTTTTAAGACATATCATTGTGATTATTAAATTTTTGATGAACCATACTTTAAAAAATGTACCACTCAATGATTCATATGGTAGCAATAATCTTTAATTTTTGCGCTCAAACTGGGCTTGGCCATACATATCCACATCTTTGCTGGGTGCTCTTTTAGCTGTTCGAGCAGGTAGTCTTTCCTTAATTTCCTCTTCCCTTCTGACAACCAAATGTCTCTCTAAGGCAGACTAATTGTTTATATTCTTTAGGTCAAGTGTAGGTCAGTTTAAAATAGATGGAACAAAGTGAAGCATATAAACAAACGTGCTCTTCAGCAGGACTTGTTAGTCAGTCTTAGTTCAGCCATAAGCCTGAAGAAAAACTTTTTTGAGTTTGAAAGTTGTAGCAAAGACAGTGAAAGTTAATATTTTTTAGTGAAGATAGGGAAACAAGAAATTTGTAATTTTCTATGAAACTGCAACTAATAAGGAAGGTGATGATTTGTGAAGTGACATAGAAATTGTAACATTGCAGGATTGAAGTAAAACTGCAATGTGTATACACCACCTTTTTGAACTTTGCGAATACACTCACTCGTCGTTCCGGAAGCTCTGACTTGTTCATAACTCGAACTAATATTTACCATAAGACATAATGTAAATTGCAGTATATGTGTTCCTAAGCTTACGAACAAAGCCTATTTAACATTTTAATTATTTAGTTTATGTTGAAAACTGTATTAAAGAACACATTATACATCCACAGACAGTAAAAATATAAATAAGGTTGTAAATAAAACAACAAACAGAATAATAAAATGAACTCGTTGAGTTTATTTACCTTGACTGCTGATATCTTACATCCTAGAGTTGACGTTATGAGTTCCTCTCCTTGAAGTTTCATGTAAGAGAGAAATAGAGAAAGAGATGGAAATAGATAGCTAGACAGGATGGATGGGACAGATAAAGAGATAGTATTTGTGAGAAAGATGATGAAACAGAGAGAGTTAGGATGAGGACGGAGATGCAGCTGAAGGGTCATCAGCAGCCATTTCAACATCTGCTACATTAACTTCTTCAGCAACAGAGGTGGATGGTTTCGTTTCTTCATGCTTGCTGAAATATGACATCAGAGAACAGTTTCCTTCTTTTATTCATGGTAAATTTCACGGTAAATTTCATGGTAACATGATGATATAGCATCCAGGGCCGGCCTGTGTGATTTGATAGGTGTGGGCGACATTTGATTTGGCCACCCCTAACAAATCAAAATTTCCTTGCTATCTTTTTTTTAGAGGATAGGTTAGCCCTGTTACCATGTGATTACTTATCTATCTTATTAGACATTATTACAAATTTCAAATATTGCTAATTGTCTGTGCTTCCGTCAAGTTGAAGCGAACACCAGCCACAGTTTACAAGATCAGTCTGCAATTGAACTTTCATATCACAAGAAATAGCTTTCACTCTTCTAGTAATTGTGTTATTGAAGTGTTCAAATTTTTTATCACTGAAAATATTTTTGTTTAATTTAATAATCTATAAAAAAGTTGCTCACCACTTGCTATGAATGCTTCCTTCATTAGCTCCCAATCTAAATACGTCTTTTTCTTCGAAGCTAATAAACCCACTATTCTGGATGAAGCTAGTGTTGATAATTTTACCTTTTTCAACTGACCTTGTAAATACTGAATGCTGTGCTAATAATCTACTTTTCGAATCACTTCCTTTTTCCTAAGTTCTGAATCTAATGAATGAGGATTGAGTTTTGAAATTTATTTCAATGTTTTGCCTCATAGACAATGCCACACAATTAGAGCATAGTAAAAGAAACGCATTTTCACTTACTGTCAACTAAACTCCCACACAGTTTTAAAATGGTACATTTTTTTTTAATTTTTGTCTGACATTTTATTGGCCATAGTTTATGAACACTATAAATAGAAAGGTAAGTGAAACTTACAGTTGAATAGTTTGAGCTGACCTGAAGGGGCAAGTCTTGAAACTGATGGATATCCAAAAATACTGCAGAGGCAGTGCACAGGTGATCAATTTGTTTGATGTATGTGGCTCTACTTCAGAACTTAAAGAAATGCACAGGCACCTTAACAAATTACGGTATTTTTAACATGGATTATTCCAAACTAAAGAAAGAAGAGGGATTAGAAAATTCACAATGCACCCAAGCTGTGTGAAAATCCACACCGGACTGGCTTCTTATGTCTCATCCCTGGCCAAAGAGCCCGGAATCTCATAAGAGAAACTGCTTATCTGTGTGAGCCACTTATTCACAGCAAGTCTGTTTACACTCTATGTAAACAAAACATTGTTCATGAACTCATAGCTGTTGGCTCTTTGATTAAAAATTTCAACCATGCCCCTAAGGCTGAATTGAGGGAGAGTGCTGTCGAGGAAAACAGGCACCTTAAGAAGAATCAAAGTTTTCTATTGTTAAATTCATAGAAAGTGAGAGTCCAGAGGGGGGTGAAAATAATCGAGTTGAGTTTGTTGGATGGGAAGAGATGGGTCGTATTTCCCCGCCCATTTTTGCAAATACGCATCAGAAAGGATGAGTGGCCACCCTGGATAGTGCTGACCCTGATAGCATCCAACATGCCCCTGGCAACTGATGTGAATCTTGCGCTGTCTTGATCCATACTCTCAAAGATTTCAAGCACTTCTTCCATTTTTTGGAATGCCTCTGCCATTCTTTTTGTGTTGAATTGTTTTTCTACTTGATGTTCCGACACTTCCTCTGTGATTACATCAACTGTTTCCTTTTCTTTCTCACTTTCAATTTGAAGAAGGGTCTTGTTAGATAAATCTTCTTGATGAGAATCTAGCAATTCATTGGCATCATTTTCATCCATTTCTAGATCTAATTGCGTTCCCATTGCAATGATATTGCGAGTGATATTTTGCAGTCTCCTCAAACCCTTTAAAATCATTAACAAAATGTGAATGCAGTATTTTCCAGGTGGAATTCCTCATTGATTCCTTCACTTTGTCCCAAGAGTACCCTAGAGTTTACTTTACTATGGACATACTAAACGCAAATTAGAAATACGCTTCAAAGAACACCTTGCACATTTTAAACATAACAGTTTTAACATCTCAAGCGTAGCCACACATACTGGAAACCAGTCATCCTATCACTATCAAAAACTAAACACTTTTAAAACAAGTAAACAATGTATACAAATTAGATGCATACGAAACATTATACATACACAAGCACAGGCAGACTGTTTTATGAATAACGACCGTGGCCCTCTCCCCATTTCCCTCTCTACAGTCTAACCGTCGACCTCCCTCCTCCACTTTCACCTTCATACCGTTAAATACCTTGCACGAGATTCTGTCCCCATTATTAACTATCATCTACTGATGATGAGAGCTTGAATTGCACATTTAGAATAAATTCTTTCATTTAAAATTTTTTATAGATGTGTGATTGAGTTTGAGTGCGTGTTTGTGTTTGAATTTAGTCTGTTTGTTTCCTGTCATTGTCGTGAGACATCAGACATTTGTTTGAGATATTAAGTCCCTGGTGTGAAACAAATTTTTCTGTGAACTTGATATATTTTAACTGTTTACCTCTAAAAATTTTTTTTGAGATTCATACAGTTTAGGAGTTTGTTTTAAAGAATTTTTGTTAAAAAA
The DNA here is from genome assembly GCA_028673005.1 of Tanypteryx hageni. NCBI lineage: Eukaryota > Metazoa > Arthropoda > Insecta > Odonata > Petaluridae > Tanypteryx > Tanypteryx hageni. Next base: position 12,935,302 of record CM054116.1, on the reverse strand, counting down.
TTTCTTGGACTGTAAATTTTCAGTTTTTCACCCTAGTCTCCTTTCTCTCATATATCTCTCAATTTAAAAAGACTACTTCTCATTCAAATGCTTTTTTCAGTATTTGTTATTGAATTGCACTAATAAAGTAAATTGGTTTGAGTTACTTTCTTTGAAAGAATTTTCTGTAAAAATTCAAATGAAATGAAGTAGTATTTACCTTAAAAAATGAAGTTTGTAGGTGTTTAATTTTTCCCTTTCCCTTCATTCCTTCAACAACAATTTGATGTCTCTATAACTTTCTGATCTTCTGTTTATTATATGTATTGAATTTTCATTTTGGTGTTTACTTTTAATTCTTTACAAACTTCTTTTTTGTGAATTGAGAATAACATTTAATTTTAATTGTTGTTTCTATTGATTTCTTGTTGGTGTTGGGCCTATTCTCATATATCTATATATAATTTGCCAAAGGTGAAAGATCCCGCTATAATGTTCCAGCACACTGTGGTAAAGGAGGGGAGTGAGTTGTGTGGAAGAGGGGAATGAGATGCATGAGACTAGTCGCCACCCCTTTAATACTTCCACAGCATACTACTTGATTGTCCCGCGCACAGTGGTAGGGGTGGTAAGGAGGGGAATGACCTGCTCAGAAGATAGCGTGAATGAGAGGTTGAAGGGGTGGTAAGGAGGGGAATGACCTGCTCAGAAGATAGCGTGAATGAGAGGTTGAAGGGGTGGTAAGGAGGGGAATGACCTGCTCAGAAGATAGCGTGAATGAGAGGTTGAAGGGGCGGTATGGAGGGGAGAGCAGTGGTGGATTTTCACCTTCTGGGGCCCCTGGTGCTGAACATTTGGAGTCCTCTGGTGCCAAAAAATTGGGGGACCCTAACAGTCGGGGGCCTTGGATTCTAAATACATATTGAAACTGCTCCTAACAACTTCCCTCTTTTGTGATACCTCATAAGATCATTTTTCTATTGAATCTTAGAGAGGTTCCACTGATTTTGAAATTGAGACATTTAATATTTCTCAGATTATATACACAAACATTTTTTCGGGGCTCCCCCTTACTTCAAGGGGTTCCTGGGGCATGCCACAGGTGACCCCCGTTAAATCCACCACTGGAGGGGGAAGCCCTGTGCGGAAGAGGGGAGTGAGATGCACGAGACAGGTTGCTACGGTTGTACTTCCATAACATATTACATTATAGAGATCGGTTTGTTGCGCTTTCAATGTTTAGATTATGCTATAAGAAAAAAAGCCAAATATTCAATTGAAACCAAGAAACAATGAACTAAAAAACTGGCAGATTAAGTAGCAAGGCTAGAAAATTACAGGAAAAACAAAGAGGAAGAACAGCAGACCCAGAAACTGGCAAATCAAGTCGTAAGAAAAAGAGCAAGGTATATAGATGGCATAATTTCACATCACAGAAAATTACAATGACTTTATCGAGTAATTAGTAGCAGTATATGAATATAACAAATTTCAAGTGCTTCCCTTTCTGGGTGAATTGAAATTCATATGTAACATTCCTGTTGATTTTCAACAGGGAAATCTCGAGTTACTAGAATTTCATAATTCTGGCTCACAAGAACAATAAGTCTTTTAAGTTTTAATTCTATCCTTGGATTGTACAAAAAATATTTTAAAAAAAACAAATTTCTATCCTAATGAAGTTTAAAGAAAATAAAAAGCAATACCCAAACAAATATTAGTGTTTCTCTTAATACTATTGTACTTACATAGGTATATCATTTTGCAACATCATGCTTGAATGACTTTGCCAATGTCACAAAATGGAATGTTTCTTCTATTATGTTTTGATACAGCAACTGTAGCTATTATTTTAGTGAGTGACATTTTTATTTTTCCCCCAAATTTGTATGCAGTTTTTTTTGTCATTGAAACCCTTTGTGAGAATAAGTTATGAAAAACAAATTTTTAATTTTATTCAAATGTTAGAAATCTGATTTTACTTTGATTTTATCTTTTTAATGTAATGTAATTTCTTCCATCTTTCAGAATCCTTAACTTTACCATTTGGAGACTCTTTTATCTTGCACTCTGTTGAAATCATAAGCAACAGAGCATCTTCACCTGGTGGTTTTGTTGTAGCAAAGTTGGTCATACAGTGTCTTCTTCCTGGAGAATGCTTTGTTAAGAATGTGCAGATTTCAGCTGAACGTATAACTCGTCCTTCGCAGGAGGAGCGCCGCTCAGGTATGCAGAGATTTGGTGGAAATTCTCAAACTTTATGATGATGAATTGAAACTTTTTGCTGATGAAGTAATTGTTTTCCTCACATGCAAGTAAATCGGAAAAAATCCAAAAATATGAGAATCGTTAAAATTCACTAGAAATTTGTGATTCATTTTGCAGGATGTGATGTATAAAAACATTGCACAGTCATCTCAACAAATAAAAGAAGGGAAATTTATATTATTATTATTGATGATGGAGTTTCAAATGTCAGATTTTGCAGACGATCGCTACGGTAATGCTAGGAGCTTGCAAGAAAAACGCCTAAGTCTGATGGATGTCAAGGTGTCATCACAGTGTGATAATTCTATTGTGAGAGACATTTCAGTAGTGTTTCTTTTGATTCAAAAGTCATTACGATTTTTCATCCCCTTCTATGTGCAGCATGTTTGGGTAAAAAGCTGTGAATCCCAAGATTTTCAGTAATATTGTCCTTTGTATCCTGCAAAATGAATATATTGCTGATCGGTTACAAATAATTCTCTGAAAAACTTTATTATCATAAATAATAACAATAAGAATTCTACAGAATGAACAGGTGTTCGAAATTGTATGTTCTGCATAGAAAACCTCCCTCTATATTGAAAATAGTGCTGCAAGAATTTGGAATGTATGTATATCTAAATTTTGAGTAAAATATCTTATTGGCATTTAAACCTTCATTGTATAAGATGTAGAATGATTTGAAGGTACATTTTTGTGAAAAAAATGCACCTTTAATTCTAAAATTCTTTTGATCATGTATATTTCTTCCATATCTCCAGGTGGTAAAGTAGGACGCAAAGGCACAACAAAAGGAAGAGGAGGCATGCGAGTCACTCCTCGGGGCACTCAATCAACAACAGGTGAAGGAATAGAAGATGCCCCTGATGATGAATATTCTGAGGATTTGAAGGGCCGTCGGAGTAGCAGTGGTGTGATGTCTGCTCCAGAGACCATGCCTGTTCTGCACATGGCCGAACATCTTGATTATCGCCAGGATGGTGGATTGGCATCTGCTAGCTTGGTTTGCAGGGATCCTAGGAAACTTGTCAGGTAAATCACAGTTTTAGATTAAACATGATGTTCCTTTGTTTTCTGTTTAGAAGTTTTCCTGAAATTAAATCTGATAATTAAAAAATGAAATTTTCTTTTAGAGTGTCTTTTCTTAAATGCATTTCAACATGATGAAGCAGGTGTGCTTGAATTTTTATTGATATTTATTCATCATAAGAACCTCATATTGAGGAGTAGTCTTAGATTATTTCATGAATTTATCTTTTTAATTTTGTGCACTGTAGGATATAGCACACAATTTGTATTTTTACTGTATTAAACAGGCGCCAAGACAGCCAGGGGAAGTATAGAAAGGTGTCTTCAGACATAGTCTCTCATTCAGACTTCTCAAATTGCTTGGCAGCAAACAATATGACCATTACTCCTGGGAAAAATATGATTACAGTGAAAGCAAAGGTGATATTTTATGCCAAATTGACATAATGCCCATTTACATATTTTATCTTAATTTAGTAGTTCACTCTTCACAATAGTTTCCTCTTATTATTTGCATTTTTAATACCAATATTTTAACTGAAGTAGGAGTGCATTAATTATGTCAAAATGTTTTGACTTATGCATGCTTAAATCATTTCAAAAAGAAACTTTTGCATTGGCAAATATATATTTGTGTGGTACCTTTTAAACATAAACAATAGAATGCAAGGAAATGTTTTGAAAATGTGTAAAAAAGAATATTTTCGATATAATCATATTGATATACTTAGGAGATATATGGGACAGTTGGGAGGTAATTTTACAAGGTGCATTTCAGAAAGTGATGTATTGAAACACTGATATACATAAATGAAAATCAGTGGTGGCAGAGTTCTTAGAGCATTGGCCTCCCATGCAGTGGACCCAGGTTCAAATCCGGTGGAGGTTGGATTTTTTAACCTGGGATCATCCCATCTCCTACAAGTCAGCTTTCCATCCTTTGGAAAGGACGTTAAGAAGTTGGCCCCTTGGGTGCTCTTCTTAAAGAGTTGGCTAATGCCGGCACCAGGTTTCCCTCCTCCCTTGTGTGTGTTCAGTGTGGAAGGAGTAATTGCTATAATAATCCAAGAGGTTGATTAGCCAGATATTCCATACAAACAAAAAAATAAATGAAAATCATGGTAGGATACCAGCTTCATTTTCTATATGATATACACCCTGTTGATTAAGACACTTATCTCACCATAGAATGAGTATGTATTAGTATCCCCTTTGAATAGAATTCAGTTTCCTTTCCTTGCAACGATTGTGTAACTGCTGTTTTAATGTGCTCATCAGTTTGTAATCGGTAGCCTCCCAGATGACTCCTCAGTGCTGGAAAGAGGTGAAATTGAGTTCATTAATAATAATCATTCTGATTGCACACCACCCTTCAAATAGAACAACTTCTGCAGAGGTTCATAAAAGATGCTTGAACGCTCTGATTATGGTCCAGAAAATGCTGAATAAGTGTCTTCATTGACATGGTGACTGTGTAGTAAAATATAGCAGGTATCTTGTATGATTTTCATTTATGTATGTGAGAGTTCCAATGTATTGCCTTAAGGAATATGCTTTGTAAGTTAACTTTCTGATGGCTCCTTGTAGTTAATGTAGAAGAAGCAGAGTGAAACTTGATTCTTGTGTATTGATTTTTAGTTGGGGTAACCTTTTCATGTACACGATGTATGCTCTTATTTGTTTTCCATGCAAGATATGTCACAAAATTTTCACTTTAGAATTGCTTGGAAATTTTGTTGAGAAGCATGTCAATCTTGAAAAGTCTTTTAATTCTTATTTATCAACAGTAATTTTTATATTCTATATGAAAATACATTTGAAATACCAATTACAAATTTTTGTTTGCATTCTATTATATTTTGAAGAACAAACAATTTAAAAAACGTACTTGCCTTAGATATCTCCAACAGCCACAACAGGATTAAAAAACCAAATGCATGTTTCAGCTACAAAGCAGCCATCTTCAGGGGAAATTCACCAAAAATAGATTATAAAATACATTGGAGATACCTAAGGCAAGTTCGTTTTTTTAACCCTCTCTGTCATTAAATTTAAATGGACAGTTTCTGTCTCCTTACTAAGACGCCCAAAACTGCCTGCTCCTATTATCCCTGCTGCGCAGTATCTTTTATGGCTTACAAATGCCTCTCTTTTTTTAGTGTTTTTATGCATAATGTGCACTCTCTCTTCCCTTGCTTACCAAGATGCTGACTGAATAAACACCTCACACGGCATTCGAAAAAACTTTTTTGGGAACTGACCCTCAGTTTTGACCATGTGTGTGTTGAGTGAGGATGCTCTAGCAGAGGAAGAGAACAGAGACGATATAATTTGTGATTCCAAATGTATTAATTCATCGGATGTAGAAGAACTGATTGAGTGTGGTTATTAAATGACCGTCTGAATTTAAAAATCCTAATAATCTGAAACTCAAAAGAGGAGAAAGTAAAAGTTTGCAATGCAGAAAAGTTACAGCCACAGTGTGGCAAGACAATCGACATATTTGTGTTCTTTTTACGAATTGCGATGCTAATAAGAGAGTGTAATTAATAGCCAGGGAAACAGAAAGGAAGTAAACAGGCCATGATACCTTGTCCCCAATCAATTGCAATGTGTACAAAATACATGGATGGAGTTGACAGAGCCGACTAGAGTAGAAGCTACTATGACTTCGGAAGAAAAATTATGAAATGGTGGAAGTTTTATTTGCATTTGTGGTGAACACGGCCATAGTAAACAGCTTTATTCTTTATAAAGAAACAAATATCCCATCAAGTTCTAAGCATGGAGACACAAAAAGAATTCCACCTTGCTCTTTATAGAAAAATGATAGGGAACTTCTCCTCCTGAAAAATTTCAGGTCGTAAAAGAAGCGAAGCACATGTCGCAGTTTCACCTCGAATTCCACATACTTTAGTAAAAATCGAAGGTAGAAAAAAGTGTGCGCATATTGCAGCTATAAAAAATGACAAACTCCTTCTGGCAAAAGCATCCAAACATCTTCCAAATGCAAAAACTGTAATTATCCTCTATGCAGAGTGGGGTGTTTTCTGCTATATCATCGAGAAAAGGGAGTGGATGTGGCAAACTAAATATATATCAAGGTAGGAAATATTAATGAAATGATATATTATATTTATTTTGAGATTCCATTTAAATATATTAATTTAATGAATAAATGCTCATAGTGTGTGCCACTGGCCAATTTATAGGGTCAAAATTGGGGAACGGGGCATTTAAATTCATCAGGTAGCGGAAAACTCGGATCGGGCAGTTTTGGGCAACTTAGGAAGGAAAAGGTTAAATTGCTTGTTCTTGAAAATTTTCAGCCATTAGACGAGTTCGATTGTTCCCTGTTGAATCTATTATATGATTGTAATCTTTTTTATATAGATTAATCAGTGGCTTGAATTACTTTTATTTATTCAACTTGTGTCATTTTGATGTTTTGCAGGGCGAGGGGCTTGAACAGGGTACATATCGCCTTGGGCAATTATTGTTAAAGTTTTCTGCTGGACTTGAAGGAGATGAAGAAATCCAAGGCTTGGAATTCTTATCAGAATCAGTCATGCCAACTGTCTCCTTTGATGTCCACTGTGAACCTCCAAGTGTCTGCATCAACAAAGGGGAAGGTGACCTTTTGGCCGGAATTGAGCAGGAAATGGTGTTGGCAGTTAGCACTGGTAGTCTTGGAATATGCGCTGTAAGATATTTATAGTCATCCTGAGTTTTCTTCTATAGGTCTTTTACCAGTTAGTTGCTAACTTATGTTCACTTTAGTCAAACACCTATGCCTCATATTAATTCTTAAGTAAGTATATCATACTTGTATGTGCTAAAAACATCAGGAATGTTGAGTAAAGAACATGAGATTTTTCATGACAACAGATAACTTAACAAAAAATATACATAAAGCTGGTACACATGAAGTATATAGAATATAACCAATGCAATAAAATTTTATGGTTCTAAACAAATTTACAAAATATATTCTTAAAAATTCGAATGTCATCAAAACATGTTTGACTTACAAATATTTAAAAAATCTCACTGCTTGGAGGCCCCTCAAATTGTGAGGTCCTAAGCTATAGCTTATTTAGCTTATGCATTAATCTGGCTTTGTCTGCTTCAATTTCTAAAACGCTGTTCTTAAAAAATTTCCTCTCCATTTATCACTTCAACAATTGTAAGCTACTTCATTCAGTCAGAAAATCTCTCCTAAACTTTCCCGCATGTATTGTGTGTATTCACTGGTAATCGCTCAAATCGCTATGATCACTTTAGTCCAGGCACTGGGAAGATATGGCCTGGGATAGCATTTTATACAGCCTGAAATGCTATTATGAAAGCAAATCGTGAAGTCTGATATAGGTAATTTTGTTTTTGCTAGCTAAATTTAGGGCCAAAAAACCTTTTCTTGTGAAGTTTTGATGCTAAAATGTTATTATTTATCGATCTTCACTGATAAAATATTTCACATTCCCTCAAGTAACTTCTGATGTAAACCCTATTGCAGCTTGCTGAAGCAGTTGCATATGTTAATGTGGTCAGCCTAAGGAACCACAACTGCTAGTCTTGGCCAGTCTTGTCAAAAGTTTTCCTATCTCTGCTCTAGTTGCTCGTTTCGGAAACAAACTTTGTTGGTTAGGCTCCATATGCCTGTACGTAGTCACCTCCTCTTAGGACACTGATTTTTTGCTTGGTTGCTTACCGCTTTCAAGTGGTACACAGCTTTAGAGATTGGCTGTGCATTTTTATATAATTTTGCAATTAAATTTCTAGTATAAATGTGGATAGACCATAAAAAAATAGTCCTGCAACCTTTCAATACATACTGTATATACTTGGCATAATTGCCTAATCTGAATTATGAGGAAGAAATAAAAGATTATAATTTTGTGCTGCACCTAATACCCTCTCTTTTCCTTTGACAAGGTAGTCACCTATTTTGGTTTGTATGTCCAAATTTCGAGTTTGTTTCTCATTTTAAAGAAATTTAAAAACAATAATCTCACTCTTACCATTTAACAGCATTTAACTCACTCTGCAACATTTTTAATCCTCATTAACTTTGACACAATTGTTATCAGCGTTTACTCACTTGAAGACATTGTTAAATTTTGATAGAATAAAATAAAGTGTTCTTATAAACCAGTTTGTGTGGGGACAATCAGTAAATATTTTAAACTGCATTAACAGTATACTTAATTCTGAAGAGGCCACTTTCTAACTATAAGGGGAAAATCGTGTGTTTGCCCCAACCTTGTTTTAGTGTAACAAAAATGTTATGAAAAGGCACAATTATGCGAGTAAATATGGTAAATCCAGATATACCCCGGGTTGTCTGTACTCCCGATATCCGCCTTATAACAGGGTTCTACTGAACAAATATATAGTGATTATATAGGCAATTGATGGAATAAAGCGATCTAAAGATCCTATGCAGACAGGCATAAGCTGTAATGTTGGGAATAATTTTGAAACGAGAAAAAAGTCTGCTATGACCGGGAATCAAACCCAACCAAGAAAACATCCATGTTAAGAAATGAGAAAATTGATCTGCTACGATAGTTCAGTGGTAGAATATCCGCCCAGCAAGTGGAAGATCCAGGTTCGATTCCCGGTCATAGCATACTTTTTTCTCGTTTCAAAATTATTCCCAACATTACAGCTTATGCCTGTCTGCATAGGATCTTTAGATTGCTTTATTCCATAAATTTTTTGCTTGGCAATCTCACTATTTGAGAGGGAGGAGTTTTCTTCGGTGTATCTCTTTGAGGACATCCGTTGGGGCAGTTTTATACTAGCTTGGCTAGTTCTGTCCCAACCAAGAAAACATACGTGTTAAGAAACGAGAAAATTGATCTTCTACGATAGTTCAGTGGTAGAATATCCGCCCGGCAAGTGAAAGACCCGGGTTCGATTCCCGGTCATAGCAGACTTTTTTCTCGTTTCAAAATTATATAGGCCATATTAATTTATGTAGCACTTAGAATCCTAATCACTTCTATTATGAATTATTCATCCTGCTAGGATGTACTATTAATTTACTTGTGCATTTTCTGAGCACTCATATCAAGAGATTCCTATAACGTGCTCTTCATAGCTAAGTTTGAAAACAAGTACATTCAGGGTTGGTAAAATTGATATGTAAACTCATATATGTCATGATTCCACCCCAAGTTTCAGATATTTTAAAACTACCTTATAAAATGCACATTTCGATAAATTTCCTCCCTTCTCACCACGAAACCTTACTGATAAAATATTATATTTCTACCATATTACTTTAAGAGTAAAAGTTATCAAACTAAGTTTTCATGTGAACTCATGCCATATTCAATTATCTTACAGGGTACTTTTGTTCGGGTAAAAACATCAAAAGGTCTGCAGATGCAAGTTAAATCAAATGATGCTAGTAAAACAAAATCTGATGAATATATTTCAACACCTGCCACAGAAGAGTCTCTGTCTCGAGACTTCAGCATACCTTTGCCAATATCTGAACCATTTAAAAATATTTCAGTTTCTCTGAGGGTTCTTGCAGATTTATCTTCTCATAAGGACAACTCACCTATCCACCACAAGGTATAATATATTTAAATATAATTCACTATTGTAGTGGTGTGCATAAGAAATTTCAACATAATGTTTCTTGCATGATTATTCCCAGTGTTTCAAAATGCAGCTGTTTTTATAAAATTCCCAAGTGAACATTTTTGATAGATCTGATAAAGGAGCAGTCTTACGTATAGTATAGAATGGGTGCATTCACTTGTGACAATTATTATAAGTAAGTCACATTAAATGGCAAGCAACCATAAGATTTAATATTAAAACAGCTGAATATGCTAATGAAGGAATATTGATTTTCATATCAGGGAATCAAATCAAAATGTTTTCATTCTGGTTCTTACAAAATCGATATTGCATTCGACTCCAGTTTCTCTGTAATGGTCATATGGAAGGCAGTTTGAGCTGTTTGCCTGATTCAGCTTTAAAATTATTTTGGGCAATAATTCTGAATTTCTAAAAAATTTGTTTCTTTATTAATTTATTTTTTTAATTAATACAAAAAATATTTTCACTGTTACAGATTTAAAAATAAAACAAAAATAGATGTCATGGTGCCTATTTTTGTTTTATATTTGTCTCAGTTCATAGTATAAATCCACTTACCATATATCACAGCATATAAGTTGACCTTTAAATCTATCAAGAATTTGGCTCATAAGCAGTCACACCACCATTTTGCTGATACCAAATTCCCTTGCTGCAGCCCAGTTATTTCATGATTTTATTCTATAACTTTTAGCTTGAAAATAGCTTTGTATGCCATTGTTTTGGTTGGCAGAGCTATACTTAGGGTATTAGTTATCAATATAATTAATGAGGTCAGGCTCAACTTTGTGGAATTTACTCATAATGAAAGGATAACTTTGTAGTTTCCACAACTTTTAATATAACACGACCGGTTTCACTACAATTGTAGCATCATCAGGTGAAAAAATGTATAAATTGTTCCATATAGTATATAGGGTAAAATGAAGGAGGAGAGGGAGACAGTAGGTGTTACAAAGAAACGAATGGGAGGTAATTGGATGAGGGGTTGGGAAAAGAAGGGGTGGGAAAGGAAGGCGAAAGCAAAATAGTAGCAAACTATTACAAAAATTTTATAACCCTGTGGTACTCGCAAAAACGTTTGCGAAGTCAGTCAGAAATATGCATGTTTAAAAGTAATAATAGCCTACTAGTAGTTGCCTGTCGATAAGTCCACTGGTTGGTTAGATTAAATATTGTCTTAGTAGTTCACCTTCTATCACATTACCATGAAGGTCAGCGACTGCAAGGTTTATTTCCTTTTACTAATGTACGCTTGAAGTGCCACATTATTTCCTACAGTGTCTAATGTCTGCTAGTAGTGCCACCTTAACATCAACCACTACAATTAAATGTCAGTATGGAAACAAAATAAAAAGGAAATATACAGGTATACCTCGCAATACACTCGGGTTGCATTCCAAAAAACCAGAGCATATCACGAACCAGTGTATTGGAAAACACAATTTTACATAAGAGCAATGCTATAAAAAAGAGATATGTTCCTAAATGGATTAAAATTAAAGGTAAGCATGACAGATATGTTCCTAAAAAAGGGTGTTGCGCGAAATCATGCTAAACAAATGCAAAAATCCCATTGAAAACCGTGTCAAAGATAGGATTGCTTTGATTTATTTCACTTGCGACATTTCAAACTTATAAGGGTAAAACCTCGAGTACAAATTCTATATGTTACCACTACGATCTCTGAATGAAATCAGACATCCGCCGAAACACTACCTTGGACATAAAAAGAAACATGTCGATTACATTATTTCTCCGGTGCAATATTGTGTACACATGAAATGAATATGAAAAGAATTTAAAAGTAGTTCATATATAATGAAACAAAGTTGTTTTTCAGTGCTTGCATTGAGACCTTTTGAATGGGCAGATAAAGGATCTTTGTTCTCCTGGTTTTGCAAGATCGTATGTCTGAATCAAGCAAGTGTATTGAGAAGTAGAGTCAGAAAATGTAATGAGCCTATAACTGAAGAGAACATATCGCGAGGTGTACCTGTATTGTTTACACTTGGAACAAAATAAAAAGGAAATGTTAATGTGACATGTACATTAAAAAGTTATAATTCATTATCATACTTACTGTCTCAATAATTTCAATTTGAAAATGTTTATAACAAATTAATGTCAGTTGTATCTTGACACAAATCTTGGTAGTAAGCCTTCTTGTTTAAACTTTTAATAAACACATTACCAAGAAACTCTGCAACTTCTACTATTGTCCGCTAGGGCCACATTATTTCCTACAGTGCCATCTTAACATAAACCATTACAACTACATCGAGCAGAGCTTAGCCAGTCAAGAAAAATCTCATTATCTCACCAACGGTATGACTGATTTCAATTTTATAATTTTGTTGCAAATCTGCAGGTCAAGACATTTAATTTAATGCATCACACGTGAAGGTGGCTGTTATCTTCACTTTAACAACCTCATTTTATTATGCTATTAATATAAAGATTTCTCTTTATAAAATTAGATAACTGACATTTTGAATTTCATGTTTGTTTTTTATAATTTATATGTGCAATTTTAATTGCTTCTTCCTTATGAAAAAGGTAACATTCCAGTATTGAAATAAAGAAAGAAGATTTCATTATTTTGTTCATTCCTTAAAATTGATCTCAGTCCTTATCATCAAATTTTAAATGATACGTAGGCCAATTTGCATTAGTAAACATTAAATATGTAGAATATAATGATTTTACTTACGAACAAGGTAATATTCCAGTATTAAAAAAAGGAATTTTTTTCTTTTAGTCAATCGTTAAAGATGCACATGCAGTTTACTGAATAATAATTATCTGCAGTTTATTAAGTTTGGCCTTGCTACAATTATAATTTTGTTGCTTCATAAAAAGCACGAAGCAAATAATGCAATTCTTTCGTCCATTTGAAGTTCAATCGAGTAGACAAGAATGGGTGAAGTGTGCAAAGGTGGAGCCATGAGTTAGTGACATTTTTCATTATTATAAATAAATAATGGATTTTATGCTATATTTTGTGCATAAATCTCTTTTGGTTCCATCCCAAGAGGTGCTTTTGAATGGTGGAAAAGGTAAATAAAGGTTGGCTTACAATTGAGTGAATACTGTACATCATTTGTTATCTAACAGTCACTCTAAAAAATTAAAAAGCAAAATGTGTTTGTTTAGTTACCTTGGTTATTTTATAGTTTCACAATATTTTCATTTGACATAAGACCAATGCACAAAGCAAAATAGGATTTGATATTAGTCATTTTTTGGACAGCTAGCTGAGGACAGGTATCATTTGTTATATGAGGTAGAGTCAAAAATCAGTAAAGGTATAAAAATGAATTTTTATAACCAACTTTTATATGGCTAATACTTTAATGTGAATAAACTTTATAATATAATTATGATATCCTTTCTGCTTGCATGGGCGTAAAAATTTACAAAAGTGTCTACCAGCTGTTGAGTGATGTGGGGGTCTCACTATTTAATCTTTTTACAGTTGAGAGAATGGTAGACAGAAGTAGAGTACTCAGTGGCAAATGTAAGAATGTTTGGTATATAAGTAGTAAGAAGTTTGATAGTATCTTTTGTTTCATTAATGGAAATACTAACTTATCCATTCATATTGCTTAAAATCAACGAAAATATAATGCTAGTTCAGAGTAATTCAGCTTTACATACTAGTAGGAGTGAAATTGTGGAATATTTCATATTTTAGTCATCTAACTTAAATGACAAAAATAATAAATTCTTCTTTTCTTAATATCACATCAACCATCCATATAAAACACTGTATAAATATATAAATAAATATATAAATAAATATAAAAATAAATATATAAATAAATATATAAATAAATATATAAATAAATATATAAATAAATATATAAATATCTGAAGAATTGCTAAGCTACAACACAACACTTTAAAATGTTTTATTTAAATTTGTTCAAATTAACATCCTTTACAACAGCATTGCCTATCTTAAATAGTGAATAAGTATTTAAGATAAATAAAAACTTACTATCAATGACAAATACGATAAATAAAAACTTACAAAAATTAGCAGAAATATCCCTTAAAAAAACGTAGGAATGCTTGTATCAATACAAATCCACATTAAAATAAAGAGACTTCTATTAAAAGATTACAGCATTAACAATGACAATAGTTTGTTTAATCTCATTGCTATGATGAACACTTGTCTATCTTCCCACGTGAAATCAAATACACATTTATTGCAATGCATAGTTAAGGATCTGGAGGCCGAGGTGACTAAAGCACTCCTCTTTTGCGATGGTGAGGTGATGTGATTTGAACCCCGCAAGTAGCTTTGGATTTTTTTCAGATTAGACGGGGTCCAAAACATATATATATATATATATAAAGCAAAGTTAATATAAAAGTTGGTAATAAACTGAACTTTTCAAACTGCTCTGCAAAGATGGTAACTGTAACCATACGCATGTGCATGGGTAGTTGCCTAGACATCTAGAGACTTGTTTACTGAAAGTCAGTTACTGTATCTCTCTTCAAAGAGATGCACGGCGTAATTTAGTTAAACATACTGTGTGCGGTCGGATTGTGGTTTTTACTGTGGAGATGACGCATCAAGAGCAGTGGCTAAACATTAAGTTTTCTGTTAAACTGGGAAAAAACATTTACCAAAACTCTTAACATGCTTACGGAAGCTTATGGTAATGAAGCCATTTCGCAGATGCAAGTGTACGAGTGGCACAAGCACTTTAAAGATGGACGTGTATCAGCGGAGGACGATCCCCATCCAGGAAGGCCTGCGATAGCACGAAATGATGAGATGATCACTCGGGTACAGGAAGAGATCAGGCAAGACCATAGGCAAATGATAGACGACCTAATTGACACTTTCGGAATCTCTCATGGCTCTGTACACGTCATTCTTTATGACTTGAAGATGCATCGTGTCTTTTCGCACATTGTTCCGAGAATGCTAACAGATGATCAGTGGGAAGAACATGCCATTGTAGGTGGAGAGCTGATTGATAGGGTAGATCAGGTTACCGATCTGTTGAAAAGAGTGATTAACGGCGACAAAACATGGTGTATTCTTTATGATCCACAGACCAATCGCCAGTGGAAAACATCCAGTTTACCACGGCAAAAGAAGTTTTGTGCATACAGACCTAAGGGGAAGATGATGTTAGAGGTTTATTTTTACTGTCAGGGTGTGGTACACTCTGAATTCATTCCCAAAGGTCAGACTGTTAACAAGACCAACTAACAAGGGAAGCCCCCAGGGTGAGACACTCGCATCGGATTGAGACTTTGCAGAATGAAAGTATATGTAAAATAACGGACTCCTATTTCTACCTAGGTGCCAACTTGACGTCGTTTACGAGAAAATGCCCTTTGAAAATCGCGATCCGAGAGTCAACGTAATAAGAACGTTAAAAGTCCTTTCCTAATTATCTAGGAGCGTTGGTCTAGGGTAACGAGCTGGATTTCAAATATTTTTGCCGGGGTTCAATTCGGATCAAAATTTTTTTCTGATTTTAAAATTTTTTTTTCGCAATTTCCAGCATATTGTCGATAAAACTTGCACAACATTAAAAAAAATTTATTCCATGCATTATAACTACTATTTTCTTCATCGTAATGCAGTTTTTATTGCCCCAAAAATTGAAGATCACTTGCAAAACACGAACAAAGACAAACAATTCCAATCGCCACTCCAAAATGTGCCCTCTAACAATAAATCGCTCAGCAGTATTCTGACATTGACTGTGGTAGAGAGACAAGGATGTCTGCTAATAAGGCCACGAAAAACTGCGTTGAGTCATCTTATAATGTTGTTATTAAAGTTGTTAAAGGGATTCGTTATCATTTGCAGGTGTCAATTATTGTCATTATAATTATAATTGAAAGTATGTCACAATACTGTTGGGTTATTTCGTTGCATTGTTCTTTATTCCTCCTTTCAAATCTCGTCATGTAATGTTCATTATGATAAAACAGTTGCTGGTGTCAATTATTGCCATTATAATTATACAGTAAAACCCCGATTTAATGTTCCCGCATTTAGTGAAATCCCGGATATAGTGAAGATTTTTTCATGTCCCGACATTAGCCCCATATAAACAATGTATTATTTTCCCGCATTTAGTAACCCGATTTAGAGAAAAACCCGCATTTAGTGGAAGAATATCATGTACTCGTAGTTCAATTTTTATTTGACGTTTCCCGCATTTGGTAAACTTTTTCATGAGCAAAAAGAAATCACAAAAGAAACATATTGTACGTAAAAATTACGATATACGTTCAAAACATTGTGAATGGCTCATCACGCGCAAGCGGCTACATTGTCTGCTAAGACGGTAGCGGCCGCAAGGAAACCGTAAATCCTACAATGTAATGA
This sequence comes from Tanypteryx hageni, assembly GCA_028673005.1. Lineage (NCBI taxonomy): Eukaryota > Metazoa > Arthropoda > Insecta > Odonata > Petaluridae > Tanypteryx > Tanypteryx hageni. Next base: position 12,919,032 of record CM054116.1, on the reverse strand, counting down.
ATCCCGCTCGTATGTTCTTCATTTCTGGTATCACGCTCAGTTACCTGTTGTCATAGTGTGCTATATATTCGACGTCGTTTACGAGAAAATGTCCTTTGAAAATCGCTATCCAAAAGTCATCGAAATAAGAACGTTAGAAGTCCTTTCCTAATTATCTAGGAGTGTTGGTCTAGGGTAAATGAGTTGGATTTCAAATATTATTTCCGGGGTTCGATTCCCGAAGGGACCAAAACTTTTTTCTCCGATTTTTTTTTATTTGTTCGCTATTTCCAGCACATCATCGATAAAACTTGCACACCATTTTTAAAAAATTTATTCTATGCATTATAACTAATATTTTCTTCATCGTAATTCTTCACCTTAATTCTTCACGAACATAATTTTACGGATCACTACCCATTCGCTTTACCATCATGATCAATACATAACGAGATTTGAAAGAAGGAATATAGAAGAAAATGTACAAAATACTTGACAACATTTTTACACACTCTAGAAATTCATTTTATTGAAAACCCTTATTAGGAAAGATGTTGTGTACAATCTTTAGCAAAAGTGGAATACTCCTTTAGCCAAAACAACTAGAGGGCTGCAAAACCCAATGCATTTTGCCCAATGCCTTGGGTTTTGCAGCCCTCTAGTTGTTTTGGCTAAAGGAGTATTCCACTTTTGTTAGTTTTGGCCAAAGTTATTGAGCTACTATCAATTACAATCTTTAGGCTGATATTTATCATAAAAACATTCAAAACAAACATTTTCGGCACCATGCACATCTTATGAATGAATATTGTCCACAATTACATTTTGTTGAATTGACCTCTGCAGGGAAAGCCACGTCATTGACATTTAAAAATAATTCACGCTCCTTTGATAATTTTGAGGCGTACCATGCATATCGAATCATATTACAATAGATTGGTGCCTGCAATTGGTTGTGTATAATGGATTGTATTTTAATGGTGTCCTCCCTACTTGTTAAAGACCTATTTTGTGTGTCTTGTTTCCCAACATCGCTTTTGATGACTGACAAAGTGTTATCAGCAACTGCGGAGCCAGAATCAAATTCTTCGGTTGGTACGGATCGCGAAGTTCCAGGCGCAGGAGAAGTTGATTCTCTAGTATCCATTTTCGTCTTCTCACTTTCAAAGAGTTTTGTATAATAGTAAATGATGCAGTTTTTACTGCCCCAAAAACTGAAGATCATTCGCAAAACACGAACAAAAACAAACAATTCCAATCGCCACTCCAAAATGTGCCCTCGAACAATAAATCGCTCGGCAGTATTCTGACGTTGACTGTGGTAGAGAGACAAGGACGTCTGCTAATAAGGCCACGAAAAACTGCGTCTAGTCATCTTATAATGTTGTTATTAACGTTACGGTGTTGTTGTTAAAGGGATTCGTTATCAGTTGCAGGTGTCAATTATTGTCATTATAATTATAATTGACATTATGTTACAATACGGTTGGGTTATTTCGATGCATTCTTTATTCCTCCTTTCAAATCTCGTCATGTATTGTTCATTATGATAAATCGGTTGCTGGTGTCAATTATTACCATTATAATTATAATTGACATTATGTCACAATATTGTTGGGTTATTTCGGTGTATTGCTCTGCATTCCTCCTTTAAAATCTCGTCATGTATTGATCATGATGGTAAAGCGAATGGGTAGTGAATTTGAGTTGAAGGCTTTCGCAGCGTTGCTGAATGCTGGAGGAGGTTTTCGGGTTTTGCTGCGTTGGCGGCATTTCTGGCTCTCGACGTTTCGCAGACGTTGCAGTTGCATCTCCTGAAGATGCAGACTGCAACGTCTGCGAAACGTCGAGAGCCAGAAATGCCGCCAACGCAGCGAAACCCGAAAACCTCCACCGAATGGGTAGTGATCCGTAAAATTATGTTCGTGAAGAATAACGATGAAGAAAATATTAGTTATAATGCATGGCATAAATTTTTTAAAAATGTTGTGAAAGTTTTATCGACGATATGCTGGAAATTGCGAACAAATAAAAAAAATTGGAGAAAAAAATTTTGGTCCCATCGGGAATCGAACCCCGGCAAAAATATTTTAAATCCAACTCGTTTCCCCTAGATGCCTAGACCAACGTATCTCTTAAACGACGTCGAGTATATAGCACACTATGAGAACTGGTAACTGAGCGCGTGATACCAGAAATGAAACATACGAGCGGGATTCATTACATTGTAGGATTTACGGTTTCCTTGCGGCCGCTACCGTCTTAGCAGACAATGTAGCCGCTTGCTCGTGATGAGCCACTCACAATGTTTTGAGCGTATATCGTAATTTTTACGTACAATATGTTTCTTTTGTGGTTTCTTTTTGCTCATGAAAAAGTTTTAACGTTCTTATTTGGATGACTCTCATATCGCGATTTTCAAAGGACATTTTCTCGTAAACGACGTCGAGTTGGCACCTAGGTAGAAATTGGATTCCGTTATTTTGCATATACTTTCATTCTGCAAAGTCTCAATCCGATACGAGTGTCACACCTTGGGGGCTTCCCTTGTGAGACATGTCAGCTGATTACTCCGATCCCGATGACGTAATGCCTGTCCCCTCTCCGTCTACCTTATCTAGCAGTTCAACTCTTCGTTGTGCTGCCTGCCTGTTCGGCGATCACTGTGTAAGCCTGGAGCATTAGTGAAAAATATTCTTTTTACCATTTTTATTCCTTAATAATGGCTACTAGTAAAAGGAAGAAGCCGACAATTGCGGAAAAAGTGAAAATCATTCAAGAAGTGGAAAAGAACCCAAGCATGCCTGCGATAGCGCAAATTTAATCTTGCACCGTCTTCATTGTTTTGTATAATGAAGAATAAACAATTAATACTAGACGAAGAGGGGAAATGTGGGGGTAAAGCCATCAAAAGAAAAAATATCAAATCATCACCGTATGATGAAATGGAGAAGATATTGATAGAGTGGTTTGTGGGAATGCGCTCCGCCAACCTCCCAATCAATGGTGTACTGTTGAAGGAGAAAGCAATTAGGGTAGCAACTAGGCTTAGAATTGAAAACTTTAAGGGTTCCAATGGATGGCTGAACAGATTTAAGAAGCGCCATGGACTTGAATATAAAAGTGTTTGTGGCAAAAGTGCTAGTGTTGATGAAGGAACTGTTGACTACTGGAAGAGTGTAACATTGGTAAGGTATTTAGAAGGCTATAGGCCGAATGATATTTTTAATGCAGATGAAACGCATTTTTTTCAACCTTCTTCCATCAAAAACTCTTGCTACTAGAGGAGACAAGTGCCATGGTGGAAAGAGAAGTAAAGATAGGATAACTGCACTTTTATGGGCAAATTCAGATGGCAGTGAAAAGTTGACACCTCTAATAATAGGTAAATTTGCCAAGCCAAGGTGTTTTAAAATGTCCGGGCATTGCCATGTAAATATGCCAGTAATAAAAATGCATGGATGTCAACGGATATATTTAAAACATTTTTGAAATCATTATATCCAAAGATGGGTGGTGCAAATAGAAAAATTCTTCTATTTATTGATAAATGTCCGGCCCACAGTCCAGATACTGATTTTCTTCGCAATATAAAAGTGGTGTTTTTTCCAGCTAATTGTTCTAGCCATCTGCAGCTACTTGACTTGGGCATTATTCACTCCATGAAAGCAAAGTACAGGAAGGCTTTGGTGCAGAAAGCATTATCCTACATCGAGATGAATAAACATTTGAAACTGAGCATCCTTCAGGGTATGCATATGGTAACAGCTGCATGGAATTCAGTTACACCTAAACAATATCAAACTGTTTTCATAAGACTGCGTTCAATTGCAACAATGCTATGGAAATTGATATAGATATCGATGTGATTGTCCACGAAAATTGGTTGAAAATTGCACCTGACATGGACACAAATTTTGAAGAGTTTGTCCGGTGTGATGATCTTGAGAGTACGTCTGGTCCTCCACAAGACGTGGAAGAAATCTGTAATACCAAAGAGGCAGAGGAAGAAGAGGCAGTAGTAGAAGAAGAGGCAGTACAAGAAGAAGAATCAGTTCCCACACTTGGTGAAGCGGTTCAGGCACTTGAAGTGGTGCAAACATATTTAACTTCTTTTGATGTGAACAGCACTACTATATCAAAAGTAAATTCTTTGGAGCGAGAAGTTCTGAATGTTCAGAGCACCTGCCAGAAGAAGCAAACAAGTTTGCTGGAATATTTTAATAAATAATTTTCTTGTAGCTATGTATGCTTGGTTTTTGAATAATTTTGATATTTTTTGTGAAATTCCAAATATATTTTAATATTTTCTATTTAATGTTCTATGATGAAGCTTTTTAAAGGAGGGATGAAAAATCGTTTCAAGATTTGTCAATTTTGAAAATACTTTTAAAATTTTTAAATTATTTTTTGTAATCATATGAATGATTCATTACAGAAATTTTCATATTCAATAGCAATAAGGCTTGTTTGTCACTGGAATTTGTTTATAAATGTTTATTTTAAAAGTATTAATATAAGTATTGTGCATACAAAATTGAAAAATGGATTTTTATTATAGAGACCATTTTCAGTGTCCTTATTCTGGTATTGTATAATGGAACTAATACACAAGCAAAAAAGATAAATTTAACTCATTTTAATTGAAAACCTCCATTTAATGAAAACCTCTATTTAGTGAAATATATTCTAATCTCCCAGCGATTCATTAAATAGGGGTTTTACTGTAATTGGCATTATGTCACAATATTGTTGGATTATTTCAGTGCATTGTTCTGCATTCCTCCTTTCAAATCTCGTCATGTACTGATCATGATGGTAAAGCGAATGGTTCGTGATTCATAAAATTATGTTCGTGAAGAATTACGGTGAAGAATTACAGGGAAGAATTATGAAGAAAATAGTAGTTATAATGCATGGAATAAATTTTTTAAAATGTTGTGCAAGTTTTATCAACAATATGCTGGAAATTGCGAAAGAAAAATTTAAAAAATCAGAAATAAATTTTGGTCCCTTCGGGAATCGAACCCTGGCAAAAATATTTGAAATCCAGCTCGTTTCCCCTAGACCAACGCTTCTAGGTAATTAGGAAAGGACTTTTAACGTTCTTATTATGTTGACTCTCGGCTCGCGATTTTCAAAGGGCATTTTCTTGTAAAGGACGTCGAGTTGGCACCTAGGTAGAAATAGGAGTCCGTTATTTTACATATACTTTCATTCTGCAAAGTCTCAATCTGATGGGAGTGTCACACCTTGGGGGCTTCCCTTGTAAGTTGACATCTCCGCTGTCTTCGTGAGGCAGTCAGACAAAAACATCCTCATCTTTGGTGAGCAAAGAACTGGGTTCTCCATCACGATAATGCCCCAGCGCATCAATTGCTCCTGGTCAATGAATATCTGACAAAGCACGAAATACCTGTGCTTCCACAGCCAGCTTACTGAATATCTGACAAAGCACGAAATACCTGTGCTTCCACAGCCAGCTTACTGAATATCTGACAAAGCACGAAATACCTGTGCTTCCACAGCCAGCTTACTCGCCGTATCTCGCCTCCACACATTTTTATCTCTTCCCGAACATGAAAGGATTAATGAAGGGTTGATGGTTCCAATCAACAGAAGAGGTAAAGAGTGCTGCAACGAGTGCACTTACGGAGGTCACAAAGAACGGATTGCAAGACTGTTTCTAAAAGTGGTATGGACATTCGCAGAAGTGCGTAGCTGCTGAAGGTGCTTATTCTGAGGGATACATTGTGTAGAAACCTTGATCATTTATTGAATAAAATCTAAATTAAAAGTTTGGTTTATATTTGACTCTACCACATAGAATATTGCTGGCCAGTAAGTGCTTACTGTTCACTTATGTTATCATGTTTTTGTATCATTTAATTATGCATCTATTTTGTGAATAATAATGCTGCATTTGCTAAGAATACTGTCTCTATATTTCATCCTTTGATTTCTGATATTTTTCCATAATGCTCTGCAACAGGTGACTCTGATTTGTCCATGGCCATCAGGAAATTCATCAGGATCTTCTGAAGTGGTGGAAGAAGAAGAGAAGGTTGTTCCACTGCAATTCCTTCCGCCATTCCAGACTGGTTTTCGTCTCCACACAGCCCACCATCGCAAATTCCTTCATATATCAGTTAATGGACTTAGTTCAAAAATAATATGTTTGCGCCAAGCAACTCTGTCCCTCATTAGGGAAGGAAGTTCCAAGGAATTTATTTCTGCTTTGTCCTTGGTCAATTTAAATCCAGGTGATCAGGAACTTGTAAGTAAAACATTAGATTGATATTTAATGGTATATTACTTAAACACTTTGATGCTAAGACATACACAGAGACACCAATGGGTGGTCTGGATGGCCGTCTAGGGCCCCTACATTTTAGAGGTTCACAGAAAGGGTTTGAAGGTTTTTTCATTTGTAATAAAATGGAAAATTATTACTTTCCCCTGGAAATATTGATTATAATGTGCAATACATTATCCAGTGCCAATTTAAAGCATCATTATAGTTTATTTCGATTAAAAAAGTTAGTATCGAATGTGCTGACTAGTAATTAGGATGGGACCAAAATATGGCGACTGTTCTAGGTCCCAACACTTTTAACAGCAGAGCAGAGCGGTGCCTTGACTGCTAACAACGCATATATGCGTTTCAAGCTTTTCCGTTCGCTGCTCAAAAAAGATGAAAATATTTTTTCGAGATGGTTAATAATCAATATGAATGTAAATGATTGACAAAATAACTTTTAAAATATAAAGAGACTAAAAGACGAATGAAAGAACGTAGATGCGGAGCTCCTAGAGAAAGTATTCAGCACAGGTGTGCTTCAAGATCACTGAACTCGGCGCACACGGCTGATGCAGAAGCTAAAAGTCCATAGCAGCGAAAGGGTTAAAATTCACCACTGGGTTTAGAACTTAATAGAAATTATTTCTAGGCTATTCTTTTCTGGCAAGAAAAAACTCTATGCAATTATCATCGTATGTGCATCTCAGTTGTCTTTAGGTAATTATTGAACCTAATCATACATTTTTATAAAACAACTAAAAATTTGTTATAGCAACATCCAGTTAACCTTGATTAATTGATCCTGTATCTAGATTTGCAAGAAAGTGTCTCTTGTTATCTTGTTATTTTACCTCATCTAAGAAACGCTTTTAACAAATACCACAACTACTGCTTTCATTTGAAAAAAACATGTATTGATTATATGATGTACCTCCCATTAACTGAATCTATTTTTTGTTATATCAAATATTAAATACCAATTACTGTTTTCATTTCTTCAAAATTCTAGTCTAGCTGTTAGATTAATAAGATCATTTAGTTTAGACTTATAGAATGAAACAAATCTTCCTTTCGGGTATTAAGGCAAAGGCCATTGATGGATGTGCTATAATGTTGAGTTATTTGAATATCGAGTGTAAATCTTTGGTACATTAGTTTTCTGCACAAATGGCCTTTTGTGTCGTAAATGTGCTAAGGCAAATGAATAATTTTAAATACATAATTCATGCATAATATAGTCAAACCCCAATTTAGCACCACTGTTTGTCCATCATTGACATTGGCATTAAAGCAGAGATGGCAGTAAATCGAGGTTTATGCTAGCTCCGTCTATTCATAAGATGGAAGTTTTGTTCACAATGCTTCATGTTTGGTAGGCGGGGGCATTAATTTGGGCTCTGACTATTGTTTTTAACTGTACAGTGTTGACCTTAGCATTGTGGTATTCCATTATAAAGAGCAATCATATCCAAATAACTAACCATAGCTTTATTCACCTCTTAATTGTGATGAAAAAGTGAAGTGTACATGTTATATTGTACTGGTTACAATGTTACAATATCTTAAAAAATAAATCAATTAGCAAAATATCTGCAACTAGCAAACATAATTGTGTTGTTCATTAGGAGATTTTGTGATCCTCATAACTCATGCATTGAGTAAATGAAAGTTATTTTTAAAAACTTGGAATTTATGGTTAATCCTAACTTAATAGTTTTGAATGAATCCATGTTCCCATCCAAATCTCTGGTATTAACTGCCATTGTAAACAAGTCATTTTCATGTTTCCCTGAGTCCTGTACCCCTGTTTTGGTAGCTTGAGCTCCTTTTATCCCCTCTCTCTTTTCCACCAAGTATATATATTGTGACTTGGACTGTATTTTTACCTGGCCATGATGCTTAACATCGAAACCCAGTTTGGAAGTAGTAAACAAAAATTTTTATGTTGACTGTCCTCTTATTACACTTCTCTTAGAATTATGTAATGCTTTCTTTTCATCCTGTTAGGGTCCAATGTCCGAGTTACTTTAGTATTAGTAAAGTTTTAAAATTAAATCCAATTCAAGCTTGAAATAAATTGTTAAGTTTATATTTTATTAAAGACCAAGCATTCATATTATATTTATTTTGAGCCTTTCTGAATCACATTTGATTAAGTTTATGTAAATAATATGATAGAATCTATGCAAATTATTTTTCAGGTGGTTACCAGTGGGACAGATGTGTCATATATGTGGGAGCTTAAGTTTGGATCAGAACATGATAATATTAAAAGCAGCCTTCAGACATATTTTGGAGGAGGCAACAATCCACCAACTACTATACATGTTGAGTTTAGCCTTGAATATGCTGGAGTCATGAATGTAGAACACATCCCTGAGCACAGACATTATAAGCCATACAGCTGCCATTTTGAAGTTAATGACTATAAGGTATGGAATAATAGCTTCAACATGAATATTCAATGAGTTTTAATACTTTTTACTTACTTTTCTAGCATGAATTGGCATTTTACTGTCATAAGACAGGCTGTGAGAAGTCGTATTGGCCTACAATATCCAAGTCAAAACATGTTCAGTTTTCATGTCAACTCTGCTTTATAAATGTTCAGCAATTATATTGTGTATTATATGCATTATAAATTATACATTATATATATTTGAGGTGGATTCAGTATGTTAATTATTCTTTTAACTGCATTTTATGGTATAAAATATAGGTGTTTAGTACCATACAATTAATTTTTTTTGCCACTTAAAATGAGTTTTATTCTGCAATGATGATGTGTGGGAATTGAAACTCCTTGCAGACACTGTACGAGGTCAAATCTCGTGTAGAGCCATCAAAAGGCAGTGAGTTCTGTAGAGCTGGTGGCATGTGCCACTTGCGTTTGCAAATCTTACGACTTGGACCTCCTCCATCAATAGCAGCCGCACCGACTTTGCACCAGGCTTCGTTAACATCCCTTATGTATGAGGTTCTGGCAGACCAGACGATGTGGGCAATCTGCGGCAGGACTGCTGGTTAGTGCTTTTTTCATATAATAAAACTTAGTGGGTAGGCATTTCTATGGACCGAGCTCTCTTGCAAAAAGTCATATTTGGTTAATAAATAAAGATTATTTTTAGATAATTCTTCATTAAAGATTAACTGGGCTACATTTATCTCCATTAGCTGACATTTGTTCATTGAAGAAGCAAAAATAAATTTCTAAAAGAGAATCATTTTGGCCATCCTTAGTAGGGGTTGATTAGCATGTCTGACTCCTAATGCTGGGATTGTGGGTTCGAATGCTTCTCAGGGCATGGTTATATGTGATCATCTTTGTTATTATTATTAAGCTGTTTTTAAAAGGCCATCAGCGGCTGTTTATGAGCTAGTCAAAATGAAAATTAAATAAATCTTGGAATATCACACATATCATTCAGTTAATTTCACTAAATGTATTAGCTAGTGTACATTATTTTAAGAAATTTTTTATTTAGTTATTGGTGAATATCACCATTTTGTTAATAACTGTAACCACAGTGAAAGAGCTAGCAGAGAATATGAAATTGGAGTGCAATCTTTTTAAGCATTACACTACATTCATAGTGTGGAAGCTGCTATGGTGGGTCAGATAAGATATTGCCGTATTTCTTGGCATATAAAACGCACTTTAAAAAAAAAAATGACCCCCAAAATCAGCATGTCTTATACGCCAAAGGTAAGATTATTACTGTTCTCAATACTAACATTAACAAACACATTCATCCCTAAAATGGAATAATTGACAGTCATTCATCGCAAAAATAATAAAACATACATTATTAACAATCAATAGTGAAAAATTGTTAATATATACAGTAATACCTTATGCAACATGAATTCCAAGTGCGTATTTTCATTATTGCACTTTATTACATGTCCGCACATAGTAATTACAATTTCAGTGTGCTTTTGATGTTAGTCATATGTTTTAGTTCCTAATGGACCTGTTGAATAATGCGATTAATGCCATGGAACATTATAATTATAATAGATGTGATAAAAATGTTGTAAATACCACTATGTGTATTGAGATCTCAATGGTTACTAATGTGAATAGATATGCCTACGCTATTAGTTATAAGCTTAAGGTGATTGAATATGCAAAAATGCATGGAAATCAAGTAAGTCAATAAAAGTGAAACAACAGTTACTTAGAAGCCGTTTCTTCTATTACCTTGTGTGGATAATCGTAAACATCTGATACAAATTCTATTGCCAAGGACTATAGCCATCTATTGAAAGATCACGGGGATGCGACCTTAAGTGAGCAGTAGATTTTAAACGCGTACTTATCAGTATTGGATATGCATTCAATTTATTAGGAATTAAAATATCATCTTGCACTTAAGTTTAACTAAGTACAGTAAAACCCCGATTTAGTGTTCCCGCATTTAGTGAAATCCCGGATTTAGTGAAGATTTTTTCATGTCCCGACAATAGCTCCATATAAACAATGTATTATTTTCCCGCATTTAGTGAAACCCGATTTAGTGAAAAACCCGCATTTAGTGAAAAAATATTATGTACTCGTAGTTCAATTTTTATTTGACGCTTCCCGCATTTAGTAAACTTTTTCATGTGCAAAAAGAAATCACAAAAGAAACATATTGTATGTAAAAATTACGATATACGCTCAAAACATTGCGAATGGCTCATCACGCGCAAGCGGCTACATTGTCTGCTAAGACAGTAGCAGCCGCAAGGAAACCGTAAATCCTACAATGTAATGAATCCTGCTCGTATGCTCCTCATTTCTGGTATCATGCTCAGTTACCTGTTGTCATAGTGTGCTATATACTCGACGTCGCTTATGAGAAAATGCCCTTGAAAATCACGATCCGAGAGTCATCGAAATAAGAACGTTAAAAGACCTTTCCTAATTTTCTTGGAGCGTTGGTCTAGGGGAAACGAGTTGGATTTCAAATATTTTTGCCGGGGTTCGATTCCCGAAGGGACCAATATTTTTTTCTCTGGTTTTTTAAATTTGTTCGCAATTTCCAGCATATCATCGATAAAACATGCAAATCATTTTAAAAAATGTATTCAATGCATTATAACCACTATTTTCTTCATCGTAATTCTTCAACGTAATTCTTAACGAACATAATTTTACGGATCACCCATTCGCTTTACCATCTCGTCATGTATTGATCACGATTTAAAGTTCTTATTTTGATGACTCTCAGATCGCGATTTTCAAAGGGCATTTTCTCGTAAACGACGTCGAGTATATAGCACACTATGACAACAGGTAACTGAGCGTGATACCGGAAATGAGGAACATACGAGCAGGATTCATTACATTGTAGGATTTACGGTTTCCTTGCGGCCGCTACCGTCTTAGCAGACAATGTAGCCGCTTGCGCGTGATGAGCCATTCACAATGTTTTGAGCGTATATCGTAATTTTTACCTACAATATGCTTCTTTTCTGATTTCTTTTTGCTCATGAAAAAGTTTTAACGTTCTTATCTCAATGACTCTAGGATCGCGATTTTCAAAGGACATTTTCTCGTAAACGACGTCGAGTTGGCACCTAGGTAGAAATAGGAGTCCATTATTTTGCATATAATTTCATTCTGCAAAGTCGAATTCCGATACGAGTGTCACACCTTGGGGGCTTCCCTTGTGAGACGTGTCAGCTGATTACTCCGATCCCGATGACGTAATGCCTGTCCCCTCTCCGTCTACCTTATCTAGCAGTTCAACTCTTCGTTGTGCTGCCTGCCTGTTCGGCGATCACTGTGTAAACCTGAAGCAATTGTGAAAAATATTCTTTCTACTATTTTTATTCCTTAATAATGGCTACTAGTAAAAGGAAGAAGCTGACAATTACGGAAAAAGTGGAAATCATTCAAGAAGTGGAAAAGAACCCAAGCATGCCTGCGATAGCGCAAATTTAATCTTGCACCGTCTTCATTGTTTTGTATAATGAAGAATAAACAATTAATACTAGACGAAGAGGTGAAATGTGGGGGTAAAGCCATCAAAAGAAAAAATATCAAATCATCACCATATGATGAAATGGAGAAGATATTGATAGAGTGGTTTGTGGGAATGCGCTCCGCCAACCTCCCAATCAATGGTGTACTGTTGAAGGAGAAAGCAATTAGGGTAGCAACTAGGCTTAGATTAGAAAACTCTAAGGGTTCCAATGGATGGCTGGACAGATTTAAGCAGCGCCATGGACTTGAATATAAAAGTGTTTGTGGCAAAAGTGCTAGTGTTGATGAAGGAGCTGTTGACTACTGGAAGAGTGTAACATTGGTAAGGTATTTAGAAGGCTATAAGCCGAATGATATTTTTAATGCAGATGAAACGCATTTTTTTCAACCTTCTTCCATCAAAAACTTTTGCTACTAGAGGAGACAAGTGCCATGGTGGAAAGAGAAGTAAATATAGGATAACTGCACTTTTATGTGCAAATTCAGATGGCAGTGAAAAGTTGACGCCTCTAATAATAGGTAAATTTGCCAAGCCAAGGTGTTTTAAAATGTCCGGGCATTGCCATGTAAATATGCCAGTAATAAAAATGCATGGATGACAACGGATATATTAAAAACATTTTTGAAATCATTATATGCAAAGATGGGTGGTGCAAATAGAAAAATTCTTCTATTTATTGATAAATGTCCGACCCACAGTCCAGATACTGATTTTCTTCGCAATATAAAAGTGGTGTTTTTTCCAGCTAATTGTTCTAGCCATCTGCAGCCACTTGACTTGGGCATTATTCACTCCATGAAAGCAAAGTACAGGAAGGCTTTGGTGCAGAAAGCATTATCCTACATCGAGATGAATAAACATTTGAAACTGAGCATCCTTCAGGGTATGCATATGGTAACAGCTGCATGGAATTCAGTTACACCTCCTACAATATCAAACTGTTTTCATAAGGCTGCATTTAATTGCAACAATGCTATGGAAATTGATATAGATATCGATGTGATTGTCCACGAAAATTGGTTGAAAATTGCACCTGACATGGACACAAATTTTGAAGAGTTTGTCCGGTGTGATGATCTTGAGAGTACGTCTGGTCCTCCACAAGACGTGGAAGAAATCTGTAATACCAAAGAGGCAGAGGAAGAAGAGGCAGTAGTAGAAGAAGAGGCAGTAGTAGAAGAAGAGGCAGTACAAGAAGAAGAATCAGTTCCAACACTTGGTGAAGCGGTTCAGGCACTTGAAGTGGTGCAAACATATTTAACTTCTTTTGATGTGAACAGCACTACTATATCAAAAGTAAATTCTTTGGAGCGAGAAGTTCTGAATGTTCAGAGCACCTGCCAGAAGAAGCAAACAAGTTTGCTGGAATATTTTAATAAATAATTTTCTTGTAGCTATGTATGCTTGGTTTTTGAATAATTTTGATATTTTTTGTGAAATTCCAAATATATTTTAATATTTTCTATTTAATGTTGTATGATGAAGCTTTTTAAAGGAGGGATGAAAAATTGTTTCAAGATTTATGTCAATTTTGAAAATACTTTGAAAATTTTGAAATTATTTTTTGTAATCATATGAATGATTCATTACAGAAATTTTCATATTCAATAGCAATAAGGCTTGTTTGTCACTGGAATTTGTTTATAAATGTTTATTTTAAAAATATTAATATAAGTATTGTGCATACAAAATTGAAAAATGGATTTTTATTATAGAGACCATTTTCAGTGGCCTTATTCTGGTATTGTATAATGGAACTAATACACAAACAAAAAAGATAAATTTAACTCATTTTAATTGAAAACCTCCATTTAATGAAAACCTCGATTTAGTGAAATATATTCTAATCCCCCATCGATTCATTAAATAGGGGTTTTACTGTACTATTTGTGAAGGGTATCTATACGTGTGATGTGTGTGGTGCACCCCGACAGCCTAATTAATATGACAGCCGAGTTCAAGCAGGGCACATTTAGCTATATGTCTCCAAGCAATTATTTATGTTTTAGGCCCTCCCTATTTATTTTACAAATTAACTTTACCTAAAACGTTATGTTTAACTGTTATCACACCATAATATTATCTGTAAATGTTTCCAGATACTGATTTAATATTGGCTGGGAATGTTACATGACGTGGCCCTTCCTAAATGCCTTGGTGAACCAAAATAGTTTTTTCCTAAAAAATCTAAAATACCAGGGTGCATCTTATACCTTGGTGCGTCTTATATGCCGAGAAATACGGTGTCTTATTTATTCAAGAAATTGTTGTTATAAAGGTAAAACATGATGTTTTATCACCAAAGCTATTGCAGAAATATTTTATACCTATAACTCTAATTGAAATATAAAATTGCCTGTATTTAATGTCACATAGCTTTTTATGCATTCTTTGCATGAAGTGCACGAAGTGAACTCATATAGGGGAGGTCGTTTCCATCTGTCCATATGCATGTTAAAACTCTGGAACCGCCAGACATATTTTGATGAAATTTCGTATTAGGGAGTTCTGCTAAAATTAATTGACCGATTCCAATTTTGGTTAAAATCAGACAACAATTATGACCACTTTACATGAAGACCTACATGTAGTTGGTAATGTTCCTCTGTTTCAACTCAGGAACCACTAGATGTATTTTGATGGAATTTGGTATTAAGTACCGTATTTACCTGAATCTAAGGAGATACCCCCCCCCTTGTTGCAGACTCAAAACAGAAAAAATTTTATTACCTAATTTCTCACTGATTGCATTTGTTGTATATTTCGAACACACGCATTCAGTATAGGTAAACTAGTTCATTCATTAATTGAAATGGTTTGTTACAAATTTTTTCTGAAAAAATTTGTGTATTTTTTAAATTAAGACTTTATTGATTGAATTCCAGATTGTAAGTTAGCAATTAAAATAGTATTATTTTATCTTGTTTCATTTGTTTAAAAAATATCGATTAAATATATAACCATACTTCCTACAGTTCTACAAAAACTTGTCACGGTTATTTTGTCACACATCGATTCATCGCGGTTATTTCCTGGCGCATCAATACATCACACGACAAACTCATCATGTATCAGTTCATCTCTCGACAAATTTGCCATGGTGTCTCGCCTTCCAATTTGTCTCGTGATGAATTTGTCTAGTGATGAATTGACGTGTGATGAGTTTATCCTGTGAAGAATTGATTTGCCACAAATTGAAGCATGAAGAATTGATGCATGATCAATTGACCGCTATGTATTGGCGGTACATGATTTCGTACTCGAATTTAAGATTACCCCAGATTTTTGCAAGCTGAAATTTGGAAAAAAAAAACCTCGTCTTGGATTCGGGTACATACGGTAGTTTTACTAATAATTTTCGGCCGATTCCGATTTTGGTTAAAAAAATAATGAAATTTATAAATGGACTAAGGAGATGCCCATTGAAATTCAACAGGAAAGTTTTTTTGTGAAATAAAAAATGAACGAATATATCTTGACTTTCTTTGGATGGCAAGAAAACAAACTTTCGTTCTTTTAGGCGTTCGTTGTTTCAACTTTCAAACTTCTACAATGATTCTAAGTACCTAATTTTAATATGTGAATGATTAATGTTCTATATTCAAATGTATTCCTTCTCATAAATAACGCAACAAATGTTGTTTACATTGGTTGCTATGAAATGAATATCTCTCTCCTCTCTCTCTCATACTAATTGTAAGTGCATTCAAAGCACACTTTCACCCATAGGGATTGAAATAACAGTAGGAATTCGTGGTTTAACATTGTAATTGGTTGGCAAGGTAACATTCCAATTAAATGCCAAGATTTCCCCAAAATATGTGAATTAAACGTTTAGCAAGAAAAATTTCAAACGGTAGGCGGGAAAATATGAACAGAATAAGAAACTTAATAGTTTTTTTTTAATGGGCTAGATCCAAAGATCATAGGTGAATTCTTTCTAATTTAGTTCTCAAAAAGAATAAAAGCATGCAAGTCAAAAAGTCGATTTTTACGTGTTATCATATGAGAAATAAAAATGCCTACCTTGGAGTCGAACCTAGAACTTTTTTTGAGATTTCTTTTCATCATCATCTTACAATATGTGAATCGATCATTCCTGCCAAATATAAAAAATGTATCTCATTCCATTATTGAGTTATTCGCATTTTTATAGTGTGACAGAGGTAGCCACAAAGGGACAGAAGTAGCCTTTTATTATTGTTAGATAATTTAATTTTTTTAGCAATGCAAGGTTCCAGAACATTAAATAATACATTGTTATTTACTGCTATTGTTGTTCAAAATTTGTTTATTTAACTAATTATAATAAAAACGTAAAGAAATTTATTGTAAATGTATATATAAAAAATTTGTCAATTAGAGATTTTTGTATTTATAAGTAAGAAAAGATTAGCATACCTTTTACAGTTTTATAATATTTAGAACCAAATTTGATATTGTATTTTCTTTTGTTTGCTGAAGCAGTTGCCTGTCTTATTATGGAACGGATTCCGTCTTCAAAAATTATAAACTTCATTCTTTTAGCCATAGAACTGTTTTTGTCCCGAGTTTGTATCTCTATTATAAGTAATTTAAAAAAGCGTTTTTAGACTGCCTTGCACTGAATCCCATGCTATTCTTATGGGTTATTGAAATTGAACAATGTTGTCAAAAATAACCCCATAAGAAAACATGAGGTTGGCCAAACCTTGATCATTTGCTAAGTTAAGATGTATGGATGAATCATAACAAATGTGGTTGTTCTAGCTTTTATCATTTAGGAGGAGTTCTATGAACAAACAAACATCCAAACAAACTCTTCAAAATGTATAAAAGATGACATGAAAAAGATTAAATAGTCAAGTATTTGTATGGTGTCATTGCATTGGGTATTCAAAATATTTAACTTGCTATCAAGGGAAATTGTAGAATTGAGCTATGCATTTCCTTTTCTTGACATTTTGATTGAGATGTTTAGTAAATCTTGAAATTACTTTCTCAATAAAAACTTTTTTGTCCAATCAAAAGGTGTCATCTCTCTTGATGGTGAAGTCGATAAGCAGAATGTGACGTTGGACGTAATGCCTCTCATGGGAGGATTCCTCCCACTTCCATTAGTTCGTCTCTCTAAATACATACCAATGGATGCAAAAGTAAATTCTGGAAGGGGTAAGTTGTACAAAATTTTCTTTGGATTTGTACTGTCATGTATTGGAAGGAGAGAAAAAACTTAGGGAAGGAGATTGCCAGTTAAAGTCATCAATTATTTTTTGCATATTCAAGAATAAGCACTGAATTATCAAGAATTGAAGGATTAAGTAGGTACTTATCTTAGGTATCTACAATAGCCATGAAAAGGTAATGAAAAACTAAACACACATTTTGACTACAGTGCAGCCATCTTCAGTGGTAATTCGCCAAAAGTACAGCAAAAAAAAACATTTCCGTCATCTTTGATGGTTTTTGGAGATACCTAAGTTACTGTTTTTTCAATTCTTTATTTCAGAGTGATTATTCTTGAATTTTTTTTGCCATGAGATGAACTTGATAGTTATCTCATGAATATATTATTAGCATAATGACAACCCAGCAATTGTTAAAAAATGCTACTTTGGGCCATTCAAAAATTTTTCCTAATACCGTATCTGCCCAAATAGAAGCTGACCCCCAAAAATTTCCACCATCTTTTGACAAAAAAGTAAATTAGTAGATTTTATGCTGAAGTGTCGGGCATGCATGCATGGCCTAGAATAAATTATTCGAGATCGAAGAAAAGAGTGGGAAATGGTTTAGTTGTTGACATTTGTAATGTTACTCCAATTAATAATTTTGCGTTGTCAAGGTCAAATAAAGCGATAGCGACCTCGTCAAGATAAATTGTTAATCCAAATCCATTTCCAATGAAATTAGCATTTGCATTGCCTTAAGAAATTGCATTTTTATTATTATACACGTTCATGTAAAGTTTTACCGAAATTCAAACAGTTGAGCATTAAAAGCCGTTATCACATTTTAGGTAATCGTCTGCGTAGTCAATGTACGCAATTTAATAGATTTCTTGAATGTGGTTTTAACGTGCATATAAACATTACAGTGGCTATAGCAATAACTAAAATAGCCAAGTAAAACTAATAGGAACTTCTTTTAATGCATAATGAAAAATAATACAAATTGCTAACTATTCTTAATGATACATATGTATAGCCCTGAGAAACGAAATAAAATATCCAATAGCATTCAGAATCAACAGAACAGGTAACAACGGCAACAAAACACGGGTACTGCTAAATTCAATATTCTACCTTTATTATTTATTCATTAATATTAATCATAGGTCAAATATTTACGTTACGAAAAATATAGTACTATCATTTGAACATGACGGCAATGAGAAATGTGCTGCCATCTATGGGTGACTACGAGACAACTATAACCACAAATTTTTTCACGAACTCGCATTTAAGCCGAAGGGTGGTTTTTTCATGATAGCTTTTGACAAAAAACATCGGCTTATATTCGGGCAGATACGGTAATAGGATTTTATTTGTAATACCTTAGTTTATTTTTAATCTGGCAGAAGATATAAGGCTTTATTTTGTCAAACACCATATTTGATTCTTGTGTCTTCTAAACACAGCTTGTTCTGTGGTGTTTAAATAGTTGTATTTACTTTGCACATAATTAGTCTGAAAATGTGAATAAAATCAATTTAAATCATTTGAGGGAAATAAAACTCAAAAATTATTTTATACTACTATATGTATTGTATTTTTTAGGAACAATATTTGCTCTTCGTTTTACATCCTTTGACCTTGACTTGTGTTCTTATGCAAAAATTGGCCAGAAGCAAGCTTATAGCTTCTTTTCGGAGATAAGAGATTTTCCAAGTGGATGAGAAAGATGATTGGAGTGAGTCATCCATTGTAAAATAATTAGGCTTTCATCTTGGACCTTAATTTTATCAAGTAAGAAAGCTTCTTTCTGAGGTTTTGTGCCTTTTTTCTCAGAAGTCTGTCTCTCCTTCATGCATAGCTTTTAGGGAGGCGTGAATCACTCAGTTGTCCTATGGCATATGCCTTGTATGCATTTTAAAATATTATTTCATATTTCTTTCTTTCTGCAGTTGCTCATCAATTTGATGTCGAATTGTCTCAATTTTTCTCATTTATTAATTTATTTAATTTAAAAATATTTAAATATTGTTAGTGAGTGGAGACTATAGTGAAGATAAAATAAAGAAAGGAAACACAATTCCTATTCCGTCTTTTTTCAGATACAACAGAACCTTTCTGTTTTTCATAAAGAGTAGGCTAATGCTGCCACTGGGTTTCCCTCCTCCCTTGTATGTGCGTGTATTTGGTATGGAAGGAGCCAGAAATTCCATACAAACAAACAACAGAACCTTTCAAAACTATCCAAATTAAAACACTATCACAACAAACGTGAATACAATACAATTAAATCACTTAATAATGAGAACTGTTTCAATCTAAAAGCAGACAATGGAAATTCAGTTGTCATTATGCAAAAACAGGAATATTACTATAAAGTAGACAATATGTTAGATGAAGGAACCTACACACAAATCTTCCATAATCCGTCAAACAAAATGATACCTGACACAAAAAATACCCTAATACTTGCACTGCAATAATTTCCAAAGAACTATTATTACAACTAAATATCTCAAATTCTAATATCCTCAAGATGTAGTCTTCCCAAAATTCACATAAAAGGCATTCCCCTCAGACCCATTGTTTCTGCCATCAATTCCCCCACATACAAAATCTCCCCCTGGCTAAATAAAGAATTTAAACAATGGCAACTTACTCAAGACTCGGGCATTAAAAACAACACACATTTCATTGATGAAATTAAAAATTTGGTTCTCACAGATACTGAAATATTAGTTTCCTTTGATGTTAAGTCTCTCTTCCCTAATGTGCATATAGAAGATACCATTAACTTCCTTGAAAATTGGCTCAAAGAAGAAAACCTTCCACAGAAAGCAGTTGATGAATATGTTCTATTAACACATCTTTGCATGCAAAAAAAACTTCTTACGAATCAACCATAATATCTGTCAACAAAACCATGGCACAACTATGGAAAATTCTCTCTCCCCCTTCTTAGCAGATCTTTTGCATGGCTAACTTAGAAATATATTGCAAGAACCATTTTAAGTATTTCCCAAGGATTCGGCTTTACCTTTATGACGTCTTCACCATTTTTGACAGTTCTAAATGGCACTTAAAAGATTTTTGACTGAAACTTCACTGTCAATAGGATGCCATTAAATTTACACATGAAGAGGAGAAAAAAACACTTCTATTTTTAGATTTACTCTGTAAAATAATAGTCAATAGATTAAAATCCAAAATGTACTGCAAACCCACACACATGCACGGGCAGGCATAGCATGATTGCTGTCACCACCTGAGGTTTACCGAGGGTCAGGACCTTGCGAGGGTTCTTGCCCTGGGGTTTTTGAGAGAGAGAAAGAAAAACACATCTGCTTTACAATTTATTCTGCGAATATTCTGAATGGTGCCGTACCCCATCTTCCTCTCCGACTCCTCGGATCGCTCCCTTTGCTCATGTTCCCGACACCTCTCTCCCATGCATGATGACGCCTTCGGAAGTAAGCATCCTCCTTCCACCACCATCTGGAAGGGTCAAGGAACCCATTCTCTCTGCAGATAATGGACCTTTCTCATACCCTTTTGTTTACAAAAGGGTGCGAGGAGTTAGGCGGCAGAACAATCGCCGCCTAGGCCTTCCCAGAAGAACTCAGCAGGGGAAGAAGACGATCCTCTAATGTTCACTTCTACAACTACCCTCCATAAATCTAGATGGACAGTCCAGTCACTTACCCGACTCATTACACTTACATTCCACAAGATTCTAATCACCACATCTCACATAAACTGGTTGCTTTCCACTTCACTTTTACATGTACCTCTTTCAAAATAAATAAATGACCCACATCAAAAACTGTGCAAAACTCAATGGACATGACACTCAAACCATTGGTAACATACTACGAAAACACAAGCACAGTCACAACCTTAACGACTAGTTCTGGAAAGAACTAATCGGACTACTTTCCTTTCAATACAATTTTAATATATGACAAGTAGGGGAGTACACAGGTACAGAAGTGCTTTTCGTGAAATTCATCACAATACAATTGTATACTAATGTAATAGCTTTGAAATCAGAAAATTATTTTTCTTTATATTGTGGTAGCCCTGTTTTTTGATCCGTTCTAAATATATTCATCTTGTTTTGCCATTCTATACTTGCCCTACAAACGAAATTTTGATATCTGTTCAGCCAATACCTTCCAAATTCATAATTACAGAAAAATTCTAACCTTGATATTATGGTAGCCCTGTTTAATTGACCTGGTCGAAATATGACATTTTGGTTATTTATTTATATGAAGATTAAATATACTATATTTCGTTAAAATCCATTCTCTGGAAATGCATCTAAAAATATTATTTAACTTTTTATTGTGGTAGCCCTGCTCTTTAGCTCCACTTTCAACAACTTGTTTTCATTATGGTATGTTGTACAAATCTTATAAACAACATTTAATTGCAATCCGCTCAGCCAATTCCTTCAAAATCCTTAATTACTGAAAGAGTTTAATTTGTAATTGTGGCACGCCTGTTTGGCTGATTCAGTTAAAATATGCTAATATGGTTTTGTATATATGTGTATATTATAAGTATTAAATTTGTTTAAAATTGATGTGAACAGTTCAACACAAATTCATGTAAAAATAATTTTGTTTACCCCTTGTATTGTGTGCTTTCCATATATATACTAAACATCTTGATTTTGTTATTTTATGTTGCACGCCTACTTCATACAAAATTTCGTTGAAATTGGTTTGGCCAATTTATTCCAAATTCATAATTACAGAAAAGTTTAACTTTGCAACTGTGGCACCCCTGTGTAATTTATTTGGTCCAAACATGTCAATTTGGTCATTAATTTATCTGAATATTCTGTGTACCAAATTTAGTTTAAATCAGTTCATTCATGAAGAAGATGTTAGGGGGACATGCACACACACACACACACACACATGGACACCCGGGCGATCTCATAAGACTACTTTCCATTTTTTGGAAAGTAGACTAAAAATGGGTTGAGCACTATTGCAATATGATAATGTTGAAAAAGAGAGGGACTCTAATTGTCGTTAATTAATGGTAATTTATTGAATTTATGGCAGTTAGAATCCCTCTTTTCAACAACTAATAAAGTTACAAATAATTTTGATCATAACTTAAAATTAATTTTTATTTTTGTTATTCATCATTATACACTATTACATAGGTCATACCAGCTTGATTGTACAGTATGTCCTCGGTTTAACGTCGATTCGACTTAATGTCACATTGGTTAACGTTGATTCAACTTAACATCATTCAAATATTACTGCCCATATTCAAATTAACGTAATCAATGATTCCATTCTCATCATCCTGACTCAGTGCTTAAATAAAGCACAAAAAAATATTGTGTTGATGACTCTCTCGCACATCTGTTACATCGGATTGCATTATTTGAGTGAAAAGTGTGTTTTGGATTGATGTATTTTTATTAAATTTTCATTATTTGCATGGTGACGTTTTGTAGCTATGAGTCCAAGTAGAAGTAATAGCCTTCTATTCAAAGTCCCCCCAGCAGTCATAAAAATCGTCTTAATCTCTATGAATAAAAAACTTAAAAGCTTTGTGAGTTATGCAGAAAGAATGATCTGCTGAGTGCCCTATTTATAAACTTGAAATTATTCTGTACTTTTGAGATAACTTGAGTTTAACGTCTCCCTATTTTATTGTCGCTTGTATCCAGTGTTGTCAATCCAGCAAATTCATAGCTAGATATAGTGACTTTAGGTTTGATCTAGCACCTAAAATAATACTATAGTGACCATTTACAAAACTAGCAAATCAATTTAACAATCTAGCTAATTCTAGCTATCAACTAAAATTATGGCATCTGCATTCGTACTAAACAAAAAAGAAAATTGATTAACGAAAATTAATATAACGTATAAAAGCAGAATATTATTTACTTTTTATTTTATTGTTTTCTTTTAGCAGTTTGAGCAATTAACTACAATACTGGAACAGTGGATATAATTTATGGGAATAGTGGTATTGTTGACCATAAGGATAAAGGAAGAGAGAGTGCTTGTGCAAAATGTAGTGGGGATCAGAGATTCAAGTTTTCATCGGAAAGAACGAGTTATTTTATTATATACGCATGTTGACTATATTTCTATGGCTAAAATTTGTTGGAACAGGATTGACCTAATCTCATATTCGAAAAAGATTTTGTCATAAGATAACAGCCATATTTTCAAAAGTCCCAAAATTTTATTTTTGCAGCATGTTTCGCGTTAAACGTAAGTTACGAAACAATCTATGGTCTAATGTAACAGGCTTTCTGACTCAGATGCAAAGAGCACTATTGTTTATTCTCTAGCAAATTTCTAGCAACCAACAAATAGTGATCTAGTAACTTATTGAAAAAAATAATTGGTAACACTGTTTATATCAGCTGTGGCTTGATGGAGTGGTTATCCTTTTTTGGGCCTAATGAAATTCGCAGTTCAATAAAAACTACAAAATAAATGTTTTATTTTGCTCTATTATGTTAGATTTTAATTAATTATACAGTAACTGGTGCAAGGAATAATTTGTTGCATTTTTTTCTAGCATTGTCAACTCATGAACACATGTACGGAAGTTTTCATGGCTCTCTATAAACTCTATATTAAAAAACCAACGTTCTCTATAGATCATATGACTATATTTCGCCAGATTGGTATTATGTAGTTCTTTTCTATTGTCTCTAAATGTACTCTTGTGAAATATAGCTTTTTCCGATTTTGGGCGCGTTGTAATGATGTCATGTTTATTTTACATTTTTATGTTAATAATAATTTTATCATATATTGATTTATATATGTCCTAATACCATTCATGTCGTATGTAGTACCATAGAGCTCCATAAAATACAGTATTTAACGTCTTTTTGTATTTCAAGAGATTTTGAACCCAAGTTTTTGGAACCAATTATATTGTATAACATAGGTTCTTATGGGAAATGTTGATTCATTTAATGTTGTTTCACTCTATGTTCCAAATTTCTGGAACGAATTAATGTTGTTAATTGAGGACACACTGTATTATACATGTAAGTTTAGACTTCATAAGTATAAGTTGGAGAAGATAGCATTTATAGAGTAATGCAAGTGGAGTAAAACTGCCTACAAGCTCCTGCATTTGCATTGAAGAATATTTAAACTACTTCCCCCAAACTATCATGAGGTTTCAAAATGTTTGACAGGAGTGAGTTGCATGTTTTTTATTTGACATCTCGTTTAACTTAAGATATTTATGAAGCATTTTTTACTGTTTTATTATGCATTACACACATTTCATTTTGTGGAGTACCATGACAGCTGTAAAACGTGTATATTTTAGTGTAATAGGTTGAATTTCATTAAACTTAACTTATCCAAATACAGTGAACTATTTATGGATTATGCTTTCATTCACTGCATTTTTTTCAGAGGGGATATCCCAGCACCCACGACTGGAGCCATTCAGTCCCGGTCAGGTGTACAACAGCAGCAAGGCGCAGCAAGTCCATGTGCTTCCCTCTGTCCCTCCAAATCCATTGTCTACAGAATTGCCAGTGTCATAGCTTAAAGCTTCCTTTTTTCCCTTCCAAATACCATCATTATTTTTTGTTGACAATAATATTCTTTGCACAATTTTCCATTGAATATACATTGGGAAAAAGTTAATTTGACCTCATTCCTTCCATCGAATTCATTCCCTTTACTACTTCCCTTTACACTTAAACGTAAAAGAGCAAGATATTGGTTCGTAAATATCATAACAAAAATTCAGAATAACACCATGATTTATTAAAGGAAATTCTATTTCTTGTATCTTATTCAATTGATTTAATTTTCTGTTATTTGTTATTTTTAATGGCAATTCTTGTGTTAAATAAATATGTATATATCAATAGTCATATTGTTACTTTAGTTACATAGTTTTTCAATGAATTAAATACAGTTTTTAGTTAGATTTTTGGTTACTCTCAATTAAATTTTGTTTTTTATTTGCTATAAGGTAAAAGTTGCCTCAAGTTTTAGTTTGGCTTATAATGATGTTATAATTCATTTTAACCTGTCTCATGATTATACAATAACCTGTACATTTATTATCTCTTTATACATTAAAGTTGTACTCTGTGGTGGGGAAACTCATCATGCCGATTTTCGCTGCAGATGCCACAAGAGGGGAATGTCTCAAAGAATGCCAAATAGCTCAAAACTGACTGAATTTATTTTAACCATTCTTTCAGTTCAAACTAATCACTAAAGAGATTTAAAAAATCCAACAAAGTTCCATTCCAAGACCATTTCATTCCTCTATGTCAATAGGACGGGAATAGGATCTGCATGCTTAAGGAAAAGGAAAGGTAGCGATGATGGTGGCAACAAGATGTTGGAAAAAGTCCAGAGATGGCAAGTCACTGGAAGTGTAGACACGTAAAAACAGGAAAAAACACAATGCAAAAACATAAGCTTTTCGAGCTAGAGGTCATTTTCACAGAAACTGAGAGAGAACTAATGCTAAGTGACACCCTGGGTGGGGATGTGAGGATTACAGAGTAATGTGAGGAGTTTGGAGAAGGGTGGATGGCCAATAAGGTTAGCAAAGGTTAAGGCCGGGGGGGGGGGGGGGGGGAGAAAGAGTCGAGAAGATGTATGTGGGCTAGTTCCCACTGTTGGAGGGGGGTGTCATCAGGCCTTCGGGCCAATGTAAAATGCGGGACATAGGGTGCCGATGAGGAGGTAAATGACGGTCAGGGTGATGCAGTTGCTTCTGTAGCTGATGGGGTAGGTGATGTTAGTCGAGGGGCTGGAGAAAGAAGATGAGGGTTTAGGCGTGTGATGCAGCAAGGTTTGCTGAAGAGGTGAGACACTGCAGCAGGTGGCGGGGTGGATATGGGTGGTTCTTTCTTCCACAGGATATTTTCCAAATTGGGCGGCTGTCAGGAGGAGAGGATTGGTAAAGGGGGACTGGTGGGTGGTAGAGGTAAGGATTGGGTGGGCAGCATGGAGGATTATCTTGAGGACTTTGATATATATATATATATATATATATACTCGTGTATATTGCTGTGTCCCTTTGTGGTGTTTTAAGAATACTGGTCGCGTTCTTTTCCTCCGGCCCGGCAGCACTCCGTATCTTCTCCCCGGTCTCTCTGGAGATCATGTGGCGTCGCTTGGTGACCTACTTGGAATTCCTTTATGTGGAATAATAACCCACGAATTCCTTTTTGCTTACTTTTTATTTCAATTATTCTTTCAATAGTAATGATCGTCGTACCTTTGAGTGAGCTACTCTATTCACCCACTCAATAATATTAAAGTCCTATTTCGATTACCCTGACTTGACCCACGTCTATTTCTTTGACCAGTTTGTACAAGAGAGACAAATCTCTTCGCATTGCCCACAGCAACAATCTACTTTCTTACCACCTGAGCTCCCCTCTGGTGGCGTCCCTGATTACTCATCGTGTCCTCATTGTCGCTGCCGTTTTAATGTTAATATATATTCTATTTATATCTCTTAACAATCCCTACTTCAGCACATGGATCGAGTTTATTACCTTATTGTTACTATTACACAGTAGCATACAAATGTCATTTGTTGATTTTTAAACCCTTTAACTCAATAATGACTCCCTCCTTGATACAATATTATTCATATTACAACCTTTCACCTTTTTTTATGTCAAAATATCACAGCAATGTATATACACACATAGTTGATCCCCGGTATTCATGGATTCAGTATTTGTCATTCATGTATTATGGAACAATGTTTTGGTATCCATGGTTCTTCATTTCACTTATTCGTCACCTGGACTACTTTCCGTGGCAGAGTAAGAAGTCGACATGCACTGTACTTGTTCAACAGTGTCTTCCTCATTAAATTAATTTTATTTTATTTTCTGGCCTATTTTGTTTATTTTCTGCAATTGTTAATGAATATACTATGTTAGTAATTATTTTTTTACTTCTGGATTTATCTGTTGCTATGATGCCTTGATCCATTGGCAGAGCATTACCACCATAGGTTTCTTTAGGTATCTTTTTCACTCGGAATATAAACCCTTTAAATTATCTTTAAAAAGCTTGTTGACAGTAACATAGAGAGCTTGATGTCATTCCTCCAGGTATTATTAAAAGGTTAATAAATCTTGAACTTTAGGAGTTATGATCCTTTGAATGCATCTAGTACAAGCATCCCTCTTTTTCTTAATAGTGCTCCTGGTTGTATATTCCAATCTCTCATAAGTTCTTTTGACACCTGTCTATTTTCATGACATATAACTACTATTCCAAAAGGCATTTTTTTAGTTTTAGGATAACTTATGGTGGTAATTTTGCTCCATCTACTAAATAGCCCACATTACTGCAACTCACATTTTTTCATTACCTGTCATTATCACAGATTTGACACCTTTTTCATAGACAGCATAATTAGGTGGCATATCAAAGAAAACTGGAGTTTTATCAGCATTGTATATTTGACTCAAAAGGTAATTTTTGGTTTTTATAAGTCCAGTAACATGTTTTTGATTGGCAAGTTTTTTCTCACTGAACGTATTTGGTGTATATTTTGAACACATGTTTAGTATAGGTTTACTAGTTCATTGAAATGGTTTCTTACAAATTTTTGTTTGAAAAAAAAAACAATTTTTATAATTTGTTTTATTAAATTAATACTGTATTAATTTAATACTGTATTAATTTAAAACTGTATTAATTTAAATTCGGATTGTAAGTTTACAATGAAAAATTTCAGTAGATACAATTATTTTATCTTGTTTCATTTGTTTAAATAACATTGATTAAATGGGTATGTATGAGTATACAAAATAATGTGAACTAAGTTAATGTTTAATGTATACAAACTTAAAATTTAGGCCTGAAGGACCATGGCATTAGAGGGCAGTGAGGATAGGGGTGGCAGTAGGTCATAGGGACAGATGCCGTAGTTTAATGTTAAGTTGAAGGCATTGAAGGAATTTGGACTTTGAAATTTTACTTGAATTCACATTCTTCAAAAATATATCATAGTTTTGGTCCTTGGTTGGATCTTGCCAATCTAAAAACTTTATTTGGTCATATTTGAATCCCAATTTTGTGATGTTATTGATGAAAAATGCATCAACCTTAGTGCATTTTTTGCTTGGTATTAATGTCATCAAATGTTTGATTAAAATTAGTACCATAGTTTGTTTTTATAATACATATGTAGAACCAATAAATTATATCATTGTTATTAAATTTTATGTAGTGGTACATGATCAGTTCCCAGGTGATAAAGAAACAAAAATATTTTAATACTAGCATAATTGCTCATCAAATATGATGGGTATGTGAAGATAATGTATTAAAATTAAGATACTTTTCATTCTTCTTCCATTTCTCTCTTCCTCCCATTCTCTTCCCTCCCCTTATTCTCTCTCCCTCCTATTTTCCTTCTCTCTTCCTTCTTTCCATTCTCTATCCCTCTCTCCCTCCTATTCTTCATCCTCCCTCTTCCTCTCATTCTCCTCCCTTTCTCCCTCACATTCATCTTCGCATCCTCCCATGAAAAATGTAGCTATCTCCCTCAGCGTGATATACATAAATACAAATCTCACTTTCAAAATTATATTTATTTGTTAAACATTATACTAGACAACTTTAGCTGGCCAACATTATTTCAACTCTCTTGAACATACTATAATGTGAATTATATATTTTCTAAATTTTAAATCCAGATGAAATTTTGTTTCATTTAATTAAAATTTATAAATTTTATTCCGAGGAAGTGCAATATATCCCCCCTCAAAATAGCGCCACAAACGGACATTTATTTCTTAAATATATAAACCTATATAAACAAATTCTGATTAGTTCGTTATATAAATTTCTGCCAAATTTCAATTTTCTATCTGCATTCTTGATCGAGTTATTCACTTTTTAATAGCTTGACACTCAGACCAATATAGCCTTTTATTATTATTTTTGTGATTCTTTTAAACCTCTCTTTCTCTCTCTACTTCCCAAACCATCCTCAAGTCCTCCATTCTTCTACCTAACTCCTGTAACCTATTGCCCAATCCCTCACTCCATAATTTTTTTACATGCTTGGTTTGTTTATTGAAACATCCAGCATGTTCCTCAGGTTTTTAGACCGTTTCTATTTCAATAATATTAGCTCATTCCATTATTTCAGCTCTTTAGGTATTCCTTCATGTAAATAATGCAACAAATTATGAAAATCATTTCCCTCTCCTTCCGTTGTTCTCTCCTCATATTAAATGCCTTCAAAGCACACTTAAACACATAAGGATTGGAATAACAATAGGATTTTGAGGTTTAACAATGTATTTGGTAGGCAAGGCAACATCCTGTTAAAATGGCAAAATTTCCCCAAAATATGTGAATTAAACTTTTAATATGATGGATTTTGAACTGTAGGCAATAAACAATGAGCAGAATAAGAAACCTTATAATTTTTTCTTTAAAATGGTCCATATCTAAAGGTTGTATGTTAATTTTTTCTAATTTTAAGCTCAAAAAGAAGAAAAGCCTAAACGTCAAAAAGTTGATTTTTATGTGTTATCTTATGGGGAATGAAAATCATCCCCTGGAGTAGAACCCTGGATGTTTTCTGTAAATTTACCTTCTTCACAGCATTTTTATATCTGACTAGATTATCTCGACCAAATTTCAAGTTTATATCTGTTATTAAGTTAGTGAAATTTTGAGATTTTTGTGTCAGACAAAGATATTAAGCATTTTATATTGTTAGATTTATACATGAGTATCCATTATAACCTGTCATTTCTGCTTTGATTAAGGGAACAAATAGCATGCTGACTTGGAGGTTGTTTTATTTACGATGGGCGTCCCGAAAGTAATGAACACATTTATTTTACAGTAAAGCAAAGGTACATGCAGGGAAACAGATATCACTGTGAGTAAATATAATGTCTCGTCACTTTTCCACAAAATTCCCAGAATGGTCCATGTATTTCTGCCAGTGCTCCACAAGCTTCAATATACTACTACTACACTGCGATGGAAGTCCATTTTAATGCTTCACAGGCATCTTTGCATGGCTTCCTTGACTGCCTCGTCATTCTTGAAGTGCTGGCCCTCATGTGATCTTTCAAGGTTCTAAACAGGTGATAGACTGAGGGTGCCAAGTCCAGACTATATGGCGACTGGAGGAGCACTTCCCAGTTGTTCCTTGTGTTTGCCTCTGCTGTCAGATTTGCAGTGTGGGGTCATGCTGCAGGTTGACGTGTCTTCATGGGACATTTGTCACGAAGCGCATGTCACAGCCTTGTGAGCATTTCAACACAACGAGCTGCATTAATGGTTTCCCCTTTGGCATAAAATCAACCAGGAGGCATCCCAGAAGACAGTTTCCGTAACTTTACCGGCAGAGGGCATCGTCCTGGCCTTCTTCTTTGGAGATGTGGTGTGATGCCATTCCATGCTCTGATATTTTGTTTCAGGGTCGAAATGGTGGAACCAGCTTTCAGCACCAGTCACGATATTCATCAGGAAATGATCACCCTTGGCAGAATGTCATCATAGAAAATCTAATGACACATCCATGCACACCCTTTTATGTTTGTCCATTAGCAATTGGGGAACCCAATGGACACAACTTTTCTGGTAACTCAAGGCTGCTAGAACCTCCTGCATGGCGTTGTGTCTGATACCAAGCTGCGCTGCAATATCCCCAACTGTGATTCATCAGTCCTCTTTGATGAGCACATTGACTTTCTGCTTGTTGTGTTCTGTGCAAGAGGTTCTTTGTCAACCACCTCATGGTGAGTCGGCATTGTCTGTGTTGCTGCCTTTGAAGCGCTTCACCCAATGTCAAACACTGCTGGCACCTGTACAGGAATCACCATATATACGAAGAAGTCAGATATAGATGTCTGTAGTCAAATTGTCATCCTTTACCTGAAATTCAATCAGCACACTGGCAAAACAACGTCGTTGACAGCCATTTTTCCACAGTGCAGTGTGGGATCAGAGTGGTGCACAGGCAGTGTTATTTAATTTAGCAGTAACAGATGGCACCACCAGCTGCACAGCCCATCATCTTGAATATTTGGGCCAAGCGCATGTAATCTGATGTTGCTCACGACTTTCGGTAGGGCTCTCTTATTTGTTTATCCAGTTTAATCTACCTCTTTTCTTAATGTGCTCTACCAGCAACATATTATGTAACAACAATTTAAATATTTTTTATTTATATAGAACGAGAGGAAAGATGCACACATCATGTGTGCATACTTGCGAGACAGACGTGTTTTTTACGATTTATGCAGTCATGTCAAAAAGTATTAATATTAATGGCTTATAATGTCTAAGAACTGAAAAATGATATGCCAGTAGTGATGACAAGGAAATATCAATATTTTAATTCACCAATTTATTTCCTAATCAGTTGCAATAAATAAAACAGTTGACAAGTATTTAAAAAAAATAGATATGTCACTTAAATAGTTGTAATATAATCTTTATGTTCACGGTAATTACTTCATCGTAAATTACCCTTTTCTTTTCACTTACAAATGCTGTGTATACGTAAAGAAAATATGTAGATGTATTTATGTTAATTTCTTCGTCGGACATTGTCCTTTTCCCTTCATTTACCAAATGTTGCCTGTGCATGAAGGAAAATTAAATGTAAATAGATATTTACAGCAGATATTATTTACTTCAATTGCCGCAAAGATTGTTTTCATTGACAACAATTAAAAAACGGGAAAATTTTTCTAAGCTCAGAGTGAATTATCACTTTCTTGTTTGATTTTCTTTAAATCGGCTATTCCTTTGACAAAAATGTACTGGACAAAAGATATGCTATTTGACTATTTCTACAAATTTTGTTTGAAGACTTTTATGTCAAGGTGGACCTGCACTTGTGTGACTTGGTCGTATAACACTGTCAAATGACTAGTCATATGACCAAGTCAGTCAGATGTGAATGGAATGTCAGACATATAATGTGATGCGACACATGTTCCAAGTTTCCATCTCTTGCCGATTTTTATCAAAAGGAATGTCATCTGACTCATAGTTGGCCGAAGTGTGGATGGGAAGTCGCATGACTTATTCATTGTTTGTGTATTTCTTTTCAGTATTCAATGGGTGATACTTTAAAGAGAAGCTCAAGGGAATGGTATGAGTCATCACTAGCTGTGAACCTCAAAGTTAATCCGAGTTGCTCTTTGGTTGGTATTGCTTCTCTGAACTTGGTATCATTTTTAGCAATTTTTGAACCTATCATATTTAGTAATTCTTCAAAATCACTGCAGGACATTCAAAAGAAATTTTTGAATCTGCCATTGCACCTGCATTCCAGATTCAGAGGATCGACGTCATCAGAAATTAGATTGGCCATCAAATCACTCCCACTGTACCGCATTCTACTTTTGAGACTTGGACATACCCAATACCTTCGTACTCTATATTTTTTAAGCTTCTTTTGTATGACTGAAAAGGCGGCAGTAACCATAATAACGTTGTCATTGTCCCACATATTTTCAAAGAATGAGGGAAAACCAACGTTTAGTCAAACAGAAACTGCCTGAGGTGTAGACGCTCACTAGTCATATGATGCTGTCATGTGACTTGGTCATCTGACAATGTCATGTGACTAAGTCACACAAGTGTAGATGCACCTTTACAAGTGATATTTTACGAGATATAAAGAAAAGTTCATTTTTGTCACCAGCAAAGCGGCACTTGAACCATTTATATCATTTTCTTTACCCTTATGTCCTAAATATCAAATTTGATGGACATATACCCAGTAGTTTAGCAGATGAAACATACAGATGACCTGACCATAAAGCGTTTTTTCTTTACTTCGTCTGAAGAATGCCTAAATACTTAAAAGAATGTAGTTTCATGTACAATATAAAGAGGCTTGGTAGTTTTTGATGTTTATTTTTCCTAAAATTTGGGACAAATATTGATGCTAATTTATCCTAAAAGTCAGCAATGAAAATTGGCATTTATTATAATACATTTTATCAACTTTTTTCTAGAATTGTTTTATAAATAGAATTCCTTCTAATTAAATTTTACTAAGTGTATAAATGAAAATAAGACATTGTGTACTGGTTTGTTTGTTGTTATCTAAATTTGGTGAATGTGTTACTGTCAACTGACCACCAACCTCAAACAACTAATTTTTCAGAATAAATCGGAAAGTATATTTTACTTGTTAATTCACACCCCTTATTCATGACATCATGATCCTTGGTTCAAAAACATTAATGTGACATGAATATAATGTGCAACCAACTCTATGAATGAAAAAATCTTTTGTTGTTTAGTAACAAATGGCTGGGAATGAAGGAAAAGCACGGTTTGCATGTGTGGAATGATGCTCCTCCAACAGCAATGCAAAAGAAACTGAGAATGGGGGACACTCACTCGGTGGATGTATTACATAAATTTCACGACAGAGTGCTTTCAAAAATACCTTAAGCATGTGTGCCTGCAGAAATTTTTTTGAGTTAAGGCAAAACATGTAACCAACCAATGAACAGATATGGGCTTTTATATGTACGAGTTGTTGGTGCTTGCATATTGCAAGCGCTTAAAAAAATCACCATACACCAAGATCTAAAATTGTAAATAAACCAATGCGATCTCAAGAGCAAGCTATTTATAATGAATATGTATCACACTAATAATAATAGAAATAAATGTAAATTTTATGTGTTGGGATTAACATGTCACTATGTGTTTACCTAGTTGGTTAACATCAACGATATTATGTAATATAGTCCATTGATTTCCATTAAAAGCATTAAATCAATGATCTTGAAGTATGGAAAATCAGTTCCCATTGAAAGGCATTGGAGTTGTTGCTATGGTAGTTAACATTTTTCATTGTTGAAAATCGACAAACTTTTCACAATTTTTTGATTAAAATCTAATTTTTATGCAAATTCAGCATGGATTTTAATTTTGTCTTCAAGAAAAAAAGCTCCATTCTTTCATCCACAGTATGGTGCATGCCACGCTTTGTATCTTAATTGTAAATAATTTTAAAAAGCAATTTTATATAGCCCTGCACTGCTTTCAATACTTTTCTTATGGGTGTTTAAAATTGGACTTTGGGATCAAAAATACACCTTAAAATATAACTTTTTCTGAAATTTTGGATTTTTCCCAGAGGTTGTACTCAATGACCTATCTTCATGCCAAATTTCAGCTTTATAGCACTTCCAGAAGTACCTTAGGTTTTATATGATACATCCTATATATGTAAGAAGCAGCTATTTATAATGATAATGTGCATTTTTTGTGAAATGTAAGGAGGGCAAATGTCTCTCTTATCCCTTATTGCAGTCTCCCATGACCCTAAGGACGTCTGATGATTGGTGCTCATTTCTCAGTCGGGAAAAACCTTTCTTTTCTCCTCTTGGAGGAGGTCAGCAGATCTTGTCGCACAGAGACTTTCTGGTAAATTAGATCCTAAGTGCATAGGAAATATTGGATCTGGTCGAGGTTAAAGACAGAGTGCAACTAACGGGTCATTTTGTTTTTTCCCTTACATTTAGCTTCGAAAAAGTCGACTTCGAGATTTCAACGGAAATACACATTTTGAGGTCCCCTGAACACGTTTTTACCATTTTCTCGATGTCTGTGTGTGATAGGTTTTTTGTGGGTGCGCTAACTAAAAAAATATAAATCAGGTCAATGCGAAATTTTATATTTAACATTTTTATAAAAGTCAGAACATTAGTTTTTGGTAAAAATCGGGCAACCGGAAGTTAGTGTTTATTCTTGTCACATCCATTATTTTTAAATATTTGCTTTAATATTTGATAAATGTAAAGATTTATTGGAATAAAAGTTGTAAGAAATTTAATTTTCTACAACCTTTGTTTGAAACATTTTTCCATATAAGGTATTGTCCTGATTTTAGCTGCCACCACCACGCCACCTACCGATGACTATTGTTAACAATTGACGCTTACCGTAAATACCCGCGTATAATGCGCATCCTCGTATAACGCGCAGGAGGGTTTTCAGCCTCGTAATCTATGATTTTTCTATATACCCGCGTATATCACGAACAGATTTTTATTTTGCGTTACCTTTCCAGAATATAGTAGATGGTGTAACGTGGTCTAAAGCAATGACCGAATTATTGGTATTGTATTGGTAACATAATGAAAGTGCGAAATGAAATTTTCGAATAACTGCCAAAAGAACGTCAGCGAACTCAATCATCACATACTCTGTTTACTTACAAGTTGGTATTAGGATATACACAATAAATCGAATTATATTAATTTCATAGTATGGCATATGACATTGTTTGATCCAATAAAATAAAAGAATGACGATAATCCTAGGTCGAAGTTTTTTACATACGTTGTTGTCACGCCTGAGGTGGACGGGTTTGCCCAACCTTCAGTTTTACCCTTATTAGAACACACTGGAGCACGTAAAAACGATAGCAAATAACCATAATTAACTACAGACTCTACGAATCAAGAATAAATCACGTATGAATGCTGAGAGAAAAGTAGAGAACGATAACCTGGAGCCCAAATGTTGACAAAAGATTTATAAGATCAGGTTTTTCAGTGGAATTCTTTAGGATATCAATATTAAGATCGCCATATAGTATTATTCCCTATGTTTTTCACTGACACACACAGAAAAGCGTCACTGAGACATTTAAAAAAGTTAGATAAATTGCTATTTGGAGGACGATATACACCCATTATGGTGTATTGGGACGAGTTAGCACTGAATAATGCCATGGAGCATTCAGAAACCCTCAATATTTCAATTGAAATTAAGGCATCTTATGTTCATGTCGGGTTTGGCATATATTGCAACCCCACCACACTTGTGCTTCTCTTGACAAAAATGAGAGATAAGGTTAAAACTAATAATATAAAAAGTTGGGATTTCATATTTTGTTAACCAATGTTCAACTAGCAGAAAAATGTTAACTTTTCTCTCTTGAAGTAATAGTTCAAGGGAGTTATTTATTTATTTATATAAAGATTATATATACCATAATGGGTTAAAAGTCATGCGGACAGCTCTCTCAAAATACATGTAAATCAAATATTATTTTACCTTTAATTGTGGTAGCCCTACTCTTAAGCTCCGCTTTAAAAATTTTGATTTCATTATGGTACTTTGTAAAAATCATATACAGTATATTCTTGATTTAACGGGCTAATTGGGGAGACAGGGTGTCCGTTATTGCCGAAAGTCCGTTAAATCCGAAAGTTCATCATATGACGAAGCAAAATGTACCTAAATCTTATAATGTCAAATGCAGTACATTAGGAACACTGTTAAACAAGAATAATATGTTTATCTAACGCGGTAAAACTGTTAATTGGAATTCGAAGAGTGTATAATTACGACTTGGAAATTTCCGTGCGCATGTCATCCACGGTCTCCCACTCTCACCGCCTCACTTCCGACCGATATATTTTTTCTATTTACGTAAATATTCTGTAAACATCGCCACGTTTTTTATCAACCTAAACGCGCAAAAAAACTAATAGATTGGAACAGTTGGCAGTCTGAAGATTTGGAACATATACATCGCCGTGACAAGTACGAACTCCTGCGGGAAATCCTATGGTACCGAGAATCGAACCAATGTATCCCTAAGTGCAGTATAGCAAATTAATTCGCATTTCTACTGCCTCACTCTGCCTTCTTTTAATTTCATCGCTCGGTGCTCGACATCCTCGCCAAACATACTTTTCCTTAGAAGTTTCGTCGACAGTCCGGGCGGGAAGTTCAAAATTGGCGAAAATGTTATGGCGAAAATTGAAAAGTATAGAAAACAATCAGACAGGAACCAAATGTCAGGCAATGATGCTCGCTGCGAATGGATTGCACGGTGAGTGGTCTGAAATCGCGGACAAAGCGACCATAGAGAGTGGATACTCAGCCACGCGTCCTTTAAATCCGAAGTCCGTTAAATAGAGAGTTCAACGTATATATAAAATTTAGTTGACATCTGTTGAGCCAATTCCTTCCAAACTCATAGTTACTAAACGAGTTTAATATGTAATTGTGGCACCCTTGTATAGTAGATCCGGTCCAAATATGCTATTATGGTTTTATATATATGTGTACATAATAAATATTATAATTTGGTTAAGATTGATGCGGACAGATCAACACAAACGCTTGTAAAAAGAAAATTTTTATTGCTTTTATTGTGGTAGCCCTGCTTTCTATATCTATCCTAAAAATCTTAATTTTGTTTTTTTTTATGTTGCACAACTCCTTCATACAAAATTTCGTTGAAATCGGTTCTGACAATTCCTTCCAAATTCATAAAAGTCTAACTTTGCAATTGTGGCACCCCTACTTAGTGAATCGGGTCGAAATATGTCATTTTGGTCATGAGTTTATGTGAAAATCCTATGTACCAAATTTGGTTGAATTCGGTTTGGCCATTTCCTTCCAAAAGCATAACTACAGAAAATTTTATTTTGCAATTGTGGCACCCCTGCTTGGTCTATCCGGCCCAAATATGTCATTTTGGTCATGTATTTATGTGAAGATTCTATGTACCTACCAAATTTGGTTGAAATCGGTTCAGCCAGATCTTCCCTGATATATACGTACAGACAGGCAGACGTCACTGAAATTTGGACCGACCGTTCCATGGGAACCCCTTGAAATCTTGCAATTTGGATCGGCCTTTACATTACAATCCTTGAACCCGTAGACCGATTTTATCCATTTAGGCTTGAAAATGTATCTCATCAAAACATTGATATTAGTGGACAATTCATCAAAATCGGTCTATTGGTTGCTGAGATATCTTCAATAAACCCACATTTGGGCCAGCAATGGGGAGCCTCAGGCCCCCCTGTGCCGATTTGAATAATTTCTGGCAGTACAACTCTAAGGATCAACCTGAAGTTACTGCCAAATTTAGAAGCTCTTACATTTATTTTCTGAAGAGTTATGACTGCCACAGACAGCTTCTTTTATTATAATAGATGCTTAGTAAATATTGATTGTTGAGCAGTAAGTTGAAACTTCAATTCTTTCACTTTGGCTTTGTGCAGTTCACTTCTGACTGGAATATTGCTTTCATATTTCCTGTGAATGGTTTTTGAAATTCCTCCTGATATTTTCTCCCTTAAAAATAATTACAGTTGAATGCCAAATCAGACATATTTTGAATTTATAATTGTGAAAAAAGTCTTCCATTCATTATAAAAGTTTTCTTTTTTTGTTTGTTGCTTGTGCCATTTGTGATTAGCCCTTCACTGATATTTTTATTAAAAATCCAATGAAAAGATAGAGGCAGGGATCTGATTTTGTGTAAAACTGAAACTTTTGTAGATAATGAAATCAGTCTACATATTACTTAGTATTCTAAAACATTTTCTATTAGAGTAATGATAGGTTTAAATTTTTTGAAAATCTACTTACTGATATTGAAGTGTTTTCAGTCAGCTTTTTAAGATGAAGTTTTCAATACACCATCATTAATCTTAACCCTTAACTGGTGACCATGGGTCTAACAGACCCTGTGACTTTTTTATTGCCTTCACACATTTAAACTTTACCATCTGTTGATTTGAAAATCCAGGTGCCTTCGAATAAGGGTATTAACAGTCAGCACTAGAAAGCTGCAGTTCATAATTTTTCTCAGAATTTTTATTTTTTTATTTCAAATTTTTTGTTGGGTCTGTGGGACCCATGGTAACCAGTTAAGTTACACAGTGAAGCCTCTCAAGGCTTACACCAATGGGTCAGAATAAATATATATCTCCTATTGATCACTATAAGAAGCGATCAATTTGGAGAGGTCAACATGCCAGGTTTAAATATGAGAAACAAAATATATATCACCAGCACATTGCCCTTAATTACCACTATTTGTAAATATTTTGCTAACAAGGCCTAATAATTTTATGCAAATTTTATACCTGCAGTTTTCTACAATTTTTTTTTCAAATTCTGTTTTTTTTTTAAATATTGATCTATAATCATTCAAAATTACAATCCATATGTCTTTCAAACCAATTTTGTTTAAGAGTTTTAGAATAAATAGTGAAATGTGTTAAAAGAAGTGATTTTTTTGTCGATTTGTAGATTTCTTCCTATAAAAGATAAATTATGAAAAACAATAATAATTAAATCATAAATAATAGCTCAGAACACAGTAGAGAAATGACACATGCAATATTTTTGAAAATTTATAATATTCACATTAATTACAGCATTTTTAATTAAAGGGTCTCCATGACCCATTGTCATCAGTTATATTACAAAAATCGCATGTCACCAAAGAGGGTTAAGTTGTTTTTAGTGATTGAGGGAATAGAATTCCACGCAAAAGAAGCCATTGACATTTCTTTCTTCAAACGAAGACCCTATTCAATCTCATATGTAATTTGCACTCACATTTAAATTGATACTATCATATACCATGACTGTGCGAGCATGCCCCTCCTTTGGTGTTTTGCCATTCTTGTGCGATACTTTTAATTTGTCAACCACGATTAGGTATTGTAACATTGGGAAAAGATACAAATGTGTATTAGAGAATTTTCATTCAGATAAAAAACAATTTAAATAGGATGGGCTGTGAATGAGATTAGTATTGGAGAGAATCTATGTACAAAATAATTTGCACAGCCTGTAAACTCTGGAAGACACTTTTGCCTCAGGAACACCAAATTTTCATGCCTAATTTCTTCTTTCTTCATTCATCTATTGAAAAATTTGGCTGCGGCCAACTGTTTGGGAATGTTTGCATTAGCATATTTCATAATAAAGGTCCCAGAAATAAACCCTTAATTGGCAGATAAAGGAATGTGACATGAAACATGTCGGCTACTAAGAGAAAGCCCGAAAATTGGGCTAGATATAATGTTCTACTTGAAATAAATGCCGAAAGGAGAGGGTACATGGGGTGTGCACGGATAGCGGGCGATCTCTCCTTGTAAAGACGCAAAGGTTGACATGTGACACGTACAGGTGGAGCCCCGAGTAATTTCAGAATTCACCGAAATACTGAATTAAAATAAAATTATATTTTATGAATTCTTACCTTAAGTCGTCTTTATCGTTCATTTAAATAGTTGCTCCAATCATGAAAGTGTTCTAAGAAGAAATAATAAAGCTGACCATTTCGCCCGATTGGCACTGTAACGAAAAGCTGTTAGTTAACGAACGTAGCGAAATTAAACATTAACTTGTTTAAATCAAGTTTAATGCATTGCTGGTTAACTGATTCTCCTTTTCTTTCGGGTGACGACCGCGCGCGTTATGTTTATTGGACGACAATTTCGCCACCATTCCAGGGAACGTTTTCAGGTCGTCTAATAAGGCAGCGCACGCAGTCGTCACCCGAAAGAAAAGAAGAATCATGTAAGGAAACATCGCGGAAACCTTCGTAGCAATTATTGGTTAACTATCATTAAATTGGAAACGTCGCTCCAGAACCCGGCAAAAAACTTCGCTAATGTTTATGTAGGAGAATGGCAGGAGGAGAGAGGGGAGCAGCAGAATTGTTTTGCACCCGGGCGCCAAGCACCCTTGGCACGGCCCTGATTACAATGGCAACGGAGGGCAGAGCACAAACCAACCGAATTCAAGCATGGTTCATAAATATTTTTATAGCTGATGGAGACACCTGGATCGAATATTCCATTCAAGACTTAAGTCAGGCTGTTTAATTTTCATCAACGAACGGTCCTCGTAAATAAAACAAGAAATTAAAAACTTAAATTGATAATTACTCTTTTTGAACGGAAATACCGTGAAATGTGTGTAGAACAATAGAACAAAAGCTACAACTGCTAAAATTCTAAGGGAGAAAGAACTTCGAGGATTATCGAGAGGTAAACGCGACGGTAACGACTTGCAGAGCTTGGTAAATTGTAAGCAATGCTGCAACGAACAGTCTAGTTTATGTTTTAACATATAACTATTAAATATTTCAATGCATGAAATTTAGGCGCCTTTTCTGTAAGCTTGCTCCAAGCGATAAAATACCACGGAGCGGCCGTCTCAGTATACCGCGAAAAAAATCGTATTTTCCTTTCTCGATTTATTTGCGATAAACCATAATTCCCCACCAGAGGCGCAACCGTCAACGCAACTCTAACACAGAACTGCCTTACTATATCCGTTTATCGTTATCTTATTTTCATTCAATGTGTCGCTTTTCTTGCCATACTGTACTTTGTACTAGATTACTAGCATTTAAAATTATAGTGTAATTGATATCTGTAATAAGCATACAAAATCAACAATAAAAACTAAAATAAAATAATAATCTCTTTTTATTTCATATTTAAACATGATATTCGGTGTCTTGGTATTTCTTTCCAAGGTATTCCCACACCAAGCAAATATTTGCCAGTGACCAATTTATTGACTCGTATCACTGACCAAGTTCAATTTCAAGTTGATTATCCACCATTGTCACCAGAATAAATATTTTTATTGTATCATTACTTTGGTTTAGATGTGCACTAACATGCCAGTGCCTTGTTGTTTCCATCTTGGTTTTTTAGTTGCTACTAACTCATTGGTTGCAATAATTTCCTGTCATGGAAATTTGGTAAAGATCAATCCATTTGTCACATCACCTACTCATCAGTCAAAGATTTAAGAAGATAAATGCTAAGTTATGATGGCACCTTCATCCAATAATAGATAGATTGGAAACAAAATTTTATTGAATGAAGATACTGTTGTAAAAAGCAAAGACAATTGGTAACTGTTTGATCATCATTTGACAATGCTAGATTTTGTAAGAAATTGCAGAAATGCTTTAGTTAATGAAATCAGATCATTTCATTTTCTACTTTACAGGACTGTGAGGCTCAACATTAAACTTAAGAAATGTTTCCTAATTATACAATTGCCTTGAGATATGTAAATGCAGAACATAGTATTTTTAAGAGAAGTTCATGAAAATGACCTCTGCTCAACTACGTGCTAAGGATTAACTGGATTACTTCTGATTTCAATTGAAAATGCTAAGTTAGTTGGTATAAGTCCTCTCCTATAATCAAATGAGTTCATTGTTCTTAAAATTTATCTTTTAAATAAATTTGGTCTTGGCTGTGAACTTGGTGAACTTTAAAATAAAATAAAAATTTATTCATTGCCGGTTTATTAACAGATACATAGCAATGTCATCAGGTGAAGTTTGTTATATATTTATTAATCTTTAAATAATGAGCTAAGAAATCCGGCCACACTCGACTAATATGAACTATTTATGACTGGCTGTAATACTATTTTTAACAAATTTTCCAAGTAGGTTGAAGATCGAAATTTCGTAGCAATGTTTGATTCTTATAATAAAACCCATTTATGAAAAAATCCCCAAAAAGATCCGGGTTTGACTCCAGTAGATAATTTCTCTTTACCATAAGTTAATGCGTAAAAACCTACAATCTTCGGAGCTAGAGCGTTTTAAAGAAGAATAAATAATGTTTCTTATTCTTATAGTCACTTTTCACTTATGATTCAAAATTGCTCAAGTTATATGTTTAAATGTCGTTTATTGGAAAAATTTAATATTTTAAATGATATGTTGCATTACCAACCATGTCATTGTTAAACCTTGAGATTGTATTGACATCTCAATCCTTATATACTATACTAGTAGTTGGTGCTTGCATTCTGCAAGCATATCATCTCAACGTAAAAAACATTCATTTTTCATATTTCATCATTACAAATATTTTTTTAATTCTAAATATTTCACCTCCGGAGCAATTTTCGTTTTTCCCT
The DNA here is from genome assembly GCA_028673005.1 of Tanypteryx hageni. NCBI lineage: Eukaryota > Metazoa > Arthropoda > Insecta > Odonata > Petaluridae > Tanypteryx > Tanypteryx hageni. The sequence goes on along the minus strand of CM054116.1, from coordinate 12,875,867 downwards.
TATGAAAAAATAATAGATTAAAACAATCCCAAAACTTTGCAATTTAAAGAATTTTATACTTGCTTCATTATGGGGTACTGATGATACACATTTCTGCCAAATTTTAAAGTTGTAGTACATCTAGAAGTGAAATAATATTTTTCCAATAGTTTAAATTTTAAACATTTTTAACGGCCGCCGCAATATGTTTATGAAGAAATTCAAATGTTTATTTGTGCAAATGTATTACTCTGAACATAACTTGAAAATTTCAGCCTCCTAGCTCATCTTGTAATGTCTAAACAGCTATCTATTTGTTTAAACTTTTAAATTTTTAACTGCCAAACAAATTAAAATATCTAAATTTGTATAATCCCTATTTCGTTTTTTAAGGAATTCTACTTATAAAAAAAATTTCAACTCCGTAGCACATGTGGAAATACATAACCCTTGAAAATTTGTTTAAACAATTGCGAATTTTTAGCGGCCGCATTGTTGCTCTTTTTCATGATTTTCGTTTTTTCTAGTAGGTTTTGCACAAAATCCAACCTATGAAAAAAATTTCGAATCTCCAGCACATCTGTAAGTGCCTAAACATTAGTATCCTCCTATATGTTATCACTATATATCGATATGTTATATCCTCCTCCTCTGTGAGAATAGTCTATATATAATGATGCATAAGAAAAGTGTGCTTTGAATGCTTTAATACAAGAGAGAAGAGAGAGGAAGAATTAAAGAAGGCGAGAGACAGGAGGAAAGAGAGGGAGAGAGACAGAGTAGGAGGGAGATATATAGATAATGTTCCTTATTAGGGTGAGATTGAGACTAGTAAAGTCTATTTTTCCAGAGAGAGGGGGGGGGGGAGGGAGGAAGAGAGAAAGGAGGAAGAATGGAAAGTACCTTAAGTTTAATATATATATATATATATATATATATATATATATATATATATATATATATATATATATATATATATATATATATATATATATATGGATGTCAACAAGGTGTTGGGATGAGGAAAGTTCTCTCTCTGTAGCTGAAGAAGGAGTAGTTCCGAAAGCTTTACGTTTGTGATGTTTCTGTGTTTTTGTGTTATTTTACGTGTGTCGCTTCGACATCCCCGGGGCCTCGCCAACCTGAAGTCGTCTGATTGGTGAGTGCTCACTGGGTTTCCTCATCCCAACACCTTGTTGACATCCATATATTCATTTTACCTTTCCTTTTCCGTAAGTTGTTATATATATATAATATCTTAAGGAAAAGTAAAGGTGATGAGGGTAGCAACAAGGTGTTGAAGGGAGCCCAATGGACGCTTACCAAATTGATGAGCTGCTGGGGGTGTCAAAGAGACACACAAAAGAACACATGAGCTTTTCTGGCTTAAGCCCTTCCTCAATGACAGAGAGAGAGAGAGAGAGTTATATATATATACACACACACAAGGTCAGGGGAGAGATGGAGAAAGTAAAACAGAAAGGGAGAAGCTGTTAACAACAACAATCAAAAAACCTAGAATGTTAAGGAGAGAAAGGGTAGCAAAAAATGTAATAAAGCAAAGTGCAAAATTAGGGAGAATGGGTTGGCAGTAAGACTGTCTATGGCAGCTGGAAGAATGGGTTCACAGGAAGAGAACAAATGCTCATTGAGGAGCTTTGCATTGGTATTTATGTTATGTTTTTGATTTTTCAAGTATTCTAAAAAATTAATCACAGCACCTTTGCTTGAAAAATGCTGCATTTATAAGTTAAAGCTAAAATCATATTAGTAATAAAGATTATGCTTAGCTTGTTGTGAACTGTCTTCTTTTTATTGAAAGCATTATAGAGTTCATTAAGTTTTAAAACTCATACCAGTTTTTCTTATATAAATCTAGTTGCAGTTGTTAAATGAGAAATCTAACTCCTTAACCGTAAAGCTAAAAAATTAGAGACATACAGGAAAAAAAGGGGGAAAAAGAAGTAGGGAGGTGAAAAGTCAATGAAAAATACAAACAGGTTTAAGGGGTGTTACTCCACACCAGGGACCTGAAGTCACTCACTCAATCGCAAAAGCACTAATCCTAAAGATGGAAAAAGGGTAAAAAAGGAGTCGGGTTTGCAAGAGATTAATCTGTGCCAGGGACCCAAAAATCACACCGTTCCTATGAGATTCGTGAGTCTGTACGACTTCGACTTTTCACCTCCTTTCTTTTTTCTCCTTTTTTCCTGTCTCTAATTTTTGAACTTTATGGTTAAGGAGTTATATTTCTCATTTAACATCAATTTTGCCATAGTCTCCACCTTTACCTATCTTGTTGCAGTTGTCACCAGAAATTCTATAGATCCCACCATCTTGAGAATCTGGTTTTTCCTGTTTTCAGTAGGACCTTGACCTTAACCCATTAATGTTTGTGCTATAGATTATTAAGGTAAATCCCCCATTTTGCAAAAGAGTCCAAAGATTACATATTTCATGGGATAGTCCTGCATTTCCATGCAAGCGACTTAATTGTGTTGCTTTGCAGCCTTGCTTCAACCACACAATTTATTGTTCACTTTATTCTTGTGGCATTTCAAAACAAATTTCTCAACGGACTTGTTTAGAAGATTATTGTTGCTCACTAGTCAACAACAGTAAAAGCAAGTAACCACTTGTCCTACATAGAGGGATGCAATTATAATTAAATCAATGCAGTCAAACAGTTTACACCATGGTTGGCCAACTTGCTTACCCTCGGAGTCGCATTCGATAATCTTCAGAAGTTCGAGAGCCGCAGGTTGCACATTTTCTGCTATTAAATGTACGAATGATAAAACATAACTTGTATCCGAAGCGATTCCTATAGAACGCATGCCACTTAGGCATCCCCAACACATCTCAAATCACATTACGTCATTCAAAGGGCACTACTACTAATTGTAAGTTAAAATAGCCTCATGTGGTTCACAAGTAGCATTTTGGCCACCATTGACACATATACTTAAGTTAGCTTATCAAGTAATAAAAGATAAAAACTGATGTTGATCCAGCTCATAATTAATTTTGTTGTAGTTTCATGTAAATGAAAGTGTCAAAAATTTATTAAAAATCAATTTCTAGCTGGAGAATAATAAAACAATCCTGTTCTTCCTTTCTCCATAGTTACACATTTATTGTGGCGTGTTGCGCATTCACTAGGTGCACAGGTAGCAGAGCATTGATCTGATTCACTAAAGTCGTCTTTTTTTATCGATTCCTCTTTCTCTTATTGCCAGACAAACTGCTGAGCATTCCGATATTTATTTCTCAGAATTTGTGAAGTAATGAAAATGGAACAACTACGTTTAACAGATGGAATCCATTTGCAAAGGCTACCTGTTTGATTATATCTGGACTTCTCTTTTAAAAAAGGAATTGCTCAGGTAGATATCAAATCGAGCAGATGGGGACAATGTTTTGTGAATGGGGTCCAGCAGAAAACTCGATCTATTTGTCAAATTCCTTAATGAGCTACATCCAGGCATCTTCACATGTCAACAGGAAAGTTGGTGTTCTTGGATTTGACAATCTAAATTAAAGACAACTGCCTTGTGTTCTCCATACTCCACAAACCTCCATATGCAGACCACACTATTTATGCTGACTCTTTAAACATTGGCAGCATAAAGTACGGTACAAATTCGAAAAATCAGCAATAGGTAGCCTATTTTTGGAGTTCCTGGGTTTATGGATGATTTATTTATGAATATTAAATAACCATGAATTATCAGATCAAGTTCATATGGAGTAAGGAAAATAAAGTAAAATAATGAAACAATGTTATTTTATTTCCTTACCGAAATATATTTTTCTTCTCCACTTACTAAGCAAGATGAACAAGAATCAATGACATCATCGGAGGTTGAACTGCTAGTAGTAAGATTTTCGATAATGGAAATTTTTATGCACTTCTTTCATTACCCTTTGTTTTATAATCCCTATTGTTTTATGCTCTTGAACTTTTCTGAAATACATTTTTCTTGAATTTTATAAACACAATATTCTGTTTAGCTTTTAAAATGTTTGGTTTTAGAAAATTTTTTTGGGTCTTGTAGTGCATATTTAAAGTAAAAAGACAAAAGTTCAGTTCAGTTCCATATGGCATTTGTCAGAACTTTATCACTTAACAAATAGTGGTTTTTTCATGATTGTCATGGAGACATCCATCCATTCAAATATACAGATATATTAGAATGATTGACGCCATAACTTTTCATATAACTTTTAACATATGCATTATCTACAAACTGCGTTCACTAGCAGGAATGGATTAACCATGAAATTTGGTTAAATTTTATTTATACATATGGATGGCTAACTTGTCTACCTTCCACTGCAGTGATTGTGGATTTGAATACGGCTCTTGAGAATGGCTGTGATTTTCTTTGTTAGTTTAAAAACCTCTTAGTAAAGAGCAATGTTTGCTGTTTAAGAGCTAATGAAATAAATAAACATTCATTAAGTTTGGCTCCAGAATTGTTTCAATATAAACTAAAATTAAATCAGAGCCCAATTTTTAAAAACCAAGAAATATTGTGGAAGCAGCTTTCTAGGATATTAAAATGTGTAACCCATTATGACAAAAATTGCAGTAAAATTCTCTTATGTAATCTACATTGTCATTTGTGTAGGTAACGAAGAAAAATTTGGTGCTTTAAAAGATAGACACTTGATTAGAATCACAGCACTGGGTTGTACTAAAAATATATATTATATTTAGGTTTGACGTCAAATTTTGTGCAGATTTTCTCTAGAACTACAGCACCTATATAGATAGATGGTGGTGAATACAGATAATTTAATTAAGAAATTATATTAAAACACTTAAAAAGTATTTTACTTGGCTAGGTATTAATTTTTTCCTTTTTAATGCATTTTCTTACATCTCTTATATACAACGTTTGAAGCAACAAGGATTTTTCAGGACAGTTTTGGCTGGTGACAGACGATTCGTGTCGATTTTGGAGTCTGTGCCTTTTAGCAGGATTAAAAAAAACCTTTTTATCTATGATATTTCCGTTTGTTTATGTTGCTACAGTACAAGTCAATCATAATTTTATTTCGAAAAGGGATCAAGATCATATTATAACCACTTCACTGGTGTTCGGTATGTTTTATTGAAATAAATTTCAATTGATTTAGGATTTTAATGAAAGTTTCTAATGAAAATAGTGTTATATTATAATAATGCAGGTTGATTGCTAAATCCGGTTTGTTTAATCATGCACATGTGTTAAATATTACAAAAATTTACTAGAACATTCTTGAAAAAGTCCTTTTGGAATTTGCTTTTACACTTCTTTTTTAATATTTTGTTAGTTCCACTGCAACTATTCTGAAGGGAAATAAAGAACTATCGTAAGATTCATGAGATCAACTGCTTTAAAGCAATCAACATTCCACTGGTATATAAATAGTTACTGACAAACAAAATGTACATGCAACACTTGCACACAAAGCAGCAATAAATATTAAAAACTATTCTGAAATTTCATGTCAGATATTTTGCACTGAAAACCTAATGCCTTAATTTTTATGATAAATGCGTGCATAACCACAAGATGTGGTTAAACAGTCTTTGACTATGGGCTTCTAACTTTTTAAACTAATCTAACAAAATTATTGTCAATTAAAATTAAACTTCAATGATATACCAAAACAATTTATTTCAATTTACATTGTATATTTTGTTTTAATCCTGCAATACATCATTACAAGAGATGTGAGAATCTTAAACTTTAAAGTCAACAGCAATCCATTTTGAGTTCTCATTCGATAGGAAATTTGTGAAAATGATAAAACATTTTACACTGGCAGTTTTAACTGCCCTTACTGCAAATAAAAAAATAACAAGGCACATGCATGCCCAGACACCAAACAATGCCATGAATGAAGTTTGAAACATTACTGTGTATAATTACTCTTTTTTACAGTTACCAAAATTGATATATAAGACATAAGATACTTTGGCACAAACACTTCAAAGCCTGCTGAGTCTCTGCCGACACGATGAGTCTCTCATATTAGGCTTCACATTACAAAAATGACGAAAAATATATACAAATTCATGTTTGAAGTAAATGTGCCAAATTCCAGGGGCAATGAGAATCACACATATATAGCCACAAGATGAAACAACACTTGTGGATATTAGCTTCGGACAAATGGCTTTTCATATATTTTTTCACTCAAACCAAATTATGTTGCAATCAAAAGAAATTGATGTGATGGTGTTCAAAAGATCTATAAAACTTTTTCTCTTTTCAAAGATTTATTCCTCCAAATAAAATAACTTTCTTTACCTTCCAAATTAATTTAGAACCTCCCATTAATGATAAGCAAGATAACAGAAAGCTTCTCAGGAGTTTGGTTGAGCAATGAAAGTAATTTCACAATTCTAGAGAAATTCATAATAGACTATACAATTAACATAATTATAAAATATTCAATGAGAAAAGACTGAGTAAATGCTGATAACAATTACTCCCAAATATCTGCGACTATTTGGTTATAGATTGACTAAATGGTAGTCAATAGTATAATCACATGCATAAATAATCAGGATTTCTAAAAATTATAAATGCTTCATATATATATAACAATAACAATAATACAATCTTGGAGATGAAAAGTATACCAACTGATAATTTAAATTTTGTTAATGCCAATTCGCATATTTGTCTCTGAGAATGAAGTTAATGAAGTATTTCATTAAGGCAGATTTCAATTTAGGAATTCCTTTGAAGTAAAGCATATATGATGAGCAATAATACACACTTATGGCTAAAGAAAGGGACGGATAAAGTTACATCGAACTACGGTTGAAACAAAGGACTATTACTTCATTTTTACTTAGATTAAGTAAGTCAAAGACAATCAATTATGTAAATAGCTAAAGAAAAGCCACAATAGAAGAGGATGGGAGTGTATGGTTATAGTATGATTCTTGCCATTCCATTTGTATCTTTCTTGAAACAACTGAGGGTGATGCACATTCCATTAAGTGTTCCTGATTTTACCTGGAACATAATTTTTATCGATAACAAGTTCTTGAAGAAACATATGAAGGCAGCGTTCATTCTGAGCTAACGGATGTCCGGCAATCCTGTGAGCGAGAAGTTATACTTGTAGCTTCCATAAACACATTGTCCAACAAACACATTACTACATTTGGTAACTTACTTGTTGACGAAAACTTCCAAACCTTTCCTTCTGTCCTCGATGAAGTCTTCCTCAAATATCCCGTCATCACCGCGGAAGGGTAACTGTCTTTTCCATGCCTTTCCAGGTAAAGGCGGGACCACAATCTGGAAACGCATCCCATTAAATGATAGAAATTGCAATAAAATAAAGAGAAAATCAAACTGACATGTTTTGTAAACCATGTAACATATCAGCCCCGATTTTCAATTGAATAGTAATCACTACGATTTGAGTTACTCTTAAGTTATCTCAAAGCCGAATTGGTTTTAAAAAATTCAAAATTTTGATGGGTTGCTTTAAATGTAGATTGAGAAACAAAATTCAATGCTCAGGAAATGCTACCACTCAAGCCCATCACAAAAACTGTCAAGATAAAAAGACAAAACGAATATTATTATCTAACAAATTTTTTAACTACATATAATATTTGAACAAACAACTTTTTAAAAGCGATCTTTCTAATATGCAGCTCAATGTTTGGAAAGTTAAAAATTAATATAATTGCTCATCATACCGATCACAAGAATGTTAATGGAATTTGGCCGCCGCTATTGCCTTTTACCAAGGTGATTTCTTGAAGTCATCGCCCAAGTTAACGTTAACACATTACTTAGAAAAATTATCAATTAAATCGATTTATTTATTGCCTTATACACTTTTGTGTGTCGAAAACATAAAAATCTAACGAAATAACTGAAATATTATATTTGTACCCTAAATAACCATCAACCTTGACAAGAAATTCTTCTTATAGTTTATTATTTATCCACTGTCTCATGCATTAATAATTCAACATTAAACTGAAATAATAGGCTGTTCACGCCACTAAATAATTTCTGGTAAGTGTACGACAGCACCGAATCTGTCATTTCGAATTACGTTATCAATCAAATACAATACAGAAAATGTTGTCACCATCCAAAGGTAACTATAATATCAAAAAACTAAAAATCCTTTTCATGAAAAACATGCATGACATCTTAAATATGAAACTTAAGGTCTACAAATTGTTTTGCGAATTTAAATGAAATGCCATTTATAGTACAAATACTTCTTGACTTTTACATAGGCAATATTGCTGTGCCGCAAATCTACGCCTCATCGCCGACTCAGTCCTAATATAATTTAATAAATATTACTATTACGTAAACATGGAAATAAACGACTTACCTTACTATCTCTTTCCAACTCATTACGAAGCCACTCGAAATCACTATACCTCCTTCTCACACTCGACTCTTTAACTTTAAATACAGGCAGATTTGTCTAAAAATAAGTAAACATATAAGAGAACAAATATACAATCCACAAATGAGGAAAATAAACCTTATAAACATAAGCAAATAAGGACAATAAAAATTGCAGAAAAACAGTCGATATATTTGTAATACTTAATGATCTGAGGTAACATTTAAATTCCTGCGAATTACCCTCATTCTGACTTCATAGTCCGTGTATCTCTTCTTCCCAACTCCATGTGTAATAGGGTTTATAACATCTATCTCAAGAAAATTAGCTGGAGCCGCATAAGCATCATCTAAAGTTTGCTTCTTAACATTTAAACGGCGAGTAGAGTCTACGGTTGAATCTGCCATCCTTGCAGCCACTTGCAGCCACCCACTTTTACTCGGAAATGTCTTCAATTCGCCAGTGTGACAGATGCTGAGATGGTACGCGCACGTTCACCTAGACAGGAAATCTGGCTACTCAGCAAATCATTAAAGCAGTTTTAACCCGAAGGCACGTTGTAGCGCTAGTAACGTACTCTTTGCATTTATTTTGTAAACGTGGTATTTTATTTAAATTTGAGACTTGTTGATGAAGACATTCATTTTGCAATAAGCTTCAGAGATGTAGCTTTTATTGCTGCTATTAAAAAAACACTAATTTAAATACATATATAACATTGTTACCTATGTGAAGAAACATATCAATGGTAACAGGTATAAGTCTTAGTATAAGTCTTAGTACACACAGGAGAATTATGATTTTTTGTTATTTAAATGTATTTATTTAAATGCATGTTATTATTCATTTATGCTAGAGTTTCCACATGAAATGCAATATTTCCTAAATATGCGACTATGTTATTATAAACCGGAATTCACGTAAGTACTAACTTTTCACAAAAAAGGAACAAACGACAAAGAATGATGTAGTCTCGAATGATAATGATAACAATAGGAAAGAAAGAAATTCAAATTTTTGTGAAATATATATATACGTCAATAAATCACAAAAAATTTTAGGGTGCATAAAAATTCATTATTTAATTTTTGTTCCAATAAAATTTGAGGTGAAAAAAGCTGTTTAAGTTGAAAATTCCATTTTACAAATTAATTTCATTCATTTTAAATAATAATTTTAATACGATTTTGATAAATTCTGCCAAAATAATATCCCAGGAAATTGTATTTATTGATTTTTAATCTGGTAAATATTAAATGACGGCAGTTGTCTTAGTCGATCTAAATCATTGAGAAATTCATCATTAAATACACTTTGTCCTATCAATTTATTTGAGTCAATGTCACAAATTTCAGTTCCTTCTAAAGATCTTATATGGCTTAGCTCCATCTGGTGTGATCAAAATTTGGCACGTAACAGGTGTGGTAGGGTCGATTTGACCCGTTTTCATTATTCACTCCCATGATTTGGAGAAAAAAAAACAAGTTAGCGAAAATGACTTGATTTTCATATTCCTGGATCAATTTAAGAGAGAAAGGTAAAAAAATATCAAAGTTACGACAATTAATCAGTTTATTTTTGAGTTTGTAGCGGCCGGCGCGACAACATTGTTTACCTATGCATTGACCGCTGGGCGAACGCGCGACGAGGGGTTGTCCCCGCTGCCGCGAAGGGGGTTTTTCCCCGCTGCCGACGGGGAGTGCGGTAGCGAGAGAGAGCAGTTGACGCCGAGTCACCCTTGCGCGAGCTTGATTGCAAGTCGGCGGTTTCTTCGTTACAGTTGTTATTTGTTGTGTTCATTGTTATAGTTGTCGTTGTTAATGAACTATTCACAAAATACGGCGCGATTATTTACGCAACCACAAGTTAATTATACAAACAAGGAAAAAAACGCTAAAAAGTAAGTATTAGTATTAGGGTATGGCACAAAATGCAACACACTGTTTTTTCGCGCGTATAAAGAAAGAGGAGAGAATTATAATGTAACCACTTCAATTATGCCTTCTTTGTATCAATACCAACACACTATGTGGGCGGAAAGACCCACTCTAGTTTAAAGGAATATTTATGCTCAAAATTCCATTTTATATATGTAAATTTAGGAAAAACTAAACATGGTTATTTTACTCACTTTACTAAAGAAATAAATCAGTTTTTTATGATAATAATTATTTATTAATGGAAAAAGAAATACCTCTGTTAGGAATATATAATGCAACTAGGTATGGCAAAAAAACTAAATGGCTCAACCCTAAATGAAAAATATGTAAATCGATAAAATATTTTTAAGAATACATATGATGAAAAAAGGTAAATGAAAAATTCAATTTTCTCTAATCTACTACAACATGATTTAGGACTATACTTAACGATTATATTTCTCTCCTGCCTTGATCGCTCTCTTCAACAGTGACTTTATTGCATTAAAATTATAACGATATGCAATCTTTATGAATTGTTTTGTTAATATTAAACCTGCATTAAGGAGCATTACTAAGACATAACTAAGAGTAAAGTGTTTACGATAGTCGTAGGTAGGTGTCGTAGTGATGGCAACAAAAAAATAGTTTTTTAAATATCTCAAACAAAACATTATATGGAAAATGTTTCAAACATAGGTTGTAGAAAATGAAATTTCCTACAACTCTTATTCCAAGACATTTTTACATTCATCAAATATTAAAGCAAATATTTCAAACAAATCTTATGTGGCCACCACATTACATTCTCCATGACTAATATTTCTGAAAATTCCAAACAAGTTAATGATAATGAATTTTTTAAGGAACTGCAAGAAATTTTAGAGGATTTACAAAGAACGCAAATAGATTGATACCATAGCCTTCTGATACTGGATATAGCCAGGAATCTCCAACTATTAAGAAAATCAAAAGGAGCGTTAGTAAGACGTAACTAGCATCAATTGTTAACAATAGTCATGAGAAGGTTATGTGGTTGTGGCAGCTAAAAAATATGGTTTTTAAAAATGTTTTGAAAAAATGTAATATATTCAATTTCCTGCAACATTTATATACCCATAGATATAAAATTTACAAAAATGTGACAGTTTATATTTATCAAAGCTTTCACTTTGTTAAAACCTAATGCAACAATGCATTTAATATTGACTTCACATACACATAACATTTAAAAGATGAAAGTAACCAATTAAAATCTTTTTTAGCACTTAGTATATACCTAATCATACTTATATTTCAAAGACAAATAAAAACCTTGATTTTCCTTTTATATTCTTAAAGAGATCTGAACAAATCAATTGTAGCCTAGCCTCCCCATACTTGTAATAGGTGAATTAAAAGTGTAATTATTTCTATAATAACCTAGATGACATGGAACAAAAGAGCTTATTGAGTGAGCAGGGATTCTTAAATTTATAAGCAACAATAAATTAGGGCAATCAAACATATTATTAATTATTTTATATAAAAATTTAGGTCTGTGCGGGACCTTCTACTAGAAAGTGTAGTTAAATTGAGATGAGCTAGTATATCATTATAGGAAATATCGACCAGTGAAATTACCATTTTAAATGGCAATCGATATCAGAAATTTATGCTGGACTCGTTCCATCATGTGGGAGTCTATTTCATAATATGGGCTCCAAATGACTGAACAATACTCTAGCTGACTGCGGACAAGAGAAGTATACACAGCAGTGACAGCAAATAAATTAGTAAAATCAGTTGTATTCCTGCATATAAATCCAAGAGATTCCATTGCTGCATTTGAAATACAGTAGAAACCCTCATAACTGACCTTCACTTAACCGACTCGCCGGATTAACTGACGTTATATGCCCCTAGGTCTGAAAACTGAAATCCACAGTCAAGTGCGACATTTTACATAAATACGGCTAGTTTAAATAGTTTAAACCATTCCTTTCATTATGCATCAATCTCACGAGTTGTTCCTTGTGCTAAAATGCTTCTCATTACCTAGTAATCCAGTCTAGTACGCATCTGCTGTCAGTTGTCCACACAGTCTGCTGTGGTCTGCTGTCAGTTGTCCCACATACTAGTAAAGTTTATTGTTATTTTAGTTATGATATTTAATCAATATTAAATTGTTTATATATATATATATATATATATATATATATATATATATATATATATATATATATATATATCATTATATATAGACGTTCCTTACAGAGGAGGAGGAGGAGGATATAACAGGAGGATACTAATGTCCAGCCCAAACTACTGGAACTAGAGAGCTGAAAATTTTTCTTTTTGTAGATATGATAAAGAAACCTACAGATAAAATGAGACTTCTTACCTAAGTGACATGAGTTTGACTCCATAAATTCCGAAAGTTGCGTTTTTTCCCCATAAGAAAAGCATGGCGCCATTTTTGTGAATTAATTTTGGGCACTTGCCGGTAAGCTAGAAAAATGAAAATTTCAGTGTTTCTAGATGGCCGCTATACCTATTAAGAATTATTGTCGCTTTTGCTTACAGTGTCTTGGGTTCGACTCCAGAGACCCCGGATCTCCCCTAAGTTAGCATAGGAAAATGTAATCCACTGTGTAGACCAATCTAATAAGTTTAGGAAGCTGATATTTTGCAAGATAATAGAATTTTTCTCATAATCAACTATAAAAATCAAACATTTTAAAATTGTTAATTTTTAGGGGTTGTTTTTACCCCATTTAAAGATTAAAGTTTAATAATTTTTATCTTGAAAACTATATGCTGTATGTTCGAGTTTTTGAAATTATTTTGTAGAAAATTATATATAGAAAAAAGGAAATTTTGAAAAATTCAAAAATTCGACTGCTAAAAATTCGCAATTGTTTAAAAATATTATTGAGGTTTATGTATTATCGAATGTGCTAGGAAGCTGAAATTTTCAAGTTATGTACAGAGTAGTGCATTTGCACAAATAAACATTTGAATCTTTCCATAAATATAATGCGGGGGTCGTTATAAATATTTAAAATTTAAACAATTGGAAAAATATTTTTTCACTTCTAAAAGAACTACAACTTAAAAATTTGGAAGAAATGTGTAGCATTAGTACCCCATAATGGAGAAAGTATAAAATTCTTAAAATTGCAAAGTTTTGGGATTGTTTTAGTATATAATTTTTACATAAGGAAAAAACAAAAATCGCTCCGGAGGTGAAATATTTAAAATTTAAAAAATATTTGTTATGATGAAATATGAAAAATTGATGTTTTTTTATGTTGAGATGATATGCTTGCAGAGTGCAAGCACCAACTACTAGTATATATATATATATATATTATTATATATTCATATTTATTTATAGGATATGGTTGAAATAAGAAAGAGAGTGGTTGTTTTCATGAAAACTAAGCTTGATGCTCTGGAGAGAATTGAAGGTGGTGAGTCAGTAAGACAAATTTCTGTGGAATTAGGTGTTGGAGAGACAACTGTGAAAGACTGGAAAAAAAGCATGAATCTAGAATGATTTTTGCAGTCAGATTGCATCACAAATGTCTTTATCTTCCCATTCAACATTAAAGAAAGCAAAATAGGAAGTTTTAGAAGATGCATTATGGCTGTGGTTTATGTAAGAAAGACATAATGGAATTTCAATAAGTGGACCCATACCCAAGGAAAAGGACCTAACCCTAAATCGAAAAGTTGGTAGTGCGCAGAAATTTACTGCAAGTAATGGGTGGCTTGGACGTTGGAAAAAAACGTCATGGTATCCAGCTATTAATCATCACTGGGGAGAAGTTACAGTCTGATCAGCATGCTGTTCAAAAATTTTCGCAGGATTTAAGAGAGCTTATCGACTGAGATAAATCAGTTGGAGGAAAACTCTACAATATAGATGAAACGGGTCTAAATTACAAGATGTTACCAACAAAAACGAATGAAAAGTTACACAGCCACTTTACCCAACATGGCCACTTTACCATGCCTTCCCCTAATTGCTATTGGTCTTTACAAATGATTTACTATCTGCTTCATGGACAGGAATCATGAAATTATCCTTCCAAACATCTGGAAATGGCCATTCTTGAGTGACTTATTAAAAAATATAGTAAGAGGATAAGTTAAATAGTTAGAGCAGTGCTTCAGCAAGAGAGGAGGCCCAGCGCTCTTATTAACATCAAGCATACTAAAGGCATTAAGAAGACTTAATTGAGTCACACCACAAGAATGTAAATTAACTGTATGAGAATACTGGTACTGTGGTATTATGCTATTTGGAGTAGGGTATACACTGGAAAGATGTTCAGCAAAGAGATTAGCAGATTCCTGAAATGAACATAATTCCACAATCTACTTGTATTCGATGGAATGGAATCTTGAACAGAACTAATACAAGAGAGGTAACAGACTTTTGACAATGACTTCCATTTAGCATGAAGAGATGCAAAAGAATTGTAATCTACACCAGATCTACTTATTTTAAGCTTCTTGTGGGCTATTTTCTTATCATATATTAATGAAATTAATTCTTTACTAAACCAGTTGGGTACGTGGGATGATCCACTCTTGTGTAAAATTTCAGGAACATACAGATTAATGGTATTATTTACAATATCATAAAAATAACAACCAGCATCATCTAATTGTAATTCAGTCAATATAAACCAATCTATAGAGCTAAAGTAATCTATCATTGCAGAATAGTTTCCTTTCCTAAAGTTGAATGTTTCAAAAATAATATCTACATGTGGGAATACACCTACATGAAGTTCACACATAAGAGGAGGATGATAGGCATTACAAGGCAAAAGTCACATCAACATCATAAACACTGTTCAATGAGCACTTTGTAATATCTGTTGAACACAAATCCAGAATCTCGCCGTATTGTTTGGTAACTAAGTTTTTTGTACAAAATTCAGATATTGGCAGTGAGATAAACTTCAGGAAAGAATGTTGACCTGGCAAATTGAATCGCCAAACATAAGCGAATGGGCATCTGTACACAAAAATGCAAGACGATTTACTTCTTCACGATATTTTTGGTGTATGCTTTGGTCAGATTTGGGAGGAATGTAAACACGTCATTAATTAGTATAAGAGATGGAGATGACACCATGAGAAAATTGTGTCCAATGTTACACGAGGATGTAGCTTAAAGTTGATAAGATTTAAATATAAAATTAACACCAATTAGCGCACCACCGTCCCTTTTCTTAATACTAGTACAATCACTGCAATCAGTTCTCTAAATTTTATAAATAAACAGTGCCTATTGGGAATCGCATATGTCGCGTGTAAGCCAAGTCTCATAGAATAATGTGATATCACACTCGATATTAACAGCTGAAATACGCATGTCCTTTAATTTAGTCCGCAAACCGCGGACATTCTGGTAGTATGCGGAAATATTAGTTACAAATTTTTAAAATGTTTATCTATCACTATTTTGGGAACAAAGGAGTAATCTCCGCTCTTCATAACATTTTTATAATGATAACAGTTTATTGATTTTAGTAGGATTGTCGATGTAATTACTTAATTTTGAGGCATGATCTATTCCAGCCGATATTTTAAGCATGTAAACAATTTAAAAAATCGTTTCACTGTATATATGAAAATAGTTTTTAACTTGAACGAGAATTTCTAAATTTACTAAAAGTTCCTTTAAAAATGAAACCAAAAGGAATTTATGATTTTATAAATAAATTTAAAGTTATTTTGATTTATACAATATCAACAAAATAAACATTAAAGAAAGACTCTAGAGTAAAAAATTCTAGATATCGTACAAGGAGACGCTACGGACTGTAACTCACAGATTCGGCTCATCTTCTACCAGTGGAGAGTGTCGTTCAATATCTATAAGGATACCTTTTCGGAATTTCGAGCCAATGGCTTTAAGTTTAAGAGAAATAATTAATTAAAAAGTGCAAAAAATGGACCGATTTTCTCAAATGCTTGTAACTTCGCTATCTCTGGAGTCTCTATGCTAGAGATAACGCTTAACATAAGTCTCGCGTCCCGTACTTTTGGCATTCGAGACTCCCGCTTGCCGAATTTTTTTCTCCTGCAAAATGTCGTATTTCCTACAGGTTTTTATATCCCAATCTTCAGAAAGGAATTGTACACGGCTAATTATTTTACGCAGGGGAATTACTTTTAGGTAATTAACAATTATCGCTTAATTATATCAGGTAATTAAAATTAAGCATATTATTTTTGTAAGCCATTAGCAGCATTGCCATTTTAAAACAATAAAAAAATTGACGGAGTAATTTAAAGTTAAAAAGAATAATATTACCTTTATGAATCATTACGTCACTCATTATGGAAACTCCTCCCGTAGTGGAGTGTGTCTAACAATAAGGCAATAACACATCAAACAGTCACCTGTTTTAAACTCTCACACGAGAGCGTTTCATTGTGTCAAACACTGGAAAAATCTTCGGTACTTGTCCTGTGAGATAATTCCGTTCCTTCCTTCATAATTCGCACATTATACAGAGGAACCGAAAAGCTGTCACACACTCGGTGGAAATCTTTTTCTACTTCGGCCGAGCTCCCAAGGATAGTTTTCGTTGCGAAAATTGAAGTCCCGGGTTTGATTCCGGGGACTATCCTTCCAATTTGATTTACATGGGAAATCTGAAACCCACCGAGCAGGGCAATTTTCTCTTGCACATTAAAATATCTTAGAATTGTAATATCGGAGCGGGATTTGTACTGTTCTCTGAGAGAAGGAACGGAGATTCTAATTTTCATCGTAAAACGCTGCTTATCCATCGCATTTCTTCGATTTTCGCGTAAATACTGCCGTTTTTAACACTCATTACGAGAGTGTAGCCATAGCAACAACTATTAATGGACTCGGATTCGGTATAGTCTAATAAATACAGGTATTGTTTCTGTCGAACGAAAATACGCGTGTTCAATTTAATATCCCTTTCGAATGTATTTGTCATATTTTATAACGCTCAATTATGAAATTTGAGAACACAAGGAGCACCATATCTGCGGTGATTTTAAAGCTATTAGAGCCAATATAAGTAGGTATTAAATAAATGATCAAATGGAAAGCTCGCATCGTTAGTTCTGTTTGGGTCGTCTTATTATTATGTTATGCAGAGGCAAACTTTTTCTTCCTATTTGTTGTTGCCAACAAAAACAATCTTCGTAACACATGAAGTAAACAAGATCTAATTGTAAGTAATAAGTTTTATTTTCTTTATCGCGCCTACTGAACATATTAATTGAAAGGAAATGGATTATTCAGGACCAGGAAGTGAACTAAAATACGTGTAGTTTCGTTACGTTTACTTACACTCAGATTTTGTAAGTTAAAAGACATAAATAATTTACGACTAAGGAATGAGCGTGAGTGTATTGATTAACGTACTTCATCTCAAGTGAGGTACGTATGAGTTAAATAATAATTTAATTTTCGATGGTTATATCGCAAAATCTGTATTTCTTGGCATCGCTTCTGATATATCCTTTAGCAGTGCTTAGAATTTAAATTTATCTTGTTTTCTAAATTGATTATATCAAACAATGGAGGCTTATTTCTTGTGTCGTCTCTGTTGGCCGTTACCGTGGAAACCACACGATTCAGAACTAGTTCATTCTTGTTGAAAAACTAAGGAAGACAGAACGGAAAATGAGCGGGAGAGGTAATTAACTTGTTTTTCACCAATATTATTGAAAATCTGGCATATTTCAGAACTCGGAACGTAGCCTAGCTCAGTTGATTAGTGGAATTTTAATTAAATGCACGGTTACTTCTCATTGCAATTAACGATCGCTATTCTAGCCTTAATTTCATAGGTACATTTTGATCCTCTCGTTATCATGCTAGCAAGGTGCTTTACTTTACGATTTGAAACTGGTTCCGATGGCTTTCCAACTTGCGTTCAAGTTTTTCCTTTCTCGATATCCAAATCAACTTGGATTTTTTCTTATTCGTTTCCTAGGATAATTTTGCTCATTTAACCTTAGCTGTGTCCGTCCGTCTTTCGAAGCATTCGTCCTCGCTACAAAGACTAACTATTAATGCATACACAAATTACTTATATAATCCTATCTCCTACAACATCTTTCTTAGCTTGAAACCATCAAAGTAGGTTTACGAGTTAATACAAACTATAGTTTTAAGAAATTGTTTTCTTTTTGACAATCTTTGAATAGTTTAAAATGTAAAAGAAAGAGCAAAGCCGTCTACATACGTTAAATCCGAAATTCTTTTCTCATTTGTGTCGGCAGATTTTTATGATAAGTTAGGCAACAATGTGGCCCTAGGGCTGGCAATTTTTTTATCCTGCCTGCTCATGGCGTGCTGGATATGGGGGTTTATTAGGCGGTACTGCGTCGGGCGTGCCCGTCGTGGTGCAAGATACCGCCAATTTGCCCGTAAGTATAATACGCGTATACTTGCGATTAACAAAAATGTTTCTGCTCTGATCCGCCTTCGGATCCCAAAGTATCATTTATGTATTTATTTATATATACTTATTGAGAAACTTCGTCAACTTCACTTCATATCTACATAATTACGTCAACTCATCTTGTTGTTTTCTTATTCAGAATGAAGAGATTCCAAGAGGAATACTCAAAAAACATCAGAACCAGCAACACGTGAGTGTTTATCACGATGTTCTGATTTTTCTGCATATACATATTTACTCTGATGCATGAGTGGTGATGAAAATCTTTTTTTCTCTCAAAGATGTTAATATCAAATTATAGCTCACTTCCCAAAATGTGTTAAGATTGATAAGATTGTTAGCATGTCAGCTGATACTACCAATAGCTACTAACATTGGTAGGGATTGCAATCCCGGAGGGATTTTCTAATCCCGGGGTTACGGGATTGTGATTTTTTCAATCCCGGGATCGAGGAAAAGTGGGGAGAAATGAAAAACATACAATATTTTTAAACAATAATTTTGTATCATACACAGACATGAAATCATCATATGCAGTAATGGAAGTAATATCAAGTTTACACAAAAATTAAGTAACGTCAATGAAAATAACTTTTTATCAGCAGGTAAAACTAAAATCAAACACGTATTTTTGGAGAAAATGTAAAGGAAATTTTAATAACTAAAGTAGCAATTGTTGCAGTATCTTAAATTAAATTAAATTGGTTGCATTTATGAAAATAAACGGTACTATTAGATTAAGGTTCTCCTCACTTAAAAGCTATTCACAAATTTCTGAAGTATGCCCTTAAAAAAAAGTGCATCTAATGTCGCGTCACTCATTCTTGATCTGTATTTATTGCACAGCATCCCTGCTGATGAAAAAGCCCTTTCTGATTCTACACTAGTAGGAGGAATAGCTAGCAACTGCTGTTAATGAAACTGCAGCTTTTCTCATTTACGTCCACTTTCACGGAAATCCTTTAGCTCTGGTGCTGTTGATAATGCTAGATCATTCGAATTATAGCAGGAGGAATATTTATTGAGAGTAACTGCACATTGGGTAATCACCGAATCGATTTCTTTCTTTAACTTCTCTGAATATGATGCACCAGTCTCAAAACGTTCAGATGCTGCCGTTCGCTTAGTGTGTAATTCATCATTTATAGATCGGCTTCTTGATGCTGATGAAACTTGCTCTGCTTTCTTGTCCAGTGCTTCACATGTTTTACTAATATTACAATAACATGTACTCAGGTTTTCTATAACAAACATTTTTATGTTCGCTAGTGATGGCACAGAAGATATATTATCACGAGCCTGTGATCCGTACTGAAGATACCTCAATACCCCTGATAACTTAGTTCGTCTCTTCATTATTTGATTTTTCAAGGCATTTCTCATATTATGTCCTAACTCTGTGTTCACATCATTCAGTTTCTTCATCATGAATTCCAACGCTGTCTCACGCGTCAAAAGATTTGCATCTCTTCGGCAAAGAGCTTCCATAGTAATTTTCACTGGCTGCAGTGTTGCAAAAATAGAAGAAGCAAGTTCATGTTCACTCTCACTAAATGATATATCGGAATTCAGATCAATTCATTATGCAGGTTTTAAGCAATATAAAACGTTCGATCATTTCAACTAAACTGTTCCAGCGAGTTCTTATATCCATAACAAGTGATTTTTCCTCACCCTATTGTTCGATTACATATTTCTGAAGGAATCTGTTTTTTTTGCGAGTGATTTTCTGAAGAGAAGAACAGTTTTCCTTATTTTTTGAATCAATAACTTAATGTTTCTTTCTGATAGTTTGACGCACCTCCGCATTCAAACGAATCGTCTTCGTCTGTTTCATCACTCGAGGAAAAGGATTCATCACTTGATTCATGTCCTTCCGATTCCGCGGATTCCATTTCTTCTTGATAATATTCATTCTTCTTTAGGTTTGCCACACCCCAAAGGATATTTTTCATTTTTTTTCGTTGTTCTTATTTTCCAAGAATGATGACATATTATAAAAAGCAGTATTACTCAGTGAATTCTAACGGCTTATATATTTTATTATACATCAAATACAATTTAATTGCTAGCACCACCTGATAGCAAAAGCAAAAATGTCAATCCCGAAATCCCGGGATTTGCGTCTACCTAATCCCGAGATTTCGGGATAGAAATTTTGGACGGGATCCCGGGACTGCAATCCCTAAACATTGGAGGTGCAAAAAGTACAGGTTCTAAGAATCTTTTCCGGAAATTATCGGACAATTGTAGTCGAACATTTGTGGGGATCGGTTGCACGGAACACATTTACATTAAAACGGTCTGTGGAAGTTGGTATTGTAAAAATATTCAGATTTGTTCATATTGACACGGTACGAGTGGAGGCACTGAAACCATTTTGTGATTTAACGACAAATTTTGTCGCATACGAGCACAAGATTTCTGAGACTGATGTCTACTCTTGAAAGAATAAATACTAATAATGGTTCAACAGCTTATTTTTTTATCAGTTGAAAATGCACCCGTTATTCTTCCGAAATTTGCCGAAGATCCTAATTCAGAACTTTGGTTCTAGTTCTTACACAATGTTGATGCCATTTCCAAAATGGAGGGGAAGCCGCATGTGAATTTTGCGCATGTATAAGAATTTGGAAGAGAAAGAAATCCAAGTTATTTCCGCCCAAAGTGAAAGAATTGGAGAGGAAAAGTGCTAACGATGGTACAGCCTTCCCTTGTTTTACGAGCTTAATTCGTTCCACGAAAACTGTTCGTCAGGCGAAAACTCGTAAAACAAAGATTATTTTCCAATTACATCCTATGTAAAATTTTTAATTGATTCCGAAGGCCAAAATAAAAAAAATTCTACCACAGTTTACTTAAAAACAATACCGAATGATGACAAATTGGGAAAAAAACATCATTAATGTATTTAAATGACATTCTTAGTCATATGATGTCTTACTCTATATATTAGCGGTATTATGCTATGATATCTAAGCCTATGTTAGCCTAAGATAGGTTAAATTCTTCGACCGCTCGCCTTTCTCCAATCTTTGACTAATATGCATTTACTTCCTGGGCTACACATAAAACCCTTCTCTCTTTTTTCACTTTACCACTTTCAATAACTGAAAGGCCGGCACGGGCATGATTCACAAAAATATATCTTGATTTAAAAGATAAAAATGCACACCACTCAGCGAACCAAATTTCACATAGAACGGCAACGCGCGTACTGAGACCGAGATGATAATTCTTATTCGGAACAGCGCATTTATTCGATATTTGAGAAAAAGGACTTTCCCAAGTGTTAGTGTTGCTGCTATGCTTGAACAAGTTTCGCTTAATTTACTTATATCTTTTTGTAAAAAACTTAAAATTGTGTTTTTGGTAGCATACAGTGGAGACATTACCTAAGTTCTAGCCACCTGTGGTTCAGAAACATCTAGTGTGAAATGCCTCCATACTTAAGCTTACCTGGTCAGAGAGGTGGATTATGTTTAATGTGACTGAAAGACAGTGAAATGCCCTCATACTGAAAAAGTAAATAAATAAATAAAATATCCAATACCCTGTCTTTTATTCAATTTTACTTTTTCTTGAATGCTGATATTTGCTTTACCTGCTTCACACTAAGATTTAAATAGGATTAAGGATTTTGTGGTTTTAAACTATAATAAACAAGCTGTATACATTATTTGTCTTACAAAATTTCGCAAATAATTCAAAACTGGTTATCAGGAGAATTTTGCCTTTTAAATAATATAATTGTTTTTAGCATTCAGTGGTTTTTTATTGTTCAGTTTTACAATTCTTTTCAGATCTGAATAATTTGGATATTGTAACAGTGTTGCCTTTCCAAAACTTAAAATATCTGTAGAATCAGAAAGAAAAATCTGTAGAATTATCTGTTAAAGGAATATTTAAGCTCAAAATTCCATTTTATATATGTAAATTTAGGAAAAACTAAACACAGTTATTTTACTCGCTTTACTAAAGAAATAAATCAGTTTTTTATGATAATAATTATTTATTAATGGAAAAAGTAATACCTCTGTTAGGAATATATAATGCAACTAGGTATGGCAATAAAACTAAATGGCTCAACCCTAAATGAAAAAATGTAAATCGATAAAATATTTTTATGAATACATATGATGAAAAAAGGTAAATGAAAAATTTAATTTCCTCTAATCTACTACAACGTGATTTAGGACGATACTTAATGATTATATTTCTCTCCTGCCTTGATCGCTCTCTTCAACAGTGACTTTATTGCATTAAAATTATAACGATATGCAATCTTTATGAATTGTTTTGTTAATATTAAACCTGCATTAAGGAGCATTACTAAGACATAACTAAGAGTAAAGTGTTTACGATAGTCGTAGGTAGGTGTCGTAGTGATGGCAACAAAAAAATAGTTTTTTAAATATCTCAAACAAAACATTATATGGAAAATGTTTCAAACATAGGTTGTAGAAAATGAAATTTCCTACAACTCTTATTCCAAGACATTTTTACATTCATCAAATATTAAAGCAAATATTTCAAACAAATCTGATGTGGCCACCACATTACATTCTCCATGACTAATATTTCTGAAAATTCCAAACAAGTTAATGATAATGAATTTTTTAAGGAACTGCAAGAAATTTTAAAGGATTTACAAAGAACACAAATAGATTGATACCATAGCCTTCTGATACTGGATATAGCCAGGAATCTCCAACTATTAAGAAAATCAAAAGGAGCGTTAGTAAGACGTAACTAGCATCAATTGTTAACAATAGTCACGAGAAGGTTATGTGGTTGTGGCAGCTAAAAAATATGGTTTTTAAAAATGTTTTGAAAAAATGTAATACATTCAATTTCCTGCAACATTTATATACCCATAGATATAAAATTTACAAAAATATGACGGTTTATATTTATCAAAGCTATCACTTTGTTAAAACCTAATGCAACAATGCATTTAATATTGACTACACATACACATAACATTTAAAAGATGAAAGTAATCAATTAAAATATTTTTTAGCACTTAGTATATACCTAATCATTCCGGAGGTAAAATAGTCCCCCAATCGGATCTCCGAATGGGGACTGCTCTAGGGGATGCACAGAGAAAATGGAACATTAATAAGAAAGCAAGTAGTGAGAAATTAAGAATAGGCACATGGAATGTTAGGACTATGAATTCAGGGGGTAAACTAGAGAACTTAAAAAGGGAAATGAGAAGGAATAAGGTAGGTATAGTAGATCTTAGTGAAGTTCAGTGGGAAGGAGAAGGCGAGATAAATTCAGACGAATTTAATATTACTTACTAGGGAGGAGAGAAAAAGGAAAGGGGAGTGGGGATTATAATGGGAAAAGAGATAGCTGAAAGAATTAGCAAGGTAGTGACAGTTAATGATAGATTAATTGCCGTAAAACTTCAGATGGAGTTAGTGGAAATGCTTATAATTCAAGTGTATATGCCAACAACTAATGCTGGCGACGACGAAGTAGATGAAATGTATGAACAGGTTATGGAGATATTGGAGGAGGAGGGAAATGGAAGGATCACCACCATAGTAATGGGAGACTGGAACAGTGTAGTCGGAGAGGGACAGGAAGATAACATAGTGGGAAAATATGGACTAGGGAAGAGAAATGAAAGAGGGGAGAAACTTGTGGAATTCTGCCATAGAAATAGATTAATTGTAACTAACACATGGTTTAAGCATCACCAGCAGAGACTTTGCACATGGAGAAGCCTACAAGACCAGAGACGATACCAGATAGGTTACATACTAGTCAATGAAAGATTTAGAAATAGCATTAAAAATGTGAAAACACTACCAGGGGCAGATATCAATTCCGACCACAACCTTTTGGTGGCAAATACACAATGTAGACTGAAGAGCGTTAAGAGAAACATAAGAGTTAACAAAAAATTGAACTTAGAGGAACTCCTTAAAAACAAGGAGGCTATCATGACTGAGCTTGAGGAAAGGTTGGGGGAGAGAGCTGAAGAAAATTGGAAGAATGTAGATGAGGAGTGGAGATACATCCATAGCAACATTAAAGATGTAATGGAAAAGAAGGTAGGAAAGATAACGGGTGAAAGAAACAAAAAACCCTGGATCACAGCAGCCATGCTGCAAAAAATGGAAGAGCGGAGAAAGTGGAAGAACATAAACACTGAAGAAGGCCAAAGAAAGTACAAGGAGTTAAATAATGCTTTAAGAAGGGAAACAGATAAAGCCAGAGAACAGTGGATAAATGAGAAATGTGAGGAGATTGTCGAATGTGAAAGAATTTGTAGAACAGACCTCATGTATAGCAAAGCAAGGGAACTATTCAAGAAAAAGGCTAGAAAGATAGGACGTAAAGGAATCATGAACAAAAGTGGTAAAATAGTATCAGAGCCAGACAATGTAAAGAATATCTGGAAAGAATACATTGAGGTGGTGTATGACAAAGAAGGAAAACCAAGAAATATTGAATTAAATGAAAAAGAGGATGTGGAAAAAGATCAGCTAGGACCATGTATCCTCAAGTCTGAAGTTAAAAGAGCAATTGATGACATGAAAAGAAGGAAGGCTGTTGGGAGTGATGATATACCCATGGACGTTCTTAAGGTTTTGGGGTCTAAAGAAGTTAAGCAACTAACAAAATTTTTTAACCAAGTACACGATACTGGCATATGGCCTGAAGATTTTTTAGATGTTGTTATGGTACCACTGGAGAAAAAGAACAATGCAAAATGTTGTAAGGATTACAGAACTATTAGTTTAATTTTTCATACAGCTAAAGTTCTAACCAGAATAATAACCAAAAGAATTGAATGTAAAATAGAAAAGGAGCTGTAAGATAATCAGTTTGGTTTCAGAAGAGGAAGAGGGACTAGAGATGCTATAGGATGTATGAGGATGATGATAGAAAGAGCACTAGAAGTCAATAAAGTCATGTATTTCTGTTTTGTAGATTGGGAGAAAGCTTTTGACCGAGTGAAATGGGATAAAATGCTGGGTATTTTAAACAAAATAGGAATAGATTGGAAAGATAAAAGACTGCTTAAAAACCTTTACTTTGATCAAAAGATTAGAGTCAGGGTTGAAGGAGAAGAAACAGAAAGTACTTCAATAGGAAGGGGAGTGAGGCAGGGGTGTCCTATTTCACCAGCGATATTTAATATTTATGCAGAAACAATAACAGAAGAAGCGTTGATGGAAGAGAAAGGATTTAAGATAGGAGGTGAAAGTATGACCACCATTAAATATGCAGATGATCAGAGATTAATAGCAGAAGACGAGAAAGAACTTCAGAGGATGACAGACAGACTAGCGGAGGTTGGCCAACAATATGAAGATCAATGCCAAAAAAATGAAAGTCATGGGGGTTTTAAAGGAACATAAAGTATTAAATATAATGGTAAATGGCCAAAAATTGGAACAAGTAAATAGTTTCAAATATCTTGGCAGTATTTTAGCGCAGGATGGAAGTAGTACACTGGACATCAGAAGTAGGATTGCAATGGCAAAAGCAACATTTAATGAGAAGAAGGAGCTTCTCACAAGCAAGAAAATAAATTTAGAAACAAGGAAGAAATTAGTTAAATGCTACATATGGAGCATAGCTCTTTATGGTGCAGAGATTTGGACGGTAACGAGAAAGGAGGAAAAATATTTAGAAAGTTTTGAGATGTGGGTATGGAGGAGGATGATGATAGTGAAATGGACAGAGAGGAAGAGGAATGAAGAAGTATTAGAAATGGTGGGAGAAGAAAGGATGCTAATAAAAACAATCAGGAAAAGAAAAGCAAATTGGATAGGGCACATATTGAGAAGACAGTGTTTACAAAGGACGATCTTAGAAGGAAAAATTAGTGGAAGAAGAGGAAGAGGGAGAAAAAGAATAGGAATATTAGATAATATTAAGCAGGGATATAATACTTATAGAGGTATAAAAGAGGCTTCTAGAGAGAGAGAGAGAAATGGAGGTAGCAATTCAGTTAAAACCTGTCTTCGGACAGAAGCATGATGATGATGATGATATACCTAATCATACTTATATTTCAAAGTCAAATAAAAACCTTAATTTTCCTTTTATATTGTGTAGCCTAGCCTCCCCATACTTGTAATAGATGAATTAAAAGTGTAATTATTTCTATGATAACCTGGATGACATGGAACAAAAGAGCTTATTGAGTGAGCAGGGATGGATGGAGGGAGAGAGAGAGGGGGAGAGGGAAGCAGGAGGTGGGAGGAGGAGTGAGGTGAGAGAGGGAAACAGAGTGAGGGGGAGAGGGAGGAAGTGAGAGGAAGAGGGCAGGAGAAGGAGAGAGAAGGGAGAGAGAGGGAGAGGGAGACAGAGTGGTAGGTAGGTGTGGAGGGAGTGGGAGGAAGATGGAGGGAGCGGAAGGGAAGTATAGGGAGGGACGAAGAGAGTGTATGGGAGGGGGGTAGGCAGGGGGAGGGAGGAAGGTGGAGAGAGGAAGGGAGAGAGGAAGGGAGAGAGGGAGGGGGATGGGAGAAAGAGAGGGAGAGAGAGAGAGAAGGGGAAATAGGAAGGAAGGTAGAGGGAGGAAGGGAGACAGAGGGAGAGGGAGGGTAAGAAGGCAGAAGTTGGGGAGGGAGGGGGAGAGAGAGAGACGAAGGAAGGGAGAGTGAGTTAGAGAGGAATAGAGAGAGAGGAAGAGGGATGGCAGGAGGGGAAAAAAGAGAGGAGGAGAGTAAGGAATGGAGATAGGGGGAGAGGGAAAGGGGGAGGGAGAGATGGAGGGGGTGGGAGGGAAGAAGATCGAGAGAGGGAGTGGGGCGGAGAGGGAGGGAGGGAGAGGTAAAGAGCGAGGGAGGGAGGTTGAGGGGAAGAGGAGGGAGAGTGGGAGGGACAAGAGGGAGAGAGGGAGGGAGAGGAAGTTTGGGGGAGGGAGAGAGGGAGGAAGGGAGTGGGAGAGGGAGAGGAGGGTGAGGTAGTGAGGGAGGGAACGAGAGGGAGAGAATGCGAGGGGGAGGGGAAAGAGGGATGGAGGAAGTGAAAGGGAGGGAGAGATAGAGGGTGAAAGAGGGAGGGAGGGAGAGGAATGGAGGGAGAGGAATGGAGGGAGAGGGGGAGAGGAGGAAGGGCAGAGAGAGATAGAGGGAGGGAGATGGAGGGAAGGGGATGGAGATAGGAAGGGGGATGGAGAGAGGTGGAAGGGAGAGAGAGTTCAAGGTGGGAGGGAGATAGAGGGATGGAGGAAGGGAAAGGAAGGGAGAGATAGAGGGTGGATGAAGGAGGGAGTTAGAAGAGGGAGATGGAGGGAGTGAGAGAGGAAGGGGAGGGAGAGACATGGAGAGAGGGAGAGGGATGGAGATAGATAGATAGATAGATAATCGTCTTTATTCGGGCGAAATTTAGACCAAAAGGTCCATTCCAGAGGGGGAGAGAGAGATGGAGGGAGGGGAGGGAGATGAGGGTTTGGGAGGGCAAGGAATGGCGTGGGAGGGGGAGGGAGGGCTAGGGAGGTTGGGGGAGGGTCTCCACGCACTCCCTATACCCCTCCCTCTCTCTCTCCCCTACTTCTCCCTCCCTCCCCCTTCCAATCTCCCACTCCCTCTTCCTCCCCTTTCCCTCCCTTCCTCTTCCTACCTCTCACTCTCTCCCACCCTCTCACTCCCTCTCTTTCCTGCGCTCCCTCTCTCTCCCTCTATCTCCCTCCCTCTCACTCCATCTCCCTCTCCCTACCTCTCCCCTTCCTCACCCTCCCTATCTCCTCTCTCTCCCCGTTCCCCACTCTCTCCTCCTTCCACTCACCCTTCCTTCCACCCTCCTACTCCCCCTCCCTCCCAATTCCTAC
The DNA here is from genome assembly GCA_028673005.1 of Tanypteryx hageni. Taxonomy (NCBI): domain Eukaryota; kingdom Metazoa; phylum Arthropoda; class Insecta; order Odonata; family Petaluridae; genus Tanypteryx; species Tanypteryx hageni. Next base: position 12,847,308 of record CM054116.1, on the reverse strand, counting down.
CCTGCCCTTCCTCTCCCTACCTCTCTCTCCATCCCTACATTCCCCCCTCTCTTCCTCTCTCTCCCATTCATTATCTCTTCCTCACACTCTCCTTCCCTCTCTCCTCCTTTCTCCCTCCCTCTCCCTCCCCCTATCTTCCTCCCTCCATCCCTTTCCCTCCCTCCCTCCCCTCCAATTCTCCCTTCCCCTCACTCCCTCTCTCCCTTCATCTATCTTCCACCCTCCCCCTCCTCTCTTCCTTCCTCTACCTCTTTCCCTCTCTCCCTCCCCCAACCTTCCTCACCCTCAATCCCTCTCCGCCCTTCTCCCTTCCTCCCTCCGTCCCTCTGCCTTCCCCTCCCTGTACCTCTCCCTCTCTCTCTCTCCCGCTCCATGCCTCCTTCTTTACCTCTCCCTCCCTTCCTCTCCTCCCCTCTCTCCATCTTCCTCCATCCCCCTCCATCACTCCCTCTCCATCCATCCCCTCCCTCTTTCCGCCTCTCTCTCCCTCCCCATCTCTTTTCCTTACTCTCCTCCCTCCCTCTCTTACTACCCCACTCTCTCCCTCACTCTTTCCTTCCCTCTCTCCATCCCTCTCACTCTCACCTCCTTCCTCTCTCTCTTCCTCCCTCCCTCTCACCCTCCCTTCCTTCCTCTTTCCCACTCCCCTCCTGTTTCCCTCTCCCTCCCCCTTTTTTTCTTCCTCCCACCCTCCTCACCCTCACTCTCCCATCCTACCCCTCACTCTCTCCCTCCCTATCTCTCCCTCTCTCCCCCTCTCTTCCCCTTCCCCTCTTCCTTCGTCCCTCTCTCCCTCCCCCTCGCTCTGTCTCCCTCCTCCCTCCCACTTATCTTCCCCAGACTCCTCTCTAATTTCCCATTCCTCCCTCTCCCTCCCACCCTCTCTCCTCTCTTCCTCACTCTCTCCCTCCCTCCCACTCCCCCTTGCTCACTCCCCCTGCCTCCCCCCCCTGCCTCTCTCCTTCCCTCTCCCTCACCCTCGCTCTCTCTTCCTCCCTCTCTCCCCCTCCCTTCCTCTCTCCCTTTCCGTCCCTCTCCCTACCTACCTCCCTCTCTCCCCCTCAGTCACTCTCCTTCCCATCAAATTCCCATCGCAATGGAAACTCGCCATAGTCCGTCCCATACCTAAGAAAAGTCTTACTTCTGACATAACCGACTTTCGGCCCATCAGTTTACTTCCTGTATTATCAAAGGCATTTGAAAAGGTTTTACATGAACAAATCACATATTTTCTAATTAGTAATAATATCCTCGATTCTCTACAATTAGGATTCCGAAAATCACACAGCACTACCACAGCACTCCTCAAAATCACTGACGATATCAGATTAGCAATGGACAAAAGAGAAGTCACTATTATGACTCTTCTTGACTTTAGTAAAGCTTTTGACTCTGTAGATGTAAACATACTTCTAACCAAACTGCGCCTCATGAACTTCTCCTCAGATTCCCTAAACTTAATTAGTTCTTACCTGAATGATCGCTATCAAAAGGTCGTAACTGACAATCATTCCTCAAGATGGATTAAAGTGTCACGTGGCGTACCACAAGGTTCCACCCTCGGGCCACTGCTCTTCTCTCTGTACATTAATGATATATCTTCTCAGCTTGCTCACTGTAAATACCACCTTTATGCTGATGATCTCCAAATCTATATGCACTCTCGCTCTATTGATCTCCATCTTATCATTGATAAAATGAACCATGACCTCACTTCTTTATCCAAATGGAGCAATGTAAATTTCCTCAAAATTAATCCTTTAAAAAGTCAGTCTATTATTATTGGGTATCCCAAACTTCTCTCGTCACTAAACTTCTCAGAACTTCCCCCAATTCTGCTCAATAACTCTGTCATTCGTTTCCAAAAAACTGCAACCAATCTCGGGTTAGTATTCAATGACACATTGACCTGGACTGATCATATAACTAAAATATGTAATACTGTTAACAGTTCACTTCACTCACTTAAAAGAATTAAAAGCATTACCCATTTCTCCCTTCGCAAGCGACTTATCACCGCTCTTGTCCTTCCTCACCTTGATTACTGCGATACGGTCTATCAAGATCTATCTAACGAGCTATCTCTAAAATTGCAGCGTGCACAAAATTCCTGCGTAAGATTCATTTGTGATCTCCAAAAGAGAGACCATGTCACTCAACCTCTATATACGTTAGGCTGGCTTCGCACTGAAGCTCGTAGACGTCTTCACCTCCTCTCGTTATTTTACCGAATTATAACTCTTCAAAACCCGCAGTATCTGAACTCCAAATTTTCCCAAATGAACTCTGTACACAACGCCAACACTAGGGGCACCAATCTCTTCCAGATCCCACATCACAGGACGGAAATTTATAATAAATCCTTCCATGTTACAGCTTGTAGACTTTGGAACGCCCTACCTACTGACCTCCAAAACGCAACATCTCTCCACATATTCAAACATAAATACTTTAAATTGCTGTTCTCTGCCCAAAATTCAGGTCAGCTTTAACATTTTCTTCTTACCAATTGCAAGACGGCTTCCTTCACTCTTCCTTACTTAATTAACATTAATTATTTTTTTTGCAGGTTATCGAGTTCGCAAAGTGTACGCCTCCTTCGACTGTTACCTTTTCATTGTCTAGTGTCTACTATGTTATAGTGTTTATGACGGTATACAACGATGCTGTATATACGACGACTTACTGTACATACTCCTTTCTATTTAATATTGTATTACTATATCATTATATGTACACTATCTAGGGTTTTCGCAGGTTTTTCACACCCCCCTTCTCAGTGGGTGTTTTCCTGCGTGGGTTTTACTAGGGAGGACATGCCTGTTTTACCTAGGTTTTCCCCACAATCTCTAATCTGTCTTCAATTTTATATATATATATTTTTTTTTACTCTGTATGATTTAGGTATATACTGTTTATGTTATGCGTATTGTATATATATATATATCTTACTTTACCATTTTTTTATATTTTTTATATTGACGAAGGGTTAAATGTAAGAATGGACCTTATGGTCTAAATTTCGCCCGAATAAAGACGATTATCTATCTATCTATCTATCTTCCCTATCTGTCTCATTCCCCATCCCTCTCCTTCTTCCTTCCCCCTCCCTCCAATTCCCTTCCTCTTTCCTCCTATCTCTTCCTCCCTCCCTTTCTCACTCCATTTATCCCTCCTCCCCCCTCTCTCCCTCCCTCCCTCGCGGTCCCTCTCCTTCCCTCTCTCTCTCTCTCCCCTTCACTACATCCATCCCTCTCCTCCCCTCTCTCTGTACCTCCCTCCCCTCCCCCTCACTCTCTCCCCCTCACTCTCTCCCCCTCCCTCCCTACCCCTCTCTTCCGCCCTCTCCCTCCCCATTTTTCTCTACATCCTTCTCCTTCCCTCTCACTCCATCTCCCTCTCTCCCTCACTACCTCTCTCTCCTTCCCTCCCACTCCTTCCCTACCTCCCTCCCTCCATCATCCTCTCTCCCACCCACTCCATCCCTCTCTCTCCCTCCCTTTCCCTATCTCCCCCTCCCTCTCCCTTCCTCCCTCCCTCTCTCCCCCTCAGTCACTCCCTCTCACTTTCCCTCCCTAATCCTCATCACTCCTTCCCCATTCCTCCACCTCCTCCCTATCTCTCTCTCCCTCCTTCACCCCCTCACTCTGCTTCCCTCTCTTACTCCTTAAGTACCTCCCTCCCTCTCTCCCTCACCATCCGCCCTCACTCTCGCCCCTTCCCTCTCACCCCCTCCCTCTCTCCCCATCTCTCTCTCTCCTTCCCTCTCTCTCTCCCTCCCTCTCTTGCTCCCTCTCGCTTTTTCCCTCTCTCCCTCTCACTCCCTCTCCGTCCCTTTTCCTATCTCCTCCTCCCTCCCTCACTCCCTCCCTCACTCCCTCCCTTTCTTCTTCCTCCCTCGCCCTCCCACTCCCCCTCTCGCCCATTCATCCCCCTCCCTACCTCTCTCTGCCCCTCGCTCTCTCTCTCCATCCCATTCTCTCCCTCACTCCAACCCATTCTATCCTTCTCTCCATCCCACTCTCTCACTCTTTCCCCTCTATCTCTCCCTCCCCTTCTCTCTAATACTAGAGGCAAAAATAACCTCCTTATTTCTCATCACAGGACGAACATCTACAATAAATCCTTTCAAGTCTCCTGTTGCCGACTCTGGAATAACTTAGATGAGAATTTTAAAACATCTCTCTCTTTAAACTCATTCAAACGCACCTGTGTCACTCACTTTCTAAAATAACAAAGTAATCCTTAATAAAGGCGCCCGGGAGTCCGTAGCGCTCCCGCTTGGCGCGGCCAAGGTTCAAGTCCAAACACACAAAACAAAAATCCCACTACAGCATCCTAACATTTAGAGGGCCCCCATATATTTTCGTCGCTTGAGAACCATTTACGACAGCATGTGTAAACTTACAGGAGAAGTGAGGGAGAAGAAGGCGCAGCAATTTAAGAGAACGGGAGGAAGAGAGAGAAAAGATGAATGGGATTGTGAGGATGAGAATAGGAAGAAGGAAGATATATAGAAAATGGGATCAAGAGAATGAGAATGGGAGGGAAGAAGTGAGAGAGAGAGAAAATGGGAGAGAAAGGATGAGAATGGGAAGGAGAAAGTGAGAGAACGTGGAAGAATTGGATCGGGAGGATGAGAATTTGAGGAAGGAAGAAAGAAAGAATGGGAGTGAGAGAGCGAGGGAGATTGGGATCGGGAGAATGAGAATGAGAGGGATTTCTCGGTCCCCTCTCCAATTCTCTCCTTTCTCTCCAATTCTCTCTCCCCATCCCACTCTGACTCCCCTCTACCATTTTCTTTATTGTCACCAACCCTTCGCTTTTCTCCCATTCTTTCTTTTCTTTCCAATTCCCCCCGCGTTCTCACTTTTATCTATCCCCTTCCCTTTCTCTCTTCCTTCTCCCATTCTCTCTCTCCCTCCCGTTCTCTCTCTCTCTGCCTCCCGTTCTCTCTCTCTCCCGTTCTCTCTCTCCCTCCCGTTCTCTCTCCCCTCTCTTTCTCTCCTTTTCTTTCTCCAGACTCCCAATCCCATTCCCGTTCTCTCTCCGCCACCAATTCCCCCTCTTTCCTCCCGTTCTCTCTCCACACGCCGTTTCTGTCCTTACCCTTCTCTCTCCACCTACTTATTCTTCCTTCCCTCTACATTTCTCTCTCCCCCATTCCCATCCTCCCTCCATTCTCCTTTTCGCTCTCCCCCCTACTTTGTTAAATGTAAGAGTGAACCTTATGGTCTAAATTTCTCCCGAATAAAGGCATCTATCTATCTATCTGGTTTATTTTTATCCACCCAAACCCTCCCGTTCTCTCCCCTTTTTCGTTCTCTTACCTAATCTCTCTCCTATGTTCAATTCTCTCTCAACAGTGTGGGCGCGTGTGTAATCAAGAAGTGGGTCCCCCCTCCCCTCTCCTCACGTCTTATATGTCTAAAAAAAATCTAATTTGGCCACCACATGTTTTTCTCCATACCTAAAATATTTCTAAAAATTCCAAATAGGTTAAATGATAATCAATATTATAAGTAACTGCGAGAAAGATTCAAAGACAATACAAAGAACAGAAATATACTCATAACGTATCCTTCTGATATTGGATTTAGCGACTAAGCTCTAACAATTAAGAAAATAACAAGTAATAATAAGTATAAAGATGAATTTTTATGAATAACTTTTATATATGTTATTTTCAATAACTTAGGTTAATTACTTAAATTATTTATATTGAACTAGTTTGAAGCACTTATATATTCATTCAGCATTTGTATATTCATACTTAATTCAGTAAAAACTTACTAATGCTTGTCGCGGGTGTATATTCACAAATTTTCTCGTTTTCCATATAATCCAATGAAATCATACTATAATGGAGCAAGCGTGAGTGTGTCTCTCCGGATTCTGATTAACAGTCGAGAAGCGACATTCCCGCCTTTGGCGACAAGGAATCGTAATTTTAAAATAATAATTTGATGTATTTGTTTCTGAATTGAATCAATTTTGCATGAATTTCTAAGTCAGATGACTCTCTTAGAACATATCCTTACGATGCATCGTCTTTGCAAAATCGAAAATATATCGTACGATTGGAGGAGACGAATGAAAATTACCGCTACAGAGGATTTCCACAGGCCATCTGACAACAAACTAACACTAAATTAATGAAGTCAGATACAGAGATTTGAATTGATGAATATTTGAAGGACTTTTGGGACATTTTCTGAGAAAGATGCGTGTCTTTAATCTTTAGCTAAAAGATAAAAAATATTAATTCAATTTATTTTATGAAATCACGTTTGGCATGCACTAAAAAGTAAATAAATCGCTATTTCTATTATGATCTTAAAATCTAGTTAAAACTCATTGCAGTTTATGTAAATATTTTGTTCATAGTACTACACATATTTCCTTTGATGGTAAATTGACTTAATTCACATTTTATTCTGTTTTTACGCCTTAATATGAATAAAATAATTCTATTATTAAGTTAAATTCTCTACGTTTTAAATAACATAATTTGCAAAAATATTTCAAGTAAATTTCTGCAAATTATTTATGCATTATATCTTAGTATTTCGATTTTCCTCTTATTTTAGGAATTATTTGGATTTCGACTCTCTGATAATAGTTATTTAAACAATATAATTTAAACAGATATAACTGTCAAAAACAGTGTTTTGATTGTGCACAAAAGCCAAACCAGATCATAGTAATTATTACTGATTTTCATATCGAAATCAATTATATTTTGAATACGTTTAAGTTGCTTTCATCGGAGAGAGAGGCCAAGGGAGAGATAGGTAGTAAGAGACCAAATTAAATGCCTCATAAATTAAAAATTGCTTTGAGCATATAAGAATTGTATAGCGTAATGTATTTCTTTGCCGTACAATTTCTATTCGCCCAAAACTATTTTTACTCTCTGGAACACTCAACTATGTGAATTTTATATTATTGTTTAATTTTTAGTGTATATACAAGTTGATTTCATTAGTTTTTTATTTTAACTTAATACTCAATTCACGCATACCCGTCATATTTGACAGGCAATTACGCTAGACTTTTGATCATTGTCTTCACAAATCACTGGATATTTCTAGGTCACTGATATATTTCGTAGGACTCACGAAGAAGTATCCCGAATAAATATTCAAATCTCTGTGTAGAAATACAAATGAATAGCTAATGAAGGCTGGAAAACATAAAAACAATATTTCTAAATACAATTATTGCATCAAGCAAGTATCATTGACACGAAAATATTTAACGTAGTCTCTAATAAGTACCTTCAAAGTTCACTGAATAATGGGTCGAGTGAATAAAAAATAAGCAAATGCTTATGCTTAAGATTTCTATCACTTTTTAAGCAAATGCTTGATTTGGGGGAAAAATAGCATTTGCTTTTACTAGAAAGAATAAGCATTTGCTTATTTTTAGGATTTTTCTTTTTTATGACTTTTATTTAAATTTCTTTAAATAAAGCCAATTTTCAGAAAATAATTATGGGTGTTTAAAATTGCATTTTGGGCTCAAAAACACCGCTTAAATATAACTTCTTCTGTAATTTTGGATTTTTTCCAGAGGTTTTACCCAATGACTATCTTCATGTTCTAATTTCAGATCTGTAGCACTTCTGGAAGTACCTTAGGTTTTTATATGATATATGTACAGTATATATATATATATATATATATATATATATATATATATATATATGTATATATATCATCATAGGTAGTCTGTCCGTAGACAGGTCGATGATTATTCATGGTTAAACCTGGTTCTCCATATACTCCTATTTTCCGCTACCCTCTTCATGTCATAACTCTCTTTCCCTTTCAAATCGTCTATCAGCTGAAACCTTTTCCTACCTCTTTCCCTTTTTCTATCTAGTTTTTCTTCTAACACGTCTTTAATCATACTCTCTCTCCTCAGGTAATGTCCAACCCAGTTTACCTTCCTCTTTCTAATAGTCTGTATAATCAGTCGCTTCTCTCCTACTCTTCGAAGCACTTCATCGCTTTTCATCGTATCTGTCCATTTTATCTTCAGCATTCTCCTCCAAGTCCACATTTCAAAGCTTTCCAAGTATTTGATGTCATTTTTCTTTAGCGTCCATGTTTCTTCCGCGTACAAAACTATACTCCACACAAAGCATTCTATGAACTTCATGCGGATATCTTCCCTTATATTCCCCCTAAGTAGGTGTTTCTATCTCCTGAAAGCCGCTCTTGCTTTTCCTATTCTAATTCTGATATTATCCTTACATTTTCCTTCTCTTGTTATGATGCTTCCAAGGTATTTACAGTCTGAAACTTGTTCTAAAGGTTTTTGTCCAATACTTATGTTCAGATTCACCTCCTCGCCCGATATTCGAATGACCTTGTATTTTTCTGTATTTATTACCATTTTCTGGAGTACCTTTCTTGTACTTGATGCTAGAGATGCTACAGAGGTAGTTAGAATCATATCAGAAAGGGCAATAGAGTACAGTCAAGATACCTTCGTATGTTTCGTACATTGGCAGAAGGCCTTTGATATAGTAAATTAGGTAATGTTGATGAAGATATTAAAAGATATGGGTGTGGACTGGGAAGACAGGAGACTGATCGGGAATCTATATGTAAATCAAGTTGTAAAGGTTAGGTTGGAGAATGCGGACACCTGCGGAGTAAATATCGGCAGAGGAGTAAGACAGGGCTGCTGCCTATCACCGACCCTATTCAATATATATGGAGAAAGTCTAATGCAAGAAGCGTTAGAAGGCACAGAAGATCTCAAAATTGGAGGAAGAATTTTAAGAACAGTAAAATACGCAAATGATCAAGTACTTCTAGCAAGAAAGGTGCAAATAAATAAATGTTTTCACTTTCAAAAGTAAGGTATAGGTATTATTTCATTATTCTTCTGTTTCGGTAATATTTTATTCCTTTTTTTGCCGACGCGTAAAAAATGTCCAGCACAGTAGTTTCAGAAATCTGGCAACGCTGCCTGCACCCTATGTCCCGCGTTTTACGTAGGCCTCACCAGCAGCTCGTTAAACATCCGTATGAACGGCCACTGGAATAGCGTTCATTTCAGACGCCCCCTCCCAGTTGCATCACCCGCCAATGCCCACAATGTCTCCTTCAATAGTTGCTACAATGTAAGGGCTATTCGTGCCTTACCCGATGACACTCCTGCCCCCTTCTCCGGCAATGGGAATTAACACACATCTTTTTGACTCTTTCCTCTCCCCTGGCCTTAACCTCCGCTAACCATATTAGCCATCCTACAATGCCCACAATGTCTCCTGTAGTTACAATGTAGTTATTCCCGTTTTACCTTAAAACACCCCCTCCCTAAATAAATAAATTGTTTCCTTTTTTCAATTAAATTATTTTGTAAAATTTGTAATTTTTGTAAAAATAAATTTTAGATACTTTAAATACCTTTTTCGATCTTAAAAATTAATGTTTATGTATAATTGCATTTCATTTTAATTTATACAAAATAAATGACTGACTCAGAAATAATATCTTTATTTTTCACGATTTTTTGCTACAGATTTGTGTCTCGAGGACCAGACAGTTAAAAAATATGGGTCGGGTCGGACAAGTAGACCTTCTGTGCGGGTGCGGGTTAATATTCTGCGGGTACGGGTCGGATACGGGTGGAAAATATCATACCCGTGCAGGGCTCTAGTTCGAACTAGTTCGGACAAATGATGGCGCCACTCTAACGGGGAACGAGAGAGATAGATCGCGTTCGAAATGGTAGGTCGAGCAAATTTTAGGGGACGGTGTCTCGCTGTCTGAGAGCGTTTTTAATTAATCAATGGGGGCTGCAGGAACGGCACAAGCACGAAGAACTTAGTTTCCCGCGAACAATTTCAAACCGTTACTCGTGAGTACTCCGCGCAGCGAAATAGTCCATTGAAAAACAATGTTTACTTCAAAAACAGTTAATTTCCGACGGAAATGACTATCGAAGCGGTAATTATCAGAATAAAATAGATCGGAAAACACTATAGTTATCCGTCAGTTTGAGTTAGGTGCACAAGTAAAATAATACCATGTTGTTACAAACGAAATTGGACGTTTCAAACGAATTTAGTCGTTGCATGTAATCAGCGGTGTGCTGCCAAATACATAACAGGCTCGCTCGTATCGACGCCCCTGACAGTTATGTATCCCACCTGCCATCTAACTGATGACGTTTCTGATGGTCCTGAGTCTGCATTATCTGTTCTTCGAAAGAATATGAAAATATTTCCATATAACCTAGACAATATCGTAAATACAAATTGAATATTTATTTTAAATATTTTAATAACATTAATGATTATTATACTGTATATTTAATACATTTATAACCAGTGGTGTGCTGGTAAATTTTTAACAACAATGAATGCATATAGGTAGGGTTACCACATTTTTAATCTCACTTCCCAGACAAAAGAACACAAAAACCCGGACAAAATCCGGACTTTTAAAATTTAACGTTTTAAGCACAAAAAAGTGTACTGTGGTGTTATATCAATAAAGGATATATAATTAAAGTAAATTGTCGGACGTAAACGTTTTTGTTACTTAAACATTTACGCTTAAAAACAACATAAAATGCAATAATACTTAAAATTTCATGAGTTATTATGACTTGTTATCCGAAACATAATAATTCTGACGGTGCAGACTAAATATGTAAATTATATATATGAATATACAACATTTTATACATATCCTGAATAATACCTATATACAAAAATATAAACTCTAAACCAAAGTTTACCAATTAACTTCGAAATAAAAGTTAAACTGATTATTAAAGAATAATAATATGACACATTTTATTATTATCGTAGTTTGCGGAACGACTTATTTACAAATTTAAAGCAAAATGATCGAGTAAAGCGTCAAAAATGATATTTAACTTCTCACGATATAATTAGGGATAAAACGTTAAAATCATAAACTGCAATACCGACCCAAATTGTGTGGACGAATTCTTGATTGTTACTACTAATTCTAAAAATATTTCTCAAAAATAACATGTGAAACGTACAATAGAAGGAAATAATCAAATTCCGGACAGCTGTTAAAATCCCGCCGGGTCGTCCCCGGACACCCTAAAAAAGAGGACATATCCGGGAAAAACCGGACGCCTGGTAACCCTACATATAGGTAAATAAGTTTTTTATAAATTGTACTGATTTACAACAAAGTGGAGCACAAAATTTTCAAACAATAGTAAAATATTCAATATTCTTTATTGTCAATTCCATATAGCCAATTGATTCCCACAGAATGCTTTCGTTGATTTTTGTCGAACTCTTGTATCTGTTGCCAATCTATGGTCGCGATTCAACCATGATTTGACAAATGGAGTTGCATCCCAATAAATTTACCGTCATTTAATTTCGATATGTGATCTTCTGTCAAACTATTTCTCACCCTCATGCAAATTATGTTTATTAAACTGAAACATCTTTCAGCTTCAGCACTACTGATTGCAATGGTGCTATCTTTTAGCTTTTTGTATAGTTGCAGGAATTGAAACATTGCGTGATTCTAGATTATTATCTACAAAATCCCGAAAATCGCTCAAATCAATTTCATATTTTAAAATTTCATTTAAATGATGCAATTTTTTTCACCAGCTATCCATGGTGAAGTTAGTTCTTCATAAGGCCAAGTAGATGGTTCTAATAAATCTAAATAGTTATAAATGCTTTCATCATTATTACTGTCTGATAAAAGACGGAAATTTGTGTTGAATTATATTTTCTAATAACATATTTCTAGGAAGAGCATTGAATTTATTATTTTTATTAAATGGAATATCTTTAAACTTATCTGACTTAATTAAATCTTCAACTTGAGATTCATGCTTTCCAGTACAAACCTTTAAATTTTCCAAAGCTCTTATGGTGCGTTTGATTAATTTTTGCGCTTTCTGAATGTTAGTTGATCTTGACTGCAGTGCAGTTGAAAGTAATGAAAATTCTTCAAGAATGTCAATCATTAAAGCAAGGTTTTGCAAGAAATTAATGTTAGCTAACCTCTTTGCCAGACCAGAATAAGAAGAAGAACGAGAAAAATGCATATATAACGCAGAATATGAGCGCCATACAGCAGTAGCAGCTCGTAAACTGCATGCCGCCAATCTTGGTCCCAGTACCCGACCAATTTTAATGATGTCAATTTCAATTTCTTTAGCTACAGTTTCTAGCTCGGTTTGATTTTTATTAGATTGTGATAAATACTATAAATTCTATCTAAAAATATTTTAAAATGATTAACTTGTTTTATTTCGGATATTGAATCGTCGAGTGATAATTGCAATCGATGATTTAAACAGTGCCAAATAACGATTTTAGGAAAATCTTCTAACAACTTAGTATCTACTCCAGACTTTCTTCCCGACGTTGCCTTAGCACCATCAGAACAAAATGCGATTAAATTAGCTTTCAAGTATTCGTTGTTAAATCCACACTCATTTAAAGTAGAAAGTAATGTATTAAAAATACACTCAGCTGTGGTTGACACCAATTCTTTTAAAGCGACAAATAACATTACTGGTGCGGAAACGGATTGAACTGCTAGAGTGCTTTTTTTCGAAATTGTAGATGCTTCGGCAATTATGATACATATTTTGGCATTCTCTTCTATAATATTCTTAAATATCTTCATTTTAATTTCTTTTGCGATATGTGCTGCTATTCTTATTGCACTGTATCGTGAATGCAAACAATTGCCTATATCTACGCCATTTTTGTTTTGTAATTCTAATGCCGCCTCAATATCGGATAAAGGCCTGTTACGTTTTACCAAACTGTAAACAGTATTGAAAATTTTTACGGTAACATCAATATTTTCATTATTCAGTTTATGTACTAAATAACAAATTGAGTCATTAGCCGATTCTTTTAACAAATCTTGAATTTTAATATGGGTTTTAGAAACATCGTGTTCCCTAATTTTTTAGAGAAGCTTGCCTAGTACTTTTACTACTGCCATTTGGGGTTACTAAATATGCGCTCCATTCCTTCGACAGATGGACGTGATTTTCTGCTGTCACTCCTAAATGCTGAACTGTTGAAGAATTCTTACATCCTAATTTACCTTCCTTTACTTGAAGCCATTTGTACTGTTCTATAAACACAATTGTTTGTTTTTCGTACCAACAATCCGGGAGGGCAAGATTATCTATTTCTTTCATTGACGAACATGATGGTTTTTCTTCACTGACTGGTCGTTCAACTGGTTCGGTTGGCTTCGACGCTCCACAATGATTTTCGTTACTATCATTATATTCTGTGCCTGTTTTCACCGTCTTCACATTTTAAAAACCTCAATAGATTACTCTGTCGTTTTGACATTTTTGGGATCAGGATCTGAAAAATTATTTATGACTAATTTCAATTTTTTGATGCGATTAATACAGTAGCATTTTGTAAATTAAAAGTACGACTTCTAATTTTAATTATGTTAATTTTAACAAATAATTTCTAACGAATAAGCAAATTTTTATTATTGTTCAACATTTTAACGTCAAAACTTCAGTTAATGATTTCTTTGTACAATTTAAAAAATAACGGAAATTTTGAGCTAAAACACCTTATTTTTCAGCTTACACCCATAACTTCCGTTGTATGAAGAAATCAAGATATCATGACAACACTTTTCCAGAAAAGCATTGCAACTTACTGGAACCTCACTTACAAAAACACTGATTTACTCAGTTTCCATATACAAGCTTATCGCTCAAATGCCCCTCAAAACAGTTCGTTCTGTGGGCGAAAAGCCGAATGTAGTGGAAAAAATATTTCGTGCGCATTTCTGAACATTTGGTTTAATGTATCATTTTATCTATGAACTCCGATGCAATTGTATGACAAATTGCACTGTTTCTTGACAGGAAAATCACGAGTTGGTTACAATGTGTGAGCTTAGAAGGTGAGAAGATAACAAAGTCCCGAAATACTTTTACTCGTGCGTTGAAAGCTGAAGGACATTACTTTGTATTGGGAAGGGGAAGACTGACGAAATTAATAATGAGACACGTAAAGAAATTGCACCTTTCATAATGTTAATGTACTGCGACTTTTCAGGTCGTTCTCAACAAGAAGCGCCAGCGCTTCTTCTCCAGTGCATAGTGTGGGTAGTAATGTTTATGATTTATAAGCTTTTTTAACATTTATAGTTCGACGAGGAGTTGTTTGAGTGACTTCTTTCATCAATGCTGCAGCGTCTCGTTTCCTGAAATATGGAGAAAATGTTGAGCCGAGAAAACGATTTCTTCTTGCGTATGCGATTCCATCCATCTCGCCCGTTTACTATGGGATGCATCGTATCCAAATCGTCAATCCTTGTCGCAGGATTCGAAAATTTTCGTGCTATCTGGGTAGATAATAGTAAATTGTAGTAAAATTGATGAGTTTTGAGTTTTTAATACAGTTGTTTTAATATAATTTATTCAATTGTATATTTTCATACCTTATGTTTATAATCATTGCCGTGTTTAACAACCGGCTCGCAAAATTCTTGAAAATTTAACAGCCGGCTCGCGCGAGCCGGCTCCAGCACACCCCTACATGTAATGCTGAATATATTTTACGACGAAATCGACTTAGCACTGTCAAATGGATACAACAATATTTAATGGAAATTCCCCATTTCTGTTCTTTGTTGGGGAGTTGTGTTCGGATTGTCAAGTTCCGAGATGGTTTTAAGATTATTACGAAATAGTGGGATGGTTTTAAAATTTTTGAGAAGTGGGGGGATGGCATCCCATCCCATCCCGCCTCACTTCGAGCACTGTATATATCAAATATTAAAGAAAATATTTCAAAATAACGGATGTGACAAGAGTAAACACCCACTTCCGGTTGACCGATTTTTACCAAAAACTAATCAACTATTTTTATTTTAACAAAAATGTCAAATAAAAATGTTTTGCATTGACTTGATTAATAGTTTTTGATTTAGAGCACCCACAAAAAAGCTATCACACACGCAGACATCGTCGAGAAAATGGTCAAAACGTGTTCAGGGGACCTCAAAACGGCCTTGCCTTGGTGTTAACAATAGTGGTCGGTAGGTGGCGTGGAATATTAGATATCTCTTAAACAATGCATTATATGGAAAAATGTTTCAAACGAAGGTTGTTGAAAATTAAAGTTTCTGCAACTTTTATTCAGTACATTTTTACATTTAACAAATATTAAAGCAAATATTTCAAAATAACGGATAAGTGACAAGAGTAAACACCCACTTCCGGTTGACCGATTTTTACCAAAATCTAACAGTTCCTATATCTTTTATAAAAAATTTAAGTATAAAGTTTCGCATTGTTTTTGAGTTAGAGCACCCACAAAAAGCTATCACACACACACACATGCACGCACGCACACACATCATCGAGAAATTGGTCAAAACGTGTTCAGGAGACCTCAAAACGTGTATTTCCGTTGAAATCTCGAAGTCGATTTTTTTCATGAATACAATACTTAGACTACGTATATGAAGAAAGTAAAAATAGCTATTGATAAGCATCGATTGGAATATATGAATTCCAAGTTTTTAAAACCATTTTAGAGGTTTGCGCTCACAAGGGTAGTAGTCCATAAGCTGATCACAGTGCCAATACCTCCCACGCAGTTAATGTATTGCTCTACTGCTTCTGGCTTGGTCCTCATGATCCCTCTCCTATTCTTCACCTCCACCATGCGGCTTCCGAATTCAGAGCTGATCATGAGAACAGCTCACCTATCCTTCCACTTGAGAATGCAAATCCCCTTGTCATTCCGGCGATCGATAACCTCACCTTTTTTTATCTTTTGTGATAACACTTCAGTGGGGTTACCTTTCCTGTTGGCTCTTAGAGTGCCAGTACAATATACTTGATCATCTAGGACACAGGGCCCCTCAACCTGGTGTCCGCGGGTGCCATTGCACCCTTCATAGAATTCCTTGACGCCCGCTACGAGGGCTATGGCAAGCCATTTGCTGGGGAAGTGCAGTAAGATTTTCCAGATTCTTCTTCTTTATTATTAATACATTTTGTATTAAAATCAAATATTTATCTGACAAAGAATCAAACCATTATTATCATGTATTATTTTTCTGTGTACCCCCGATTGGTGCCCGCAATCCTTCTCTGAATTCGCAAATGCGCCCTCAAGGCTGAAAAGGTTATAGGCACCTGGTCGAGGAGGTCTTGTGCCAGTTTTACACTATTATAATAATTGTCCATATAAATTGACACCCCTTTATTAGGCTATCCAATAATTTGTGCTTGGCATTATGCACATGTCGCCGACTGCCTACCTCCTTGTCTGCTGCCCCCGAGTATACGTGACATTTTCCCTTTATATAGTGACGGAAAATTTTGCGGCCTCTCCATAAAACCATCGATCCATCAAGGCTAAGCTCTTTGGTGGGAGACACAATGTTAGACATATTTCCATGAAATATGCCTAACAAAGACCTGATTCTATAAAGCCTGTCGTCGGACTTCGGTTCCTTTTCCTCGGGATTTTTAGCGACATGAAGTGCTTGCAAAACCCAAAAGGAACCTATCCAGTCTCATGTGGCCAAAAAAACAGCCTACCCATCTTCCAATAATCATTTAATCGATTCAACCAAATTGTTCCCATGTGATACAGGAGGCCGAGAAACATTTGAACTTCATTTATTGATAAATCCTTCAACACGGTCACTCTTGCTCGAGGGGAATGATTGTTAAAAATAGATTCTTGGCATGCCTGTTCGTTACTTCAACTACAGTTTAATAGAAATTCCCATTTGCAGTGAGGTGAAAATAGTTCCTCGGATTACTCCCAGCTGGAAGAACATTCAACCCAGGGGACCCAGCAAAGGAATAGGGGATTTCAGTGGCGTAACCAGGGAGGGGGGTTTGGGGTTATAACCCTCCCCATGAGCAACGTATACTTAGAATATCCTCTAGAAAAGGTATTGACGCCCTAAGATAATTGCGAGCGTCGGAACGAATAAATAAAATTCATTAGTGTTTTACTTGGCGTCGTACAAGTTAACTTTCTTTAACCTTTAAACGGGCAAGCTTCATTTGTACCGCAACCGGGCAAGTGGGGTCAGATTTGACCCCATATATTTAAATAGTTAGCAACTTAACTAAAGGAGTATGGATTTTAAAAAAAATATTAATAATGAAATGGTTAAGAAATATTACTGTTGCATAACATTTTAAACACTATATTTGTTTATTGTTGATTTTGATAATTAATTTATTTCCTTAAAATAAGGCAAATTTGAATATAAATGGTATGCAAATAATTACAAAATACAATTACAATTTTTATGTAACATGTTTTGCACTTAAAATAATATATATAATCTCCACAATTATACATGTATACTGTAGCTATATAAAATTCTTACTCATTAAATATAGTTAGTTAGTAGTGGGGTCAATAATGACCCCAATCCTACATTTATTATTTATCTTGTTATATGAAACAAATTATAATAATTTTTATTCACATAGTAGGAACTTAGTAGTAAATAGACATACAAAAATCGAGAAGTTACATAAAGTAAAACTTTTCACGATAATAAGCAAAACAACTGAGTGGGGTCAAATATGACCTCGCTTGCTCGTTTAAAGGTTAAAATATGAGTTATGCGATCAGGTCTTCCAAAACTGAACAGGTCTTGTGCACCCATGTGCACGGCACTCCGGCGGACGGAGAGGTAGGGTGGCCGGAGGAGTGCCTCTCTCGGGCTAAGTACTTCGGGCTTTTTTCGGACCTTAAATGTGACCCATGGTATTATTTGCTGAATGTTATGCTTGTTGTGTCTCTCTTTATTAATACCTAGCTCTTCATCTTATTTTCTATAAAGGCTTAGGAGAGAAAGAAATGCAATGTGGGTTGGACAGAAAGGCACTTAGTGGGGAAAAAATGCTTGGTACTTCAGTGTCTTCTCACGAGAGAAATTTGGAGCTGTGAGGATGAGCCGAGATAAACGAAGAATTTATTAAAACCACTCCATAAACATGACTCAACCTAAGCGAAAGATTTGAGTTCATTAAACATCTGCTGCCCGGCTAGTAAATCAAAGCGCGCGTACGTGCATTTTTGGCTAATCAACCTCTTGAATAGAAGCGCAAAAACTAACCATAAAATACAGAGAACTTGGAAGAAATCCGTACGTCTCACATGTTCTGATGTTCACTCCATATAATTTCCAGTCACTTTTCGTCAGTCATTCATTGCTAGTGGTCGAACAAGGATCTTCTCTTTGCCTTTAAGGTTTGTACTTTTACACACACACACACACACACACACACATCTATATGTATATATATATATATATATATATATATATATATATATATATATATATGGTCCTCAACTTGGTGAGTGTCCGCTGGGCTTCCCTCAACACCTTGTTGCCACCCTCATCACTACCTTTTCTTTTCCTTTAGTTAATATATATATATATATATATATATGGATGTCAACAAGGTGTTGGGATGAGGAAACCCAGTGAAAACTCACCAATCAGACGACTTCAGGTTGGCGAGGCCCCGGGGATGTCGAAGCGACACACGTAAAAGAACACTAAAACACAAAAACATCACAAACGTAGAAGCTTTCGGAACTACTCCTTCAGCTACAGAGAGAGAACTGATGGCGGTGACACTGGGTGGAGGCATGGGGGTGGAAGGGTAGTGCGGAAAGGTCGAGGATTGGAGGATACGGAGGGGGTTGGGGATTGGTAGGGTGTTGGGAGAAGACAGAAAGGGAGTGAAAAGCTATCGAAGGTTGAGGCCTGGGGGAGTGAAGGAGTTTAGGAGATGGATATGCGAAAGCTCCCACTGACGGAGTTGGGGAGCCGAAGCATTGTCGGGGAGAGCGCGAATGACTCTCACTGTGAAGCAGTTGTTAAACTTTAAATTATGTTTGTTTGCATGAACGGCCACCGGCAGCGGCCATTTGAGAATGACGCTGTTGCGGTGGCCATTCATGCGGATGTTGAGGGGATTGCTGGTGAGGCAACATAAAAGGCGGGACATTGGGTGCACCACCCGCAATATCATTTACCTCCTGAGATGCGTAAGTTACGTAAATAGACTAAGAACGGAAAAGTAGATTGAATTTAATGTTATATCATATTTATTGGTTTATTATACGTATCAATCTATCGTGTCATTATCTACTTATGCAACGTATTTTGTTGAATCTTTAAAAAAAAGGTCAGTGGAGATGTAAGTGATGAGGCTGAAAAATTCCTGGGTACGCCACTGGGGGATATAGCGGGTTGGTCTGCAACCCAAATAGAAGGATCCCTAACAGTACCGAGGAGAAAAGACAATAGGAGTGAAAGAATGGGTTTAAGAGGCACCCTTTCTGCCCTTGAGCCAAGATCCTCATTACCTTCACTTTCTCCCAAATCAGACTCGCCTTCGCTCCAGTCAGTTGAATCGCTTTCCTCTTCACCTGACGAAATAGCATTGATCAACTGATGGAGATGCTCACCTGTTGGGAGCTCGAAATTCAACCAGCCTCCTTCTTTTCACAGCACGTGTCCTTATATAAACAAAAATGAAAACAATGAACTTGTTCAATGTTAACCACTAAATAAATAAACTTGTTATCAATAATAAATGAAATTTGAAAAACTTACCAGAAGTGGATGGTCCTAAATCTGCATTGTGAGCAGTGTCTGCACCTTCATGTCGCTTCATAGCTTAAGGCCTAAAAAAATTACAAACTAACGTATTATTACGTGAAATCGCAGCAAAAAGTATAAAAAAACATAAAATACAATTTACATTTAGAAAATATGTGCCTAATGTGATCAGGAACTCCTCTTTAAAATGGAAAAACCAAAGGGAAATTCAATGAATATAGAAAAAAGACCACCTAGAAAAAGTATTGGTATTGTTTATAAGTAATCACCCAATAAATGAACAATCGTATCATAAAAGAACAAAATCTTATTCCAACAAAATTATGGATAATCCAAAATTTGGTATACAAAATATCGCTTCGGAAAATAAATCAAATACATGTGTTTCAAATGCAATTTTACAAACATGAGAAAAAATGTTACAAACCTTGTGCACAGTAATAATTCCCTCAAATTATTCCTCGAGTAAACTTTGGAATTAAATTATTATCGAAAAAAGTCCTCAAATAAGAATAAATATTGTTTGAACACTCAGGGAAAACACAAAATGAGATTTTGCATTTCAATTATTAAACTGGAGTAAAAAAATGTTAAAACCTACCATACGGGCAATAATACTATAAAATTACTCAATAAATAAAATCGGTGTAAATCTTTCAAAGCAATAAATCCCGAAACAAAAGATTATTGTTCAAAATAACTCAAAAAACTGCATATATATAACAAACTTTGCTAAACATGTTATAAACAAACATAAGATACTTAAAAATTAACTATAAGTTGAAAAACTCATTTACAACTAAAATAATAATAGGAAACGTCCATATTGCCATGTACAGATAAGGAAAATATCAGAGTAAAATCACTAAATTAAAGAAAAACTAAAAAAGTTACCTAAAAATAAGAACTGGCAAAACAAACGAAAGCGGCAAAATTAGAAACGGCTGCTTCCACTAGCATTGGCAGGCATCAACTAAATGCGCCGTAGCAAAAGAACGCATCTGATAGACTGCGAGCGCCCCCATCAAACAAAAGAACCGTTACGAAGACAGTCGTTCTCAATTAGACGAAACTGACTACAATGTAAATCACCTTGACAACAAAAGACTGGTAACTGACCAGTTCGTCAAAAACGAGAATCTCCAATTTAATAATAACTAGTGCTACCCGCAAAAACTTTTGCGAAGTCAGTCATAAATCTGCATGTTTAAAAGTAATAAAATTAGACAATTGACATTTTGAATTTCATGCTTGTTTTTAGGATGGTTTCCAAAGGAAATGGTCCTGATTGTGTCCCCTGCTAACAAAATTTGAACCTTGAAACGTGGTAAGAAGCTCGTGCTGTCAGGACACACCTCTGGGATATATTTCAGATACTTATGTAATTATTGTTTTCTTTTTAAGGTATTTTGATGTGTCCTATGCATTATTTTGTAATGTCTTTCTGGGCAAATACACTTATTATTATATTTTATTTGGCGAAGATTCAAGTCCCGGGTTCGATTCCAGGAATGTTTTTCCCAATTTGTTTTACATAGGAAATCTCTAATCC
The DNA here is from genome assembly GCA_028673005.1 of Tanypteryx hageni. Classification (NCBI taxonomy): domain Eukaryota; kingdom Metazoa; phylum Arthropoda; class Insecta; order Odonata; family Petaluridae; genus Tanypteryx; species Tanypteryx hageni. Next base: position 12,826,104 of record CM054116.1, on the reverse strand, counting down.
ATCTAGGGTGACCACATGTCCCGTATTTTACGGGGCATCCCGTTTCTTGACCATTTTCTCCTAAAATATCCCATATCAATTCAATACGGGACGTATTTTTTCATGAAAGGAAAAATACAATTTTTATACAGAGGAGCATTTCATTGATACTCAACAAATAACTTATTACGAAAACAAATAATAGCGTTAAAGAGAGGTTTTAATTTTATAACACAAACTTACTTTCTTTAACTTCCGTTCTTAATAAGTCGGTTGATAAAAAAGGCATACTTTGTCTTGTTGAAAGAAATTATCGTATCCTCGGAAATCGAGATACATTCGTTTGTTAGGTCAGTTAGGTGCCAGCTGCACTCAAAGGTGTTCTGAGGTAGTTCTGTTTATTTCATCACGGGAGATGCTGACTACATTGGTAAACCTAATGGTGCTTCGTTGCACCACAACTCCTTCGATAATAATACGTTTTCTATTAGAACAAACCTGCTGTGTGGAGTAGCGTTCAAAAAAATACTTTCCCATACACGAATAATTGTATTACCTACCTGGTAAAACTTAATGAAGTCTGGTAAGTAGACAATTATATTATGGTTTTTCATTGTATCTCAGTCCTGTTGTACAAATAATTTTAGATCAGATTAATTTTAAAATACCTTTACCGCAGATGATACTTAAAAACCATTTAAAAATGTATATACTATTTTTCTTTGTTTATTTTTTCTTTTATATATAAAGTAAATTTTTAAATTTTATGTTTTTTGTAAGGTGGTCAAAGTAAACGCAATGAGTGACATAGATTCAGATGACTCTACTAGCAACATAAGTACTGTAAAAAGTGCCAAATTGAAGCGGAGATGCACATATCGGAAAGAATGGCAAGATGATTATTCGTGGTTAGAACCAGCACGGGGAGATGGTGAGAAAGGCTTCTGTAAATTGTGTAATAAAAGTTTTAAAGATACCCACAGTGGATTAAGTGACGTAAAACAACACGATAAAGGGATTGAACACATAAATAAACTGAGTATGACGAGATGTAATAATACTATCACGAAATTCTTCGTATCTCAACAAGATTCTGCAAATTCTGTACACTGTAACAAAGTTACGGCAGCGGAATTGACTAATGTATATCACAACGTTGTCCATGGTGTTTCTTATAGAACTTTAGATGTAGTTCTAAACTTGCAGCTGTTACATTTCCAGATTCGAAAATTGCTGCAGATATGCATCTTGGTAGAACTAAGGCATCAAGTTTGGTGTGTTCCGTTCTGTCTCCTCTTTCCATTGAACCATTGGTAAAAACATTACAGGAAGATAATATATTTTATTCCATTGCAACAGATGCCTCAAATCATGGAAATATTAAAATGTTTCCGTTAGTAATTAGATATTATACTGCGAGAGAAGGACTGAAACACTTTTTACTAGATTATTATGAAGATCCAAAAGAGGGCGCTTCTGATATTTTTTCCAATATTAAAAATAAGCTTCAGGAAAACGATTTAAAACTATCAAACATTTCATCTTACTCAGCCGATAACGCAAACGTTAACTTTGGAAAGTTTCATTCGGTCTTCGAACTTCTTAAAAACGAAAATCATAAAATATTACAAGCAAGATGTTCGGCCCACATTGTTCAAAACTGTGCTAAGTATGCGATCGGTAAACTGAATTTTGTAGGACTAGTCAAAAATTTACAACTATTTTGGTAGCCTTTCGAAAAGGACGGTAGAACTGAAAGAAATATTCAAATTTATTGACGTTGAAATTTTAAGGATGCTACGTCATGTACCAACTTACCCGGCAATTGAACGACTTCTCAAAAAATTTCCGGCAGTAAAGAGCTACTTTCTGTCGGTAGGTGATGAATGCCCCCTTCAAATTTCCAAATATTTCCCTATTGAAGGAGAATATTGTAATTTAAGTGATGAATTTATCTCACGTACCGAGTTATATCTATTTTACTATAACAATCTTAAATTATTTCATGAAACAGTCATTAAACTAGAAAATTCCGAGCTTTTGATCATTGAAATTGATCTTTGAAAAATAAATTAGAGCAACGCATATTGGATAAATTTTTCGGAATGAGAATCCAAGAATCTCTGAAAAATCTCAGTAAACATGAAGTAAACAAATATTCGTCTATTTTCATTTCTTGGTATAAGCATTCTCTAAACTATATGACAACTAGAGTTGACTTCAGTGAATTACCTTTTCCACTTGCAACCACTAAATCTAAAACGGGATCTTCATTTTAAAGACATTATTCAGATCGCCTCTAAACTTCAACTCGAGCTTGTCCTAGATATGAAGAGTTAACAGAAATGAAACTCCTTTTATGTAAAGTTCAAAACGAAGCATCGTCATCTCTACGAGAAAAATGTTAATTTTGTTAAACTGATGCAATATGTTATATCAATCCCAGGTTCAAATGCAAATGTGGAAAGAATATTTTCTTTATGTCGTAACACATGGACTGACAATAGAAACAGACTGGATATAAGCTCAGTAAAATCAGAGCTGCAGGTTAAATGTAACTTTGATTTTTCATGTAAAGGCTTTCACGAATGTGTTCTTACCGATGAGGTTCTTCTAAAAAGCGCAGAATCAGACAACAAATGCTGTTTTCATCAAATAAATAAATAAAAATCCCTTATAATATTGTGCATATTGTTCTTTTTTGTATACAACTGTAATTTATAAAGAATAATTATGTATTTTTACACGCTAAGTAATATGATGTCTTTTTTACTGTAAAATGTTAAAAAAAATATAATTTCAAAGAATATATTTAGTTTTTCATTCTTCAAAACTAAGGTATCTCGTAAAATTGCTAACAGTCCCGTTTTTTCAAGAATCTATCCGGTAAAATTGTCAAACATAGGTGGACACCGTAAATCCATCGTGCAGAGATGTTTTCTTTAATACATTAAAATATCTTTAAATTGTGATATCGGAGCGCGGTTTTTAGTGTTCTAAGAGGGAAATAATGTAGATTCTAATTCTTATCAGCAATACAAACATTTCCATTCTTCAATGGGAAAGTTGGGCTTGCCTTTTGGAACGAAAACGCTTTAAGTTTGGCTCGATAGTGGAAAGAGCTGCACGAAGTTCTTCATCAAAGTTCATCAAACATGTCCTTTTATTATTCTTAATAAGTTGTTCATTGTTGTAAAGCTTAATTTGCATAAATATGTAGTTGAAAACTAAAACAACACTTCGATCGCATATTCAGCTATTGAAGGAGTGAGATGATCCCAAACTATAGGAGCTAGAGAAAACTGAAAGTTTCAGTTTCTGTAGATATGACGGAGAAACCTACAGATAAAATGAGAAGTGACATGGGTTCGACTCCAGAAATTCCGAAACGCGTTTTTCCCATAAGAAAAGCATTGCGCCATTTGTAAATTAATTTCGGGCACTTGCCGATAAGCTAGAAAAATAAAATGTTCAGTATTGCTAGATGGCTGCAATATCTATTAGGAATTATTTTTATTTTTGCTTACAGTGTCCTGGGTTCGACTCCAGATGCCCCGGAAAATCTCCTATAAGTTAGCATGGGAAAAAGTTATTCCAGTGTGCAGACCAATCTAATAAGTTTAGGAAGCTGAAATTTTGCAGGATTATAGAATTATGCTCATAACCAAGGATAAAATCGAAAATTTCAAAATTGTTAATTTTTAGGGGTTGTTTTAACTACATTTGAACATTAAAGTTTAATAATTGTTATCTTGGAAACTATAAGTTGTAGGTTCAAGTTTTTAAAAACATTTCGTATAAAATTATGCATAGAAAAAGAGGAAATTTTGCAAAAGTTCAAAAATACGACCATTAAAAATTCTCAATTGTTTAAACATATTTTTAAGGTTTCTGTATTTCCGAATGTGCTACGAAGCTGAAATTTATTTTGCTGGTAGACTTGGTAAAAAACGAAATAACGATTATAAAAAATTTGATACTTTAATTTGTTTGCCTGTTAAAAATTCTAAATAAAGTTTAAATAAATAGATAAATGTCTAGGTTCTTCGGGGAAAGCTAAGAAGCTTAAATTTTAAAGTTATGTAGAGCGTAGTGCATTGAAACTAATATATATTTGAAAATTTCAAAAGAAAGTGATATTGCGGCCCTATTAAACTTTTAAAATTTAAACAAATAAATATTATTTCACTTCTAGATGTGCGAACACTTCAAATTTGTCAAAAATGTGTGGAATTAGTACTTTACATTCGTTAAAGTATAATAATCATAAATTGCAAATTTAAGGTATTGTTTTAAACAAATATTGTACAATAACGAAAGATAGAAATTGGGTGCAGAGGTGAAATCTTTTAAATTAAAGAATTATTTCTGGTAATGTTGCATTGATCTCTCTGAAAATTAATGTTTATCAGGTTGAGATGAAAAGCTTGCAGAATGCAAGCACCAATTACTTGTATGCTCGGTATATATGTTATATCGTTCTCCTCTGTAAAGAACGTCTATATAATATGATATATACACAATATATATATATATCATTATATATAGAAGTTTCTTGCAGAGGAGGATATAACATACATGTAGGAGGATACAAATGTTTAGGCACTTTCAGATGAGCTGGAGATTCGAGATTTTTTTCTTAGGTAGGATTTTGTGCAAAACCGACTAGAAAATACGAAAATCTTGAAAAAGTGCAACAATGCGGCCGCTAAAAATTCGCAATTGTTTAAACAAAATTTCAAGGTTTATGTATTTCCGAATGCGCTACGGCGCTGAAATTTTTTTAGAGGTAGGATTTGTAAAAAAACGAAATAGGGATTATAGAAATTTTGATATTACAATGTAGCAAGAATCTGCAGACGTTGGCCACTTGTAGTTTATTATTCATTTATGAACGTTGCAGGCATGAGTGCACGAATTGTTTTGCTTTCCACTGAAACTCCACCAACGAAGTTTAAGTCCAGAAAACCTTTTTTAAAAGACTTAGCGATTGCTCTTGCGCAGCCACTAATTAATATTCGAGCGAAACTACCAAATTTGACCTCTAATCTTTCATGCGCATGTCGTAAATACGCGACTCCAAATGTTGAGGAAGGAAGCACAAGTGGTGAGGTATTCCTAATTCCCAAAAAAGAAAAATGTCTGAAAAATATTTCCGATGCCAAATATGTAATGGTAAGGATCGGAAAACTAAGTCTATGTGCTCATTCTGTGATATTCACGTACGTCGGGAACATTCAAATATTTATTGTGATAATTGCCAGAACAAAATATCTGCCCGAATGGAGATTTTAGAGTTCAGATGATTTGCGTGGATGCATCACATATTTTTTACAGTTTAATAAAATATAAAAAAATAATGTCATGTGTTTAATATAAATAGTAAAATTTAGTTAAAAATAAGAGTTACGCTCATTAAAAACAAAGAAAAATATGCTGGGTGTCCGACACCCAGCGACCTGAATCTTGTTTGTAGAGTAGACGACCGTACTGGAGGGTTAAATAATTAGATAAATGTTATTTCACCTCTAAATGTGCTACAAATTTAAAATTTGGCATAAATGTGTGGCATTATTAACCCAATGTGGAAAACGTATATTATTCATAAAATTGCAATAATTAGCAATTGTTTTATTCCATTATTTTTCCATAAGGAAAAAAAGAAATTTGGTCTCTAGGAGAAATCTTTTGAATTAAAGAAATATTTCCCATGATGAAATATCTCTATAAAAAATTAATGTTTTTTCAAGGTGAGATGAAATGCTTGCAGTATGCAAGCACCTTCTACTAGTCATTATATATCGACGTTTCTTAGAGAGGAGGATATATATAACACATAACATATAACAGGAGGATACTAATGTCCAGCCCAAACTACAAGAGCTAGAGAGCTGAAAGTTTTAGTTTTTGTAGATATGATGGAGAAACCTTCAGATAAAATGAGACTTCTTACCTAAGTGACATGAGTTCGACTCTAGAAATTCCGAAAGTTGCGTTTTTTCCCATAAGAAAAGCATTGCGCCATTTTTGTAAATTAATTATGGGCACTTGCCGGTAAGCTAGAAAAATGAAATTTTCAGTGTTGCTAGATGGCCGCAATATCTATTAGGAATTATTGTCACTTTTGCTTACAGTGTCTTGGGTTCGACTCCAGAGACCCCGGAATATCTTCCATAAGTTAGCATGGGAAAACGCAATCCAGTGTGTAGACCAATCTAATAAGTTTAGGAAGCTGAAATTTTGCAAGATTATAGACCTTTTCTCAGAACCAACTATAAAAATCGAAAATTTTAAAATAGTTAATTTTAGGGGTTGTTTTAACCCCATTTTAACATTAAAGTTTAATAATTTTTATCTTGAAAACTATATGCTGTAGGTTCAAGTTTTTTAAATCATTTTGTAGAAAATTATACATAGAAAAAAAAGGAAATTTTGAAAAAGTTAAAAAATTTTACCACTAATCATTCGCAATTGATTAAACATATTTTTGAGTATTAGGTATTACCGAATGTGCTACGGAGCTGAAATTTTTTTTGAGGTAGGATTTGTAAAAAAACGAAATAGGGATTATAGAAATTTTGATATTATATATTGTTTGGCAGTTAAAAATTCTTAAAGTTTAAAAGAATAGGTAAATTTTTAGACACTACTCTGCAAGTTAGGGAGCTGAAATTTTTAAACTATTTAGACTTTAATACATATAAACGAATAAAAATTTCATTGCATCCATGAAATTGTTATTGCGCCCGTTAAAAATTATTTAAATTTGAACAATTAGATAAATGTTATTTCACTTATAATTGTGCTATAAATTTAAAATTTGGCAGAAATGTGTGGCATTATTAACTCAATGTGGGAAAAAGTATAATATTCCTAAAATTGCAAAAATTTGTGATTGTTTTACTCCAATATTGTTCCATAATGAAAAAACGAAAACCAGTCCAGTTTTTGCAATTTTAGGAATATTATACTTTTTCCCACATTGAGTTAATAATGCCACACATTTCTGCCAAATTTTTAATTTATAGCACAATTAGAAGTGAAATAACATTTATCTAATTGTTTAAATTTAAATAATTTTTAACGGGTGCAATAACAATTTCATGGATGCAATGAAATGTTTATTCGTTTATATATATTAAACTCTAAATAGTTTAAAATTTTCAGCTCCATAAATTGCAGAGTAGTGTCTAAAAATTTACCTATTCTTTTAAACTTGAAGAATTTTTAACTGCCAAACAATATAAAATATCAAAATTTCTATAATCCCTATTTCGTTTTTTTACAAATCCTACCTCAAAAAAAATCTTTAGAATTAAAGTAATATTTCTCACGATGAAATATCTCTTTGAAAAATAAATGTTTTTTCAAGGTGAGATGAAATGCTTGCAGTATGCAAGCACCTTCTACTAGTATCATTATTTATCGACGTTTCTTACAGAGGAGGAGGGGGATATAACATACTAGTAGAAGGTGCTTGCATACTGCAAGCATATCATCTCACCTTGAAAAAACATTCATTTTTCATATTTCATCATTACAAATATTTTTTTTATTCTAAATATTTCACCTCCGAAGCAATTTTCGTTTTTCCCTTATGTAAAAATAATAGATTAAAACAATCCAAAAACTTTGCAATTTTAAGAATTCTATACTTTCTCCATTATGGAATACTAATGCTACACATTTCTGCCAAATTTTAAAGTTGTAGCACTTCTAGAAGTAAAATAATATTTTTACAATTGTTTACATTTTAAACATTTTTAACGGCCGCCGCAATTACTTTATAGAGAGATTCAAATGTTTATTTGAGCGTATGCACTACTCTGTACATAACTTGAAAATTTCAGCTTCTTAGGTCATCCCGAAATGTCTAAACAGTTATCTATTTGTTTAAATTTTAAGAATTTTTAACTGCCAAACTAATTAAAATATCAAAATTTGTATACTCCCGATTTCGTTTTTTTACAAATCCTACCTCTAAAATGAATTTGACCTCCGTAGCACATTCGAAAATGCATAAACCTTGAATATTTGTTTAAATAATTGCAAATTTTTAACGGCCGCATTGTTGCACTTTTTAAAGATTTTCGTATTTTATAGTTGGTTTTGCACTAAATCCTACCTAAGAAAAAAATTTCGAATCTCCAGCACACCTAAGAGTGCCTAAACATTAGTATCCTCCTATCATTATATATCGACATTTCTTACAGAGGAGGAGGATACTAATGTTTAGACACTTCCAGATGAACTGGAGATCCGAAATTTTTTTCTTAGGTAGGATTTTGTGCAAAACCGACTAGAAAAACGAAAATCTTGAAAAAGTGCAACAATATGGACGCTAAAAATTCGCAATTGTTTAAACAAATTTTCAAGGTTTTTGTCTTTCCGCATGTTATACGGAGTTGAAATTTTTTCATAAGTAGAATTCGTAAAAAAAGCTAAATAGTGATAATACAAATTTTGATATTTTTTTTGTTTGGCAGTTAAAAATTCTTAAAGTTTAAACAAAGAGATAACTGTTTAGACATTACAAGATGAGCTAGGAAGCTGAAATTTTCAAGTTATGTACAGAGTAGTGCATTTGCACAAACAAACATCTGAAACTCTCCATAAACATATTGCGGCGGCCGTTAAAAATGTTTAAAATTTAAACAATTGGTAAAATATTATTTCACTTCTAGAAGTACTACAACTTTAAAATTTGGCAGAAATGTGTAGTATTAGTACCCCATAATGTAGAAAGTATAAAATTCTTAAAATTTCAAAGTTTTGGGATTGTTTTAATCAATTATTTTTACATAATGGAAAAACGAAAATCGCTCCTAAGGTGAAATATTTAGAATTAAAAAATATGAAAAATGAAGGGTTTTTTATGTTGAGATGATATGCTTGCAGAATGCAAGCACCAACTACTAGTATGTTATATCCTCCTCCTCTGTAAGGAACGTCTATATATATAATGATATATCCTCCTCTATAAGAGTCCTAGATATATAATGATAGGAGGATACTAATGTTTAGGAACTTCCAGATGTGCTGGAGATTCGGAATTTTTTTCTTAGGTAGGATTTTGTGCAAAACCGACTAGAAAAAACGAAAATCTTGTAAAAGTGTAACAATGCGGCCGCTAAAAATTCGCAATTGTTTAAACAAATTTTCAAGGTTTATGTATTTCCGCATGTGCTACGGAGCTGAAATTTTTTATAGGTAGATATTGTAAAAAAACGAAATAGGGATAATACAAATTTTGATATTTAAATTTGTTTGGCAGTTAAAAATTTTTAAATAAAAAAAAATAGGTAAATGTTTAGATACTATGAATCGAGATAGTGAGTTGAAATTTTTATGTTGTTTAGAGATTACTCCATACTAACGAATAAACATTTCAGTGTATCCATGAAATTGTTATTGCGGCCATTAAAAATTATTTAATTTTAAACAATTTGATAAATGTTATTTTACTTCTAAATGTGCCACAATTTTAAAATTTGGCGGAAATGTGTGGCATTATTAACCCAATGTGGAAAGTTTATAATATTCCTAAAATTGTAAAAATTAGTGATTGTTTTACTCTATTATTGTTCCATAAAGAAAAAACGAAAATCGGTCCAGAGGAGAAATTTTCGGAATTAAAGAAATATTTCCCATGATGAAATATCTCCCTGAAAAATGAAATTTTTTCAAGGTGAGATGATATGCTTGCAGCATGCAAGCACCTTCTACTAGTATGTTATGTCCCCCTCCTCTTCTGTAAGGAACGTCTATATATAATGACTAGTAGACGGTGTTTGCATACTGCAAGCATTTCATCTCACCTTGAAAAAACATTAATTTTTTTATAGAGATATTTCATAATGAGAAATATTTCTTTAATTCTCAAGATTTCTCCTCTGGACCGGTTTTCGTTTTTTCATTATGTGAACAATCATGCAGTAAAACAGTTACTATTTTTCGCAATATTTGGAATATTATACTATTCCCACATTGGGTTAATAATGCCACACATTTCCGCCAAATTTTAAATTTATTGCACAATTAGAAGTGAAATAACATTTATCTAATTGTTTAAAATTTAATAATTTTTAACGGCCGCAATAACGATTTCATGGATACATTGAAATATTTATTCGTATATGTAGACTAAACTCTAAATAATTTTAAAATTTGAGGACCCTAACTCGCTGCTTAGTGTCTAAACATTTACCTATCTCCAGCTCATCTGGAAGTGCCTAAACATTAGTATCCTCCTATATGTTGTACATTATCATTATATACTAGTAGAAGGTGCTTGCATACTTCAAGCATTCATCTCACCTTGAAAAAAATATATTTTTCAAAGAGATATTTCATCATGGGAAATATTTCTTTCATTCAAAATATTTTATATTTTATACTACAGTTAGAAGTGAAATAACATTTATATAATTGTTTAAATTTAAATAATTTTTAAGGGCCGCAATAAAAATTTTATAGATACAATGAAATGTTTATTTGTTTAAGTAGACTAGACTCTAATTACCTTGAAATTTTCAGCTCTCTAACTCACTCAGTAGTATCTAAACATATACCTATTTTTTTAAACTTTAAGAATTTTCAACTGCCCAACAAATTTAAATATCAAAATTTGTATAACTACTATTTCGTTATTTTACATTTCCTACCTCTAAAAAAAATTTCAGCCCCCGTAGCACATTCGGAAATACATAAACCTTGAAAATTTGTTTAAACAATTGCGAATTTTTAGCGGCCGCATGAGCTAGGGAGCTGAAATTTTCAAGTTATATACAGAGTAGTGCATTTACACAAACATACATTTGAATTTCTCAGTAAACTTATTGCGGCGGCCGTTAAAAATGTTTAAAATTTAAACAATTGGAAAAATATTTTTTCACTTCTAGAAGTACTACAACTAATATTTTTTAATTGTTTAAATTTTAAACATTTTTAACGGTCGCCGCAAAATGTTTATGGAGAGATTGAAACGTTTATTTGTGCAAATGCACTACTCTGTAAATAACTTGAAAATTTCAGCTTCCTAGCTCATCCCGTAATGTATAAACGGTTATCTATTTTTTTAAACTTTAAGAATTTTTAACTACCAAACAAATTAAAATATCAAAATTTGTATAATCCCTATTTCGTTTTTTTACAAATTCTACTTACAAAAAAATTTCAAGGCCTTAGCACATGCGGAAATACATAAACCTTGAAATTTTTTTAAACAATTGCGAATTTTTAGCGTCCGCATTGTTGCACTTTTTCAAGATTTTCGTTTTTTCTAGTCAGTTTTTCACAAAATTCTATCTAAGAAAAGAATTTCGAATCTCCAGCTCATCTGGAAGTGCCCAAACATTAGTATCCTCCTATATGTTATCTCCTCCTCCTCCTCTGTAAGAAATGTCGACATATAATGATAACATATAGGAGGATACTAATGTTTAGGCACATCCAGATGTGCTGGAGATTCGAAATTTTTTTCTCAGGAGAACTTCTTAAAACCAGCTACCCTTTTATCACTGATATTTTACTGCACTTAGCTAATAAATCTTTGCAGCTAAGAAGCTTTCTTGAAGCACTAAAAACATCTAAAATCATTCCCATTTATAAAAATAAAGGCAACAAAAATAATATTGAGAACTATAGGCCAATACCTATTTTGTCCCAGTTCCCTTAAGTATTTCAATCAATTTACTGCAGTTGGCTAATGGAATACTATCTAGAAAAAAAACAATATATCATCTGACTCTCAATTTGGATTCAGAAAAGGTCAATCAATTGAGTCAGCCCTTCTGTCAGCAATAAATGGTATCTTAGAAGAAATAAGCAATAAAAAGAATGTCTTAGGACTTTTCTTCAGTCTCACAAAAGCATTTGATGCTTTCAATCACAAATTGTTATTATATATATGAAAATTAAGAACAGTGTAGGTCCATCAATGGATTCCTGTGGCACACCATAGAGAATGATTTTAGATGTTTTTAGTGCTTCAGGAAAGCTTCTTAGCTGCAAAGATTTATTAGCTAAATACAGTAAAGTATCAATGATAAAAGGGTAGCTAGTATTAAGAAGTTTTCCCGAGTTTTCATACAAACCAGCTGTTTTAAAAATCTAATTTAATGATGCACTTTGCGAGTTCATTAGTATTGCATGGATGGAGGTAAATTATTTTAGGCTGATATGCAAGACCTGTAAAGTTAGACTGATGATTGTGGTTACTTGGAATAATGTCAAGAAAATAATCATTTATGGAATTAGCAAGTATTAAAGGGTCAGATATAGTTACTTTACTCTTGTCGAGCATGGTTGGCATCATGCTCACTTTTTTATAACCTTTCACTTCATTTATTATTTCCCATGCTTCTTTTGAAATGTTTGTAGCTGTGGGTAACCTGAAATCATTAATTGATTTTTTATCTTTTTAATTAGGTACATTTAGTGACTTCTAATGTTTTTATATCTATTATGAATCTCATCATCACCTGAGATTTAATCAGTGAAAGTAAACATTTTTATTTTCCAAGAGAGGGACTGGTTGGTTACCCCGACTTTTTTTTTGTTTTGGACTTGCATTTGGTGACAGGGAAGGCACAGTTAAAATAAAAAAGGTAGGCTGAGTAGAAATTTTTGAAACTGTCATTAAGAGGTGAAGAATGGTAAACATTGGACCAATAATGCTTATTACATAGAGATTACAGAAACTCTGTTATGAAAAAAATCTTAATAGTCTGGGGACAGGACAAACATTCGGGGTGAGACGTAATTTTAAACTGAGGTAATTGCACAGTGATCAGAAATTAGGGGATCAAATATTTGAGTATGTATTCTTGATATGTACTCATTTGTTGGGAGGAGCAAGACTAATCACAGGGAGGAGCAGAAATGTTGAGTTTACTGAACTACTTTATCACTTAAGAAATTTCTTATACTATTATTTGGTTTATAAAATTAAATATATGGAGAAAGTAAAAATTGTTCCATAATTTATTTTTAATTGATTTATTTGAAAATCTTGGAAAATATACATTAGAGCTCATAATTGCATATAATGAATGTTACATGTAAAATCGAGAATTTTAAGGAAAACTAAAACCACACTAATAGAGTGGTGACATTTACTATTATTTCTGGCTAAAAAGTAACATTTTTGACTGAAATCCTTATTAAAAAAATAAACATAACTACGAATAGAAACGTTTTATAAATAAAAGTATAGTAAAATGAAAAAATACTCAAGAATTCACAGATGATCAACACAAATATTAATCATGATATCAGCTGCACGTTACAAAACATATTATTGCAACATGCCCATAGGAGATGAAGTCAACGGCTCATAGATAAACTTCTTTGTAGTTCTTCTAAAAAGGTTTTCCCGTGTTGAAGTAATACCTTAATAGCATTCTGAAACAAAAAATTGCTTAATAATAAAGCTTATGACATAAACTGTTTTTATTGTCAAAATTCATTGAGTTTTATACAAGATAACAACATATGTTAATGTGAATAACTTATTCACTAAGTACAAAAATTCGCCTGTTAAAGATTAGTTCGCAAGACTGGAGTTCTAGTATCCATTTCTAACACCTAAGAGAAAATCATCATGTAGCAATCGGTATAATAATTCGGTTGGGATAAAACGAGTTATACGCAACAAAACGTATACGCGCAACGAAGTATGAGTTTTGAAACTGTTGGATCAATATATATATTTGAAATGGATATTCTAAAGCAAATCGGCTGATATTTACAGGAACACCCCCGATAATTATATCAATTCTGGAGAACTGCCAAATCTTCAAGTAAACCTTACTAATTATGAGGTCAAAGAGAGGTAGAAATTGGATCTGTAATCTAAGGCGATAAATAATATAGGTAAAAACAGTACAACTGAGTAATGCTGGCGTTTATTCACAAAGGGTTTCCAATGAACACACAAAATACTCACTTCGTCTTCGTGGTGCATGTTATTCTTAAAATCACTCCTAACCCAATCTTGCAATTCCTTGCGGTCACTCTCACCTTCTACTTTGCGTATAGCTCGAAAAAAACTTCGATAAAGACTCAGGACTTCTCTACGTAACATGAACTACAAAATTAAATAACTTTATCTTATAACCAAATTAAATATTTAAAAAGAATGGTAATTTTCCTTCAAAATATAAAAATACCTGTTTTAAAGTCATACTCCGATTAATTCTACCAGCCATTTCGTTTATGAAGTTTTGACCTCGCGTAATTTAATATATACATGCTAAATTAATGCTTTGCCTTCGTTTTCAAAAGGATTGAAAAATCATCCTAAGATTTACTTTATTGCCCACCTCTGCGTAATTCGTCCTTCTTTGATTTGATCGTGACGGCAACGTATGAAAAAGAAAATATTTTCAAATTAGGTTAGCCACTTCATTCAATTGTAAATACATTTTAACATATCAACGACTTATTAACACACTTTAACATATTCAAAACACATTATATATGCATATAAACGTTAAAACAACTACAATAATAATAATAATACATTTATTCATTCAGAGATCATACAGACAGACGATATAGGTATGTCAATTTGAGGTACATAGTTGTATGATTAAAGACAGAGAATATCAAAATTCAATGAAAACAATATATACACATATATAAAACACTTAAAAGCAATCATAAGTATTCATAATTTAAGTATTCGTCCACAGAATAATAGAGTTTGAAATGAATTAATTTCTTTACACTTGTTTTAAATGAATCGTAAGTTTTTATAAATTTAATTTATTGGAGGAGATTATTGTATGATCTGATACCCATTTCTCTGGGACCTAGCTTTAAGACTTTAGTCCTTATTGACTTGAGATGGAGATTCTTTTGTCCTCTAATGAAGTGGTCATGATAATCAGAATTAACAGTGAAGTCATTAACCCTTAACTGGTAAGGCGAAAAAATGCAACGTATTTGGTATGGTGGGGTCAGATTTGACCCTAATAGTAAAAATTGTATCAATTAACAATTTAGTTTTTTTAACCAAAATCTTTATCTAATGCGTTTGTACAATCTTTTGCAAGGGATAAAACTCATTGATGTTGTTTAAAAGTAACTTTAGTTGAATTAGGTAATAAAAACAAAAGTCGTCTGCTAAGATATGTATTTCAATTAAAAAGTTATTGTTTGAAAGATAAATCAAATCGTCTTCATTCTTGAATTCTCCGGCGTTGTTTTATTCCCCCTAAACAAAAAATATAAACAATTATCGAATGCATAAAAACCAACAAGGACGTTTGTGAAGGAATTTTACAAAATAGAAATTGGCTTACCTCACTCTGATTTGTTGGCACAAAGGTCGCATACAACTCTCTGCATACTATGTTCCTTGCATACACTTTTTTGGCAGGTTTCGTATGAATTTTTTCTAATTATCTAAATGTTGACAGAGCTGTGCCACAAGGGTCTGTATTGGAATCTTTGCTTTTTCTTCTCTATGTTAATGATCTTCCATCTTTTGTAAATGGAGGGGTATATATGTTTGCAGATGATTATTATTTTATTAACTCTGTTGGTCATGTACAGACATAGAGCAAGTCATAAATTCACAACAACAATAAAACTTAAGTGAGAGACAAAATAAACACAACATAGAACACTTAAATAATATTTACACACATACAAAGGAAAATCTTATAAGTAGTATGAAATCTAAAAACAAAAATGGGAAAAAATACAAAGGTACCTATTCAATTATTATTAATTAATTTATTATTATTATTATTCAAGAAAACATGCTATTTTAAGAGTTCAAAAAAATTCCTGTATACTATAAAAGTTTTGGCTAAGAAGGAAACACTTCCAACGTTTCTTGAACAAAGAAACCGTTGTTGCAGATTTAACACTGCATGGCAGCTTATTATAAATAACTGACACAGTGTTATGAGCGCCTCTCTGGCAAGTAGCCAACCGATAGTTTTTAAAGTGGATGTCACCTTTACAACGTGTGTTGTAAGCATAAGATTCCTGGTTTGATTGGAACAGGGCAGGGTTCTGCTTAACAAACATAGCACAGTTAAAAAAGTACATTGATGGAAATGTAAGTATACCTAAGGAAGAATACAGTGGTTTTCCATGAGTTTGATAAGAAACCGTACACATAGCTTTAATCACCTGTTTTTGCAGTGAAAAAGCCTTGTTGGCATAACTGGCATGACCCCAAAAAATTATGCCATAGGAAAGATACGAATGAATTTTGGCAAAATATAGCAATTTCAATGTACCAATACTAAGAATATGGACAAGTCTATGCAACATAAAGATTCCAATTGAAATTTTTTTAAGAATAGCATCAATATGGACATTGCAGCTAAGGTCTTCACTAATAGCCAAACCAAGAAATTTAATTGATGGTGACCTCTCTATTGCATTGCATTCATTCTAATTAGAGGACTGGAAGACAGTGGTGAATTTTTTTTGTGAAATTGGAGATATACAGTATTCTTAAAACTTATTGCTAGATTGTTGGACAGACACCACTGTTGCATTTCTTGAGCAGAAGAATTTAATTTATTGATTAAGTCAGGTTTATCACCAGAATTAATGAAACAAGATGTATCATTTGCATACAGCAAGGGTTTACTGTCAGATGTGTAGGGGAGGTAATTCATAATTATAATGAATAACAAAGGGCCCAAAATTGATCCCTGTGGAACTCCACAGGTAACTTTTAAAGGCCTAGAAGTAGCAGTATTATGACCATTTGGGCTAACATGGGAGAATCTGACAATTTGATGTCTGTTGGTCAGAAAAGATACAATCCAGTCTAAGGCCTTGCCTATTATTATACTTTTCTTGAGCTTCAAAGCCAATAAATTATGATTAATACTATCAAATGCTTTTTTTAAGTCATAAAAAATACCCACAGTGAAAAGATTTTCATCTAAGGCATGATAAACATTGTTAATAAATTGGAAACAGGCAGAGTTAGTGGATTTGGATTTCTAAAATTCATATCGAGAATCATGCAGCCAATGGTAAGAGTCCATGAAGTTGATTACACGGCAGTAGAAAACTTTTTCAATTATTTTGGAAAATACTGAAAGAACAGAAATTGAATGGTAATTTTCTGAACTAGAAGAAGTGCCTTTTTTGGGTATAGGAGTTACCACAGTGAACTTAAGGTTGAAGGAAAAGCAACCTTCAGAAAAAGATAGGTTGATGATATCAGCAAGAGGAGGGGCTATAAATTTAATAGCAGCCTTTACTACTGGAATAGGAACTTCATCTAAACCGCAAGACCATTTTGTCTTGAAGAAAATTTACAATCTTAATTATTTCATAAGGGTCAATAGGATGTAAAAATAAACTATGAGAATATGAAGTAGGCATATAACAATAAGGCTCATACTGATAATTAAGAAGTGGATTAACTAAAGGAAATTGACAGAATTGCTGGTTCAAGTTATTAGCAATCATTTCAGTGTCAGAGACAGCTTCATTGTTAAAGGAGATATGTTTTGGACTTGAGTTGGGGGCAGATCCCTTTGTATTAGATTTAATGTTTGCCCAGGCAGATCACAGTATTATTAGATGAGATAATATAATTATCATTAACTAATTTCCTGGATTCAGCAACCAATAGTTTGAATATTCTAATATCACTTTGATAGCTCCTTTTTAAACCTTGATCATCATATTTGCATTTCCCATATGTTCAAGATGGCCGACGGTACATTTTCTTCTCTTTGTCACTCCTGCAACCAATCTCTTTCCTCCTCCGAATATTTGTTTTGCTGTGGTACATGTAACTCCATTTTTCATAAAAAATGTATTGGACTTACGGACATGGAATTCAAAGTCGTTAAAAGTCATAGAGCAATAATGTGGAAGTGCGACATATGCATCGTAAACAAGACACCTAGTGATGGCATCCACGCTTCTACGGCATACATTCTGAGTGCCCTGGCTGAAGTAAATTTGCGACTATCTTTGGTTGAAAGCAAGCAGGCTTCTTCAATCGAACATTCTCCAGCAGAAGGCATCGCTTCTTTTGCTAATGCGGTGAAGAATCCAAACCACGAATCCCAGAAAAGGAAGCTGCCCAGCACAATACCTGACTACGAGAGACCAGTTACTCGCCAGACTAAGAAGCTACAACACTCAGCACCATCCACATCATTGAACTCATCTAGCCCTAACATTCCTACGGAGGATTCTCAGGAAAGTAAATCTCCCGATATTGACTTGAATTCTCTTGATTGCAATGATGCCGATCCCTTTATCCCAGTGACTCGTAAACGTAGACCCAAACGCGAAGTTATTGTTGGTACAGGAAACAACTCCTCGTCATTAATTGGTGCCAACCCGAAGATTCACCTACACGTGTGGCGTCTTGACATTAACGCAACGGCGAATGATGTGATTCTCCATGTCGAAAATACTGTAAGCTGTAAAGCAGAAGTAGTGAAGCTAAACGCCAAAGGTGAATACAGTTCTTTCAGAGTGTCCTCCGATTCTAAGAACCTCGAAAAGCTTACCAATCCCTCGAATTGGCCATGTAATACGGTGGTGAATTTTATTTTCCTAAAAGTAGTAGTGGAAGTTCTTTTTTAGTGACAAAGTAGGTAGTCCAGTTCCTACCACAAATAGTGATATTATTGGTGTAACTAATTCATTTAACAAAAAATTGTCCCCCTTGAACAGTAAGCTTAGAATTTATTACCAGAATGTACGTGGTTTACGAACTAAACTTAATCATTTAAGATTAGCTATTTCTCATACTTTAGATTGTTATTTTATTACTGAAACTTGGCTGTGTGATGCAATTGGCACCAACGAACTTGGACTAACTCCAACATTTAATGTTTATAGGACTGACAGATCTATTGCTACTAGTGATAAACAACTGGGTGGAGGGGTATTGATTGCAGTGAATTATAAATTTAACTCCTTTGAAATTGAAGTTGAGCACACTAATATTGAACACATTGTTGTAGCTGTAAAGTGCTCTAAATTATTTGTAATTTTGGTTTGTGTGTATATTCCCCCTGGTAGTTCTCCCAAGGTTTATGAAGATCATTGTTTAGAACTTGAACGAATCTATCTGCTATATCCTGGTGCTTACTTTATTATTTGTGGCGACTATAATTTATCTTGTCTTTCTTGGTACAACACTGAGATAGAGCTCAACACAGTCAATGACCACAGTAGACCATTGGCGAACACTGTCAGTTACCTAAATTTATCTCAGTGTAACAATGTGCTCAACATACATGGCAAATGCCTGGATCTTGTGCTCACCAACATTCAGCAAGTTTCAGTCAGTGAGGTCTGCGAGTCTCTCATTGTAGCTGATCCTCATCATCCACCCCTCGACTGCGATCTTATGATCAAAACCAACTCTGACTTCATCAAATATGACTCAGTATCATATAATTTTCCCAAAGGAGACTATAGTGGTATGTCCTACTATCTATCTCTTATCGACTGGAATGTGCTAATTAAACTGGACATAAATAGCGCTGTGAATTACTTTTATGATATATTGGGTTGTGCAATTGAAAAATATGTTCCTAAATTTAAATTTAAAAATAAGTCCTTTCCAAACTGGTTCAATTCTGAACTGCGGTCATTAATATATGAGAAGAAACAAGCCCATAGGAAGTTCAAATTGTCTAATTCTGTTTCTGATTATAAGACTTTTTCCTTGCTACGAGCCAGATGTAAAGATCTGTCTAAGCATTGTTATCAGGACCATATTGATAATATTGAGTCCCTACTGCATTCCAACATCAAACCTTTTTGGAATCATGTTAATTATTTGAGGAAAGACAACGTACTTCCTAATCACATGTATATAGGATCTGAGGTAGCTCAAGATGGACAAGCTATAGCAAATCTTTTTGCCAAGTACTTTAGTTGTGTTTACAGCTCAAACTCAGATATGAATAATGATTTGAACTTTAAAGAGGACAATACTACACATATACGTATATGCAAGGTGACATCTGATGACATTTTGAAAAAGTTAAAATCTCTCGATATTAAAAAAGGTCCAGGTCCTGACAACATTCCCCCACTTTTGATTAAAGAATGCTCCAGTGTATTAATTTTTCCACTACTCATACTTTTTAATATGTCACTTTCCTCGGGTGAATTTCCAAGCCAATGGAAAATAAGTCACGTTGTTCCAATTTATAAAAAAGGCAAGAAATCTGATATTACTAATTATCGACCTGTGTCTATTCAATCATGTCTCTCTAAATTGTTCGAAAGCTTAGTTCTCGATATGCTAACTCCACTTTTAAAAAATATTATCATTGATCAACAACATGGGTTTATGGCAAATTGTTCTACTGTCACCAATTTATTAGTTTATGAAGAAAATATTTATAGTGCCATAAACAATAATTTGCAAGTTGACGCTGTTTATACAGACTTTAGTAAGGCTTTTGATACAGTGGACCATGGTTTACTGATTAATAAATTAGAATCTGTAGGCATCAGAGGTACTATGTTGTCTTGGCTACGTAGTTATTTAGTTGGTAGACAGCAGTATGTTAAAGTTAAATCCTTCTTTTCATATACATTTGATGTGACATCAGGAGTCCCCCAGGGCTCCCATTTGGGACCATTATTATTTAACATTTTTGTTAATGATATAGTCAATTATGTGCAAAACGTACATATACTTCTCTTTGCAGATGATTTAAAAATTTATAAAATGGTATATTCCTCTAGCGATTGTGATATTTTACAATTGGCTGTGAATAACTTGTTTAGATGGTGTACCGCTAACAAAATGCAATTGAATATTTCAAAATGTAACGTCATCACCTATCATAAGTGCAAATATCCTGTTTTGGAACGTTATTTTATAAATGACACAGCACTTCAAAGAGTTAACAAAATTAGGGATTTGGGTGTGATTTTCGATTCTTCCCTTACTTTTTCTAGCCATATTAATGCTGTTGTAAAGAAGGGGTTACAAATGCTTGGATTCATCTCCAGGAATACTAGTATGTTCCAAAATGTCACATCTTTAAAGTTACTGTATTGCTCCCTGGTAAGACCCCATTTAGAATATGCTTCACCTGTGTGGTCACCATATTACCAAAGCCATTCTTACTCAATAGAGAAAGTTCAGCATAAATTTTTAAGACTGGTTAACTTCAAACTCGGGAATTGTACATCGGACATACAGTATCAACATCTTCTATGTAGCCTCAACTTAAAAACACTACACTTTCATCGCGAAATCTTGGATGTTGTAACATTACTAAAAATAGTAAATTCCAGTTATGATTGCCCCAACCTATTATCATTAATTCAGTTTCGCATACCATCTTATAATACTAGATCCACAGATACATTTTTTAACAATGCTTGTACTACAAATTATATATACCACTCACCAATAAACCGTCTTCAACGTTTAGGTAATCTATTTTTATCTTATAGTTCTATAGACATTTTTGAAACTACTGTAAAACAAATCAAGGCAATTCATGAATTTAGGTAATATTTGTGTGCTTTGGTGGTCATATTTTATATAAAATGCAATAAGTTTATTACTGTTTTGTAAATAAAACTTCAATGAATATATATATTTGATTTAATGTAACATCTTACTATATTTATTTTATTTGTGCTATTATATGTTTCATATATTTTTGTAAATGGGTAACTTACTACCCGTGTATTATGATTAAATAAATTTCCTGTGTAGGCTACATAAGGACTGGCTCATATGCACTAGTTCAGATGAATAAAATTTATGCTTGGATGAAGGTGGCCTCTGCTTGATGCATTTTACGGGGAAGGCTGCATTAAAATACAGTTTAAAAGTTTTTAAAAAGTCATTAAATTTGTCATCCATACCTTGGGCAAGCTCAACTTCCTCCCACAATTCCCAGGATAGCATTGAACAAAACATTTGAATTGAAGTTTGGTCAAAGATCTGTTTGAAGGTATAGGCAGTCTTAATATTTGCAGGAATGCTAGGTAAATTAAGTTTTACATTGAGGGCTGGATAATCAGAAAGATCAGTATATATGGTTTTACACGAAAGATCAGTGGCTGGAACATCTGAAATGATTAAGTCAATAAGAGTAAAAGATTGTGTTGAGATACGATTAGGTTCATTATTCCTAATACTGAGGCCAAAACTCAATATCAAATTTTCAAGATCAATTTTTTCTGGCAAGTCCTTGAAGAGGTCCACATTCAGGTCACCACAAATCAATAAGTTGTTCACTTTCTTTGAAAGTGCATGCTGAAAACCAGACCTAAAAACATGGAAAGAGCCAGTAGGTGAATTGTAGAGGCAAAAAACAGCACATTTTAATCTATTCGTTTTTAAAACAGCAGCACAACATTCAAAATCTTTATCAATACTCATATCAAGATGCAAGCATGAAATAATCTGATCTGATCTGACGTAAATTGCAACACTGCCGCATTTAAAAAAGATCTACAGAATTTTGACACTAGATTAAAACCATTTATATGTAAAATGTCAATTTCATCATTAGTTAACCAGTGTTCAGACAGTAAAACAATATCACATTTTAGTTCCTGTAAAAGAACTTAAAGGGAAAAAAACCTTATTCCTAATAGACTGGATATTACTGTAAAATAATATCAAGGTAGAAGCACTTGCTGCTGAGTCACCAGTGGATTGCATAGGATATAGTCACAGCTTTTTGGGCTTTGATATGCCCAACACCAACAATTTTGTTTTTAGATTTCATACTACTTATAAGATTCTCCTTTGTATGTGTGTAAATATTATTTAACTGTTCTTTGTTGTGTTATTTTGTCTCTCACTTTAGTTTTGTTGTCGTTGTGAATTTATGACTTGATCTATGTGTATACATGACAAACAGAATTAATAAAAAAAAATTTTTTCTAGGATGTAAAGGTAATGCCCATGCCCTAGCTCAAGACTCTATTAAAAATATGGAAATTTGGTGTTCTGCCAACAATGTATCAATCAACAAGAGCAAATCTGTGTTTCCGTAGGTTTCATACCACAAGGAAAAAATCTTGTCCTGCCCATTATTGAAATTTGCTGATGGTAATCTAAGAAGTTCTCCTTTTACCAAATTTCTGGGGCTCCACATTAATGAGTCCCTAAGCTGGGAACATAATATTAATTACATTTGTAGCAAAGTTGCTAGAGGCTGCTTCATTCTAAGGAGGTTGATGTATCTTACAAATGTCAATACTGCAGTGATTATATATTATGCATACATGTATAGCAGGTTGAAATATGACATTGCGGTCTGGGGTTATTCCCACCATGCACTGCGCCTTTTTAAAATGGGCAGTCAGAATTATGTGCAATGCCAAGAGGCAAGATGGTTGCAGAGGTTTATTTAAGAAAATGAAAATACTTCCTCTTCCTTGTATCTACATTTATTATTCTATCATGTACATTAAGAAAAATATGAAAGCATTAGAAATAAAGTGTAATAATGATGTCCACAATTATAATAAGAGAAGAAAACTCGATTGCAATGTAATGGGTCACAATTTAATATTATATAGTAATGGACCAATTTATATGGGTTGCAAACTGACTAACAGCCTACCATCTTGTATTAAAAATGAAAAGAAAAGTGTTCAAGAGGTAACTAAAAAACTTCCTCTTAGAAAACTGCTTCTACATGATTGATGAGTATTTTAATGTAATCTAGGTGTCTTTCTATTGTTCTATATGTTACTAATCTTAGGTTTTAATGATGGGTCTTACATTTGTAATTGCAAATCCTCTGGACCAATAAAATTATTATTATTATTATTATATTTTTATCATCAATTATTTTTGTAATAAAATTATTCATTATAACCTATTAGTTTTAGTTTTTATAAAGCGTAGTAAGCAGTAGTTGCATGCTGCAAGGCTTTCAGCCTACTTGAACATTACATAAAACGTTTTTATGATTATTCCTAAATGTCATTAATGCAAAAGTTTATTAATCTGCGATTTACATGACTTATCTGAGGAAGAAATTTATGACAAAAAAGTTCCTCTTATGGTATGGTGGGGGTCAAATCTGACTCCCAAGGGGTCCCTAGGGGAAAAACAAATTAAGATTAAATACTGCAAGGTCCTCTAAAGCATAGTTCAGACTAGCAAATAAGATTACAATGATACTTTGAAAGCCTAGAATGGGCCATAGTGAATAGTTTTTAATTTAAATATGCCTGGGATCAGTCCTGACCCCACCACACCAGTAAGATTGACATTATATGCCCACATGGGAGGGGGAGAATCTTTAATGACGTAAAAATAGGTTTTGAAGAAGCATCAAATGGTTTTCATGAGATAATTCTGACCGTTCTTTTCTGCATCATGAAAATTCTAATGGAATTAGAGGAGGAACCCCAAGGTCAATGTGAATAAAATTCTGCATAGCAGAGAGACAGGAGGATGTTTTTGCTGACGGTTTCCTATAACTGCAAAAGCAGATAACATGATGAGCTTAGCTTATGGGATAGGGCATTGGTGTGAGTTTTCCAAGAGACATTGGCATTCAGGTGAACACCAAGAAATTTACAACAGGAGACTTGCTGGATGGACTTTTGATTGACTTTTATCATTAAACTTTCAGTTAACTTTTTACAGTGGGAGAAATGGACAAATTAAGATTTTTGCACATTCAGATTTAGTAAGTTTTCTTGACACCAATTGCTAAGTTGGTTAGTTACTTGTATAGAACTGTGTATGAGATTATTGTGTGAGGGAGCAGATAGTAAGATGTTGGTGTCATCAGCATATACAATATATGTATTAACATCAATCATATTTACGAAAAGAATATTTCTCATTAACTACTTTGCATAACATCTTTAACCATTATAATTACACATTTTTATTTATTTTTAATTATTGTCCTTTGAGTTGGGTTGGTATAGTTTTAGGCTTCAATGCAACCTTTGCCTCTTGTTTGGGTTGGGGTTGGTTCATTCAATTACATTTGTTTCCTTGGCACTATATAGGTAGTACCTTTTCCTACCATCAGAGGTACCTACTACCACCAATTTCAGCCAGGGGAATTAAAGCACAGCTGTTCCAAAAAATTTCTATCTTTCAAATTAATAATTTCTCTACTATTAAAGGTTTTGCTCTTTCTGCTATTTATTGTCACAGATCTGTTAAGAATGAGGGCAGTTGTGTATTCATATCAAAAGAGTTATCTTACGAACCCTTGGACTTGGGGAACTACTGTATTGACTTGCATTTTGAAATTGCCACAGCTAATGTGAAAGATTATAATGTTATATTTGCATCCATTTATCACTCACCCTTTGTAGATCTTAGTGTAATTTGTCAACAGTTGAAGAAGGCCCTGGCCTATTTCCTCAAACTTGGTCTCCACATTGCCCTTGATGCTGACTTAAATGTTGACATGCGCTTTGCCTCAATGAACAGTATTGCTCTCCTCAGACCCTGCAACCTAAATTGCACAAATTTTGAACTAACCAGGATTGCCTCCTGCCTTGATAATTTTATTACTAACTTTGATAAGAAAATGTATAACAACAAAGTAAATTATCCATTACTCTCTGACCACTGTGCAGTTGAATTTCTCTTAAATATAGATGTAGTTAGCAAAGTCTTCAGTAATATCTCAAAGCCAGCTTATGTCAGGCCACTTACACTTGAACGTTTAGATAAATTTAAATATCTTCTTTCTTTAGTGAACTGGATGTCCATTTTAATTCAAAATGATGGGCAATTAAATTTCTCAGCCTTCTTTGATATCTTCATGGAATTTTTTTACAACTGCTTCCCTCTTAGGTTAATTCAGAAAACTCCTAGAAAGACTAACAGAAATAACTAGTTAATTCCTGAACTTGGCTACATTATTGCTGTATAATGACTTCAAAACTTCTAATAATGATAATATCAAAAAGCTGTATACCGTCTTAAAGAAGGAATATCACAGAAAACTTATGCAAGCCAAATGCAATGCCAATGTTAAACTTATTAATAATGCTCCTAACAAATTTAAAGTTGCCCTGGTCTATCATCAAAGGTGAAACTGGCTCTAATAATGCTCCAATTGATCTTCCTATTATACCAGAAGTATTCAATAATTTTTTTATCAGCTCTTTCGAGTCCATAATTTCTAAGATTGGCATTCCTCTGGCCAATGTCAATGAACTGCTCAAAAACTTAAATATCACTACTGAACCATTTAAATGGAAATATGTTGCACCTTTTGACATTATCAAAGTACACAGTTAATAACTTTAAAAGATCTAAAAGTAGTGACATTTATGGTCTCAAAAATGTGTTTCTCAAATCTGTGATACATATAGCTGCGCTTCTTCTCTCAATAGTTTTTAATACATGCTTTCAATCTGGTGTCTTTCCTAGTGCACTTAAATTTGCAAAAGTTATACCAATTTACAAAAGTGGTGACAAGGATGTCCCTAACAATTACTGGTTCTAGCCAAAATCTTTGTAACTACCATTAATGATCAAATTTTTACTCATTTTGAAAGTAACAACCTCTTCAGTGCCTTTCAGTTTGGTTTTCGTCCTAGGAAATGAACTACTCAAGCAGTTCAAACTGTAATAAATAGTATCCTGAATGCCTTTGAAGAAAGACACTGCATTTCTTTAACCATTTGTGATTTGTCTAAAGCCTTTGACTGTATTTCACATCTTATCCTTATTCAAAAATTAAGACATTATGGTTTTCACGGATCTGCATTGAATCTCATACCTATGTGAGAGGAAACAAATAGCTGAAGCTATTGGCGTTCAGTCAGACAGTGTCACAGTTGAGCAAGGAGTGCCTCAGTGCTCTGTTTTGGGCCCTCTGCTTTTATTAATTAAGGTTAATGATATACCTTATAATATTTCTTGTGATTCAGTATTGTACGCTGATGATACCTCTCTTGTCCAAAGATGCAAGTATACCCCTGAGGCCAAGGGTTTATCTTTGGCACTACAAAGAGAAGCTAAAGTCCAGTTCAATGCAAATGGTTTCTTATTAAGCAATGACAAAATGTAACACTTGATCTGCAGTTTAAGTAATCAAAATACATCTATAAACTCTGTAAAATTACTTGGGATAAATATTGACTCTAAGATATGCTGAGGTAATCATGTCTCATGTGTCTGTAAAAACCTCTCAAGAGTATTATTCCTACTTAGGAAGCTTAAAATGGCTGTCACTAATGAATTTATAAAATACATATGCATATTTTGCCTTTTTCCATGGTCAATTTAATTATGGGGGTAAATTATGAGATCATGCAGCCAATGTGAAACTCCTATTCACTCTCCAGAAGAAAGCTGTTAGAGTTTTGACAAGTTTGCCTCCAGGGAGCATTGCAAACCACTCTTTGTACAACTAAATATTATGACTCTATATAGTTTATTTATCTACCTAAATGTTATCTACGTTAAAGATAATTTTGAAAGTTTTCCACTCAGGTCCAATGTTCACACCTACTATACAAGAAGGAATGCTAACTTAGATGTTCACATGGTAGACTAACTAATAATTACAATTCCAGCAATATATTATGTTAGTCTCTTCAATGTTCTACCTTTAACTGCCAGGTTCGCCAGTGGAGCCAAATTTAAATGTGTTATAACATCATGGCTGCCATCCATCCAAATTCTTTGAATGTAACCATGGTGAAATCAATTTCTGATATTTTTTATATACCTAATTGTATGTATATTTAATTTGATGATATCTATTTTGGCAATCCCACTTAATGATAAATAAAGTATTATTATTATTAATTAAAAAATCCAAAAATTTTCTATTTGTCAAATTAACTAAAATATTCAACTTCAGCAATATTTGAATGTCATTTCATTCCAAAAAACCGAACTTCAAAAATCTCTACTATCAATTCCATCATTGTTCAGGATATGTAATATGTATTGAAATTTGTAGGCCACTCCAAACCAAGGAAGGTATATGGTGCCATGTTACCAACCTGAAAATTCTAAAATATGCACTTAAAAACAATAATAATTCACTAGTGAAACTGGAAAATAAAAAAATGTGCTATCGCTTGTGCTAACCCAAAGACTACTCTCCCTATGGAACTCTTCCTGCATCCCTGCTGCTAGTCTGATGAGCAGAACCTTTATGTGCTATGGAGTTAGATACTGTTCTTCATGATTCCATTTGTTACTTTGATTGTGGCACTATCAAACCCTCAGTTTCATGATGTCAACAAGTAGAAAAAGATCAGCAGTTCTTGATGACGAAATAAATACAGAATCCTTACTTGATTCTGAAGACAGTTTGCTTGATTCAGACCATGATAGTGATGAATATATTTAGGATCATTCTCAAATTGATTTCCTGATAAACATCAATATTGATGAAGAGGAGGATTGTTTACAAGCCTTTGTGTGGGAGGACATTATAAATTACAGAGGGCAAAGGGAAATTTGCTCCTCAAGCTTTATCAAGTTGTTTCATTTATTTATTTTTATAAGGACTTGTATGACACATCAGGTTTCTTATTCTCGGAACCCTGCATGATTCTTGCATATTTTTAGGTCTTTTTGCAAGCTTTTTTAAGGGAGATTAAGTAGAAAAGTGATTTGAATGTGCAAAGCATGGCTGGAAAATGATTAATAATTATGCTGTCTACAATACTTGGATGAATTTGTCCGGTTCCGTTTTTAAGACCAAATTTTTGTGCAAAAAATTGGGGGTCGAACTATACATGAGTAATACTTTTGAGGGTTAAAAATCTCGGATCTAAAAAATTATCTTTTTAAAAATATCATAATAAAAATCAAGATATTTTTTGGTCACCCACCTCGCTGACTTAACTTCTATGATATAGCTCCAAAACTTCCTATTTACCTTTAATTTTATCGATTTTCATTAGAACTATGTAATTCCAAATGATGATATCAATGTATAAAGTCACAAAGCTGAAGAATTAAAATGAGTTTATTTCATCTTGTTCAACTATCATTCATAACTTTTATTAAAGGTTTTACGAGTAATATGCATCTATTAATTTTCGTTATATAAGCTTAATTTTCGTCTATTTGCTAGTAATTCTGCCACCATTCGTATGTCACATCTTGTAGCTAAAAAGTAATAAATATTTTTCTTCTCAAGATCGTGCAATAGGTTTATGATATTTACAGTTTATTATTAGTATTGTATTATTATGATACTAAAAGCTGTTGAAAACCAAGATCGTTCTACATACCTCGATTGTGAGCTTTGAGATATCGAAACGAAAAATGTCGACCCTGACGGAAATCTAGGGTAAAAGTGTAAGTAGAAAGCTAGGGTCAAATTATACACGAAATATATGAAAAAATCTAATTTTTTCGCCGAGAAATCGAAGGTCGAACTATACACGGAGTCGAACTATACATGAGTGTATATGGTATATAAAATTTATATTAAGGGAACCAGAAAGTGAAAAATTGTGAAAATTTAAATATTGTTTTATGGAAATAAGTTTTCAGAAACCTCCTGAATAAAATTATATATAAGTTTATGGTGATAATAATATTATTGTGTCCTAAAATAATTTTTCAAATGTGTTCTGCATCCCTTCTAGCATTTAAATGCCATGCCCCGTTTTGCCCAAAGTTTTTAATTGTAAGATGCACCCTGTAAATTTTAATTTGTGATTTAGTGATTGGCTAGCTTTACTAGTGCTTTGTGATTATCATTTGTTTCACAGTAATTCCCTCTGTAGTTAAATTTCATTTCATTTATTCCATAAAAGTTGCAAATACAAGGCATTCTACAAACTTCAGGAGTCGTCAAACAAACAGTCACAACACAAAAACAAGGATACACATTAGAGTCATAGAAACACATTAAAAATGCATAAAGCTCTGTATACAGGCATCATTTAGAGCACAAAAAAGAAAAATTATTACATGTCAAATCTGTTTTTGTCACATTACCAAGTTCCAGCAAAAATACACATTAAAATCAGACATATTAAATATAAAAATGCATAAAAACACAGTATAAAAATAATTTAAACAAGTTAAAATTAAATTTGCCATATGTCACATATTAGGTCTTAACAAAGTTCATATATTCGTCAACTGTATAGAAGGGATTTTTTATTAAGAGATCAAAAATTCTGTTTTTGAATTCACTTTCAGTTTTTCCCATTTTTATGCTTCTGATGAAGAGTATTATACCACATGATACCTTTATATCTGGGAAGCTTTTCATATAATTTCAGCCTGTGCTGTAAAGTAGAGAAATCATTGTTACCTCTAGTATAGTGTTTATGTATGTCTTTGTTGTATGTTATATCTTTTACTTTAGATATATATAACAATGTTCTAAAGATTAATATTGAAGGTAGTGTCATTATTTTCAAATCCACGAAGGATTGTCTACAGGACAATCTTCGCTTTAAATTTGCCATACATCTGATTGCTTTTTTTTCAGAATAAAAAGCTTCTGAAAGTTACTTTTGCTAGTATGTCCCCATAGTTCAATGCCATACACAAAGTGTGGATGAATCAATGCAAAGTATGCAGTTTTCATAACATTTAGTGAACAGTGATTTTTCAAGTTCCGTAGAACATAGAGATTTCTACTAACTTTTGCTGATACTTTTTCAATGTGATTATCCCAGGTTAATCTGTCATCAATAATCAAGCCCAAAAATTTCACATTGTGGCATTTTTCAATCCTATAGTCACCAACATAATAACTATTTTCAGTCGTGTACGTATATGGGACAAATTCCATATAGATGGTTTTTGCCTCATTTACTTTCAGAATATTTTTGTTAAAGTATTGGGCAATACTATTCAAAGTAATGTTTCCTTTGATTTCAAGTTGAGAGTATATTTTATCAGATACAGTAAGTGATGTATCATCAGCATAAAGAGTGACCATGCCTTCAGTAACAACAGATATAATGTCATTTATGTACAATAGAAAAAGGAGGGGTCCTAAAACAGATACCTGTGGAACTCCATTTTCAGCCATAAGTTTTGATGAGTATATGTATCCATTTGGAGAAAGTAGTCTAACAACATTTACACGATTTGTTAGATACGATTTAATTAGGTTTTTTGCTTTGCCTCTTATTGCATAATTTTCGAGTTTTTCTAGAAGTATTTCAAAATTTACACCATCAAAAGCCTTGGAAAGTTCGAGAAAGAAACCCGTGGTGTGGTTCCCTTAGTCAGTGTCAATGATAACTTTTTCAAGAAAACTAATCGCTGCTGAAATGGTAGATTTCCCTTTTGTAAAGCCATGCTGAGAGCTACAAATAACATTATGGAATTTCAAAAAAGACAGAAGTCTGTATTGAAGGGCCATTTCAAAAATTTTTGAGAAACAAGACAATAATGCAATTGGTCTGTAGTTGTCCAGAGGCAGCCTATCGCCTTTTTTAAGGATAGGATTTATATGGTAATTTTCAGTGAATCAGGAAAAGTACCTTCATCATAGGATTTTGTGTCACTTCATTGGTGTCAGTGTCACTACATAGCACTGTTGTTATGTACCAGAGAGTGAATTTGTTGATGTGAATTTTCATTTAGTACAATGCCAAGAAGCATAAGAATTTACTTTAAACAGATGTTCTGTGGAAATCAATATACAGTATGTGTTCCTACAAAAGAAAAGCCAAGTGAACTCATTGTAAACATTCCAGAAGAGCATTTTAACCTAAAATCACCACGTTTTGAATGAAGAAAATGAGCCATCCACTAGTAACAGTGCTTCTAAAAAGGAAGCTTGTGTATATTTGATATAGGAGGAATCGGATTCTGTAACCAATGTAAGTGTTATTAGTTAAAACAATGGTAATGTAATAGTGAATGTTCAATTGTTATCAAACCTTGTCAGTGCAAATACAAATATTGTGATAGAGAAAAGTTTGTGTTGTAGAGGAGATGGATATGAGAAAAGGACTGACATCAAAAATGAGTCTGAAATGTGAAGTGTAATTATTTAATTTGTTTATAAATGTTAGATTCCAAATCAAACAAATGCATCATCTTCTTTATGCTGATGATCATAAAATTTTAGTTATTCATTCACCTGATGACTGTATAGTCTTCCAAGACTGCCTAAACGGTCTTAGCAAATGATGTAATGATAATAATGGTACTTAATGCAAAAAAGTGGGGTAATTTTCTTTCACAGAAACAAATCTCCTGTTTTGTATAATATTCCTCTCGCTATGGTTGAAGCTATTTCAGATTTTGGAGTTATATTTGATACCACACAACTTTCAGTCCCATATTCAAATGATAACAGCAAAAGCTTTAAAAAATGCTAGGATTTATGTATCAATTCTCGAGAGATTTTTAGTAACATCTACAGTCTTAAAAGATATTTTGCTCACTAGTTAGGCCCATAATAGAATACTACCCTGTGATCTGGTGGTCACATTATGCAGTGCATGAGGCAACTACTCAAAGGATTCAGCATAAATTTTTTCATATTATCTCATTCAAATATGATGTGCTCAGGTAATGTTAATTATGACTATTATGTCAGAGCTAAACCTACTCCTCCTGGCCACTTTCAGGAAACATGCTGGCTTTATATTCCTATATCGTCTACTAAATAATCTTATTGATTGCAGCAGTTTATTAAAATTAGTGAATTTTCATATTTCTGTTGTAAACACAAGAAGAAATAATTTATTTTGTATAGCTTACCTTGGCAGGAACTATACATATTTTTTACCAATGCTCCGCACTGAGGAATGACAATATTATCTGCCATGATGTTGATTTTTTTCAAATTCAATTTTGTCTTTTATTATATATTATATGAGTAGTAGGTACTTGCATACTGCAAGCGCTTAAAAAAATCATCATACACCAAGATCTAAACTCGTAAAGAAACCAATATGACAGAATGTGAACTACACAGAGACCATTTAAATAAGATAATAGTTTTCCTTTTCCCAGAAATAAAAGCATCCATCCAGAATTTCTAAATTCTCTGGCAATTGGCTCACATCCAAGTTTTCTAATTTCATAGTTCAGATTGCACTTTTTAAGCAATATCTATAATCACCATTATGTTACACTAAAAGTTATGTAAAAATCAGGATATTTTTTGTATTAGGCATCATTATCTGTGCCTTTTGTATGTATCCGGATAAAAAAAAATAATTTAAAATTGTCACGTCATCATATGTATACATTGTTGGCTGAAATCAAATGAATTATAATGCAGTCTAATGTAAGCATTAAATCAATGCTCATGAAGTATGGAAAATCAATTACAAATTGAAAGGCATTGGAGTTGCTGCTATGGTAGTTAATATTTTTCATTGTTGAAAACCGAAAAAACTTTCATAATTATAGTATTAAAATCAAATTTTTATCCAAATTCTGTCTTAGAGAAAAATAAACTTCATTCTTTCTTCCACAGTACTATGCATGTCCCGACTTTGTATCTTAATTGTAAATAATTTAAAAAAGCAATTTTATATAGCCCTGCACAGTTATCAATGCTTTTCTTATGGGTGTCTAAAATTGGACTTGGGGTCCAAAACACCCCTTAAATATAAGATTTTCTGGAATTTTGGATTTTTCCAGAGGTCGTACCCAATGACCTATCTTCATTCCAAATTTCAGCTCTGTAACTCTTCTAAAAGTACCTTAGGTTTTATATGATGTATCCTACATACGTAAGAAGCAGTTATTTATAATGATAAGTGGAGCTCTTAGCAATTGTGATTTTTTTTATATATTTGTATATTTTTGTATTCTCTTTTTATTGTATCTTATATAGGCCATTTTATATATTTGTATCTTTTGTATTTTCCTTTTTATTGTACCGGATATAGGGCATTGCCCATGAATAAACATTATTCAATTGCATCTTAATAGTCCTAACAATGGATTATTTTTTTAGTAAAGGTTGCAATAAAGCATACTGCAGTGCACTGTATGTGTCAGGAAAAAAATGTATATATTCTTAATACATATATAAAATGAAGTGTATGCCGGTATGTATATGCTTCCAACTCAAGATTTCAACCAGACATTTACCCTTTAATCAGTTGTGGCTTAAATAGCATCTCCTAATTAAATCCAGGGAGTCTTTTCTCCACTTCATTACAATGTGAAAGAGGGATTTTGTTAATACGAAAAACTTAGCACTTGAACCTATTTGGGACCAAAAGAACCAAGTATACTTTTATCCTTATGACCATTTAAATTGATTTCAGATTTGTCCAGAAAATATTTTGGAATCCAAGTAAACATTAGTTGTCCTTAAGTTACTATGACCAACTTCAGAATATGGTCAACTTATTTTTGTTAGTTTGGGTGCCTATAGTACTTAATTTGCAGAGTGCAGTCAAATGAGTTGTGAAACAATTTTTAATATTTTAAAAATACATATGCTGTCATTCGAAAATTTTCATGTTTCTCAAGCATACAGTGAGGTACAAGTATATCTTGATAAAAAACAAACTCAACAGTTTATTTTTGAAGTTAGTTCTATCAAAAAAGTTCAGAAAATAAATGAAATTTTAAGGATATTGGTGAAGGCATTTAAGTTATAGAATTTTAAATAGGTATAAACCCACTTCGAAAATTTATTTTCATTTATCGAAGTGGTTTTATTTTTTTGAAAAATTGCTATCTCACATATGTGCTGACATTTCCATCCATGACTATTTTTGTTTGTATGGGATTTCTGTCCAATCATCCACTTGGATAGCCATAACTTCTTCCACATCAAACACACACACACACAAGGGAAGAGGGAAACTCGGTGCCGGCATTAGCCTACTCTTTATCTTGGAGACTTTGGCAGTTATTAAATACAGTGAAGCTTCATCAAAAGATGACCTTATTGTGTTGGAGAGGATGAAAGCAGTTTTAAGGGATGAGAAAGGAAAAGACAATGAAAAATTAATCATTTGTCAAATTGCAACAAAGAAACTATGGCAGCAGTTTTCATTTTAAATGATGAGGTGCAGTATATATATATCTCATCAAGAGACCTCGCTCAAGAAAGCATGAAATAGACTTGACAAGGGTGAATTATATATAAAACTCATCATCACATTTGAAGTGAAGCACGTAATTCCATATTTATACATTCAGAGTTCAGTTAAACCTTACTATCGGTGGTAACAGACATAAATTCACGAAATACTTTTTGTTTTCCATTTAATCCAATGTAATAGATGCAATTTGTTAAATCAGCAAGTGTTGTTTTCCCTGAAGACAAATGATTTTCTCATCAAAAAATGTGAAATCTTTGAGTTCAAAAGAAATCTGTGCGTCAAACTGACACATATTTGAAAATTGATGGTAGGAAAATGAATTTTCATTCTTTTAGGAGTACACCACCTTTTTGAACTTCACGTGCTTGCGGTTCGCGAATTTGGACATCCCAACAACATTTTCTATGACTATTTTTCACATATATTACTTGCATTTCGCGTCATTTATTTACGATGCCAACAAGCGTGAACTCCCTCTACTTTTTTGTTTCTACGTTCATTTTAAACTTTAACACCCTAGAAAAGGACATTATTATATTATTTATAAAGCTCATTATTAACAGTTTCCAAAGTAAACAAACGTAATAACCATCGACTTAATTCTTTTGTAGCTCAGTTTAAATCTCACTGGCAATGGCACTATTTTCGATAACAGTTGAAGTTGCTGGCATCTAGCGGCCAAATTATAAATTATTGGCTTAATGGAAAAGCATCCTGTGCTTTTAGTTTTCACAACTTTTATGAGTATGACATTGAAAATATACGTTCTTCACGTATGAGATTGCTGGTTTTTGACCGAAATATTTAATGATTTGATGCTATTATCTTTGTATTTTGAATGTGATTTAAGGAGCTTGTTTTTTTAGGTTTTCATTGTTTATTATGAATTTTTAATGTAAATCTAAGAATTGCTATCATCTTGTAACGTAAGATTTTTTGTTGTGTATTTTGAACACGATTACTAAAAGAAATATTATGACTTTATTACGCTAGGTTTTTATTTTCTGTTATACATTTCTAACGTAATTAGCAGTGGCGGCTCGTGTATAGGCACTGCGGAACTGCAGCACCCCCTATTTCCACTTGATATTATCGATAACATTTAATATAATGAGTCCTTTTTTCTTTAATTCTTTCTTTATTTTTGTAGTACAATATATATTCCTTAAGCTTAATGTCAGTACTTCAGTAGTCATCCCCCAGTTTATGAAAAAGATACAAAAATCAATCTTTGTATGGAACTGTGTGCTTCACAGTGCCAGCGACGTGGTGTTTGACTGTTGTGCGCATGCGCACATAGGAGGGGGGGTGGGGAGGAAGGCGGGACTGCCAGGTAGAGAGAGCACTGTTGCTCTCGCAGTGCCGGCTCTGGCGTGATGGTGGAAGGAAGTTTTTTTTTTACTCAGCGTGTGTTGTGCTTAAAAACCGTGTACCATATTCTTGAATGTGATAAAGTGTAGAAGAGTGTAGAATTAGATTATTATTCTGCTTCCAGCTATTCTATTTGATTCATTTTTTTCGGTTCTTTTATGGATTTCATTTTTAAATGAATAGATCAAGCTTGAACTGTAACAATTTAAGTTAAAGTAAGTAAAAAATGTTTGTTTTTTTTGTTAAGATTTTATCAAGTTCCTGAATAAATTTTCTTTTTATATATGTTTTTTCCTTTTACACAACTTTAAAACAAAGGCTAAAAATTTTCTGAAGCAGCACCTCCACTAATTTTAGCTACGAGCCGCCACTGGTAATTAGTAAAAGAAACGGAACCACTTTTTAATGCTAGTGTTTTTTGCAGCTTGGAAATGCTTGTTGCAGAATCCAGGAAAACATTTGTGCATGATGTACTCAACATTCCATTTCAGTAGTTCAATTTAAATTAAACCATTTCCTTAGAATGAACAAAAGAAGATAAAAAATTACATGTGAAATTTTGTGGAGGTAAACTATACAAGTCCGGAAAGAAGTGTTATCGCTTTGTTATACTGGGTTTTCATTTGCTATTATGCATTTTGAAGGTAATTAAAAGTATTTTTTTTCCTTTATAATGCTAGGTTTTTTATTTGCGGTTACATTTTCTTTTATTTTCTGTTAAACTGCATTATTTATGATAAAAAAGTGAATTTTTTAGGTTGGCTGGGAACCACTCTCTCGTAATAACATGGCATGTTATGGGAAAATAGGACTTGCACTTCGCAAATTTGCGTCATTTTTCTGGAACCAATTGTTCGCGAAGTTCAAAAAGGTGGTGTACTTCAGTTTAAGTCCCAATATTGCAGATTATTTTCTGTCATTTTAACGTGCGAATAAAAAATATGCTGAACCTATTCCCATTTTATTCAAATGGAAGAATCAAATCAAACTCAGACCGTTATATTACATGGTGATTACCCATAAGCCTCTAGGGCAGGGATCGGCAACCTTTTCGCTTACGATGGCGCAATTTATATTACTGAAGACGTGAAGGGCGCATAAGCACGATCAGTTGATATCTCTCTGTATCAGTGGTCGGCAACCTCTTTATCTATGAGGGCGCAACTTTAATTATTGGGGGCGTGAAGTGAAGTAACAATAGTAGATGTGTACCAATATTTATTAAAATGATATTTTTTTATATATAAGAGAAAAACTATTAAAGAATTTATTATAAAAACATGAAAAATAAATCAATGTGAAACTTGGGACTGCATATCTTCAGCCAACTTGCTATAATTTGGCACATAACTCGAGATACCTAATCTTAGGCAGTTGTCTAAATTGTAATCGGTGAGTCTCGATCGGTACTTGGATTTCAAGTGTTTCATGCTTGAAAAAGGGCTTAAAATAGTGAGCTCCCCTGGTCTATGTAATCATGAGATGGAAGTTCTGTTCACAACGATTAATGGGCGGTATGCGGGGATAGCACTATATAAGGGGGCGTTAAAACGGGGCTGCACTGTAGTTCGATATGCATTTATTTTAATATTTTTACGCTAATTAAAAAAAAGGACTGTCGAATTCCCATTTAGTTTGGAATTCCAGCGATAATTCAGATAGCTCCTATAGCCATAAAAAGGCTAGAAAAATCAGTGCGTATTTCAGCTAAAAGTACTCATGTTAATTTATCTTTATTTATAACTATCATCTTTTACCTCGGCTTCGCTCAAGGAAGTTTAAGTTAATTTCCATTTTTAACGGTTCGTTGAATGTTTTATGATGTTCTCTCCATGGCACTCAATCTGATTTTATGATCAATTTCATCTCGTCATTATGCATTCGTTCCAATGCTGTTTTGTATGATTATACGTATAAGTTTCAAGAATTAAACATTTCTTGTGGAGATCTTACTATCGATGCGTTTGTTCCTGGATTATGTCTACATCTTTCATCAACTTGCGAATTTTCATCGCCAATAAAGTAGATTTGAAGAAACTTATGATTCTCATCATTTAACTGGTAACAACGAGCTTATACTATGGTAGATTTTTCTTTGCACTCGAAAAGTCGATTGAAAACCATAATTCGGAAACGAATGAGTAGACCCAAAAGATGTCATTTGCAAACGCGAATTATATTTCCTTATATTTTTTTAGAAAATCTTTTGATTGTGTACAAACATTTTGCATCAAGCTAAATAATGGCTCAGGCACGTCTTCAAGATCAGTTAAAACTATTTTTTCGTTGTAACAACACATGCCCTCCGCTTCTGTATTAAATTTTTTGGCTTTACAATACCTGCATATTTTTCGTAAGACCTCCGATATTAATCAATTCAAGACCTTTGTAATCAATCGCAGGATCATAAATATAGGCATCATTTCTCGATGAAATTCAGTTCGTTAATATATTTCGTGCAGTGCGTATTTTTTGTTGTTGTAGGTGATTAAGAGAATTTTCATTGGTTTCATTCAATCGAGAATTCCTATGTCTTTCTCTATCTTTAGCGAGTCGCGATTCCCTTTGTTCAGTTGTCTCATTTAATCGGGCGTTTCTTTTACTTTCACGGTTGTATCGCAGACGACGTTCTCTAGATTCTTTTGATTGATTCTTTCACAAAAATTCATCCTATTTCTTACGGCAACTGTCAGTAAGGAGCAAACATCAGTATAGTTTAATATAATTTTCAGTAAAAAAGACGCACAAGAAAGAGAAATAAATATGTACACGAACAAAATTATGAATAAAGAAACAAAAACAGAAAATGGTGTTATGCGATAAAATATCACTCTCCGTTTTTATTTCTCATTGAAATCCAGTTGAATAGTCTATTTCGTATCTCTCTATCCGTATGTCAGGCGTTTCTTTGTCTGGAAGATCAAATCCATCTTCGAAGTTGTTATAATAAATGATGTAAACAAAATATTGCAAATAGAATTTTGTTCGATTAATTTAAATTTTTATTTAAATTATGAACATAACATTAAATGCAATTGGGAAATATATTAAAGTGATTTAAAATAAAAAAGAAAAGAACCTAAATAAAAAGTTTTCAAAATAAAATGCAATGAATAAACATTAAGTGAATGAATTAAACGAACACTCAATACATAATTTGGGTAAGATATCCCAGTCCGACAATCAGATTCCCATAGCAGCCTTTAATTCATTCATGGTTTTATTCTATTACATTCGCGATAATACAAATTGTTCAAACTTTAGGTAATAGGAAACGAAAATAGATGAAAATAATAACCTTTAATCCTTCTTGCATAAATCAGTCCAAGTCCGGTTGGCGTAGGACGAAATTTATGTATTTTAATGTCAAATTGAAAAATGTGCTGCACCCGAACTAGGATTGAACTAAGGCCTATCCTTATGGGTCGTCGACAGACAACTTTCCTCTTTATTTATAAGATAAAATGTATTACAATAATCCCGACAAAAACGGAAAAAAAGATGTAATTGTTTTATTAGATCCTTTTATATCCAATGTATGAAATATCGCACAAATAATTCATTCATTATAATTTATCTTCTAGGTCCGGTGGACTCGGATGGTCGTCTTGGTTACCTCCTTCACATGTTACCTGCTCGGCGTGATGGGAGCATTACTCGCTTGGCTACTTCTCCTTTTGATTACGGTGGGGGTGATGACGCACGGCCGCATAACAACGTATGTCCGAGGTGTCGTGTGCCGGGAGACAGCGCGCGAAAGGGGGAGGGAACTCTTATGGGGCGATTTGGTTCTCGTCAGATACATCAAGTTGGTGAGGGCACCGTGAAAGCGAAAGGTTGAGCGCTGTCGTCGCTCTAATTTGAATGGTAAGACAGCCAATGAGTGAGCGCCAAGCCGAATTTGAAGTGATCATGTTGAGAAGTTGTGACTGTTGAACTAGGTAACTGCGTAATTGGAAGTTTATCCGCCATTACGGGAAATCTTGGGAAAGTGTTATTTTTTAGTACAGGTAAGGATCTTTTGACTATAGAGGAGTATATGAATGAATGGTTAACAACTTCATATATGCTGGTGATACATGTGACTCTCTGTGTGTGTTAATTAAGTTATTTTCTGTACGTTGCAACGTTTCCTCTAGCTTGCAAAAATGAATCAAGCAGAGAAGATGGTGCATTCACGTAAGTGCTACGCACTAAACTGCAAGCATACGAGGGGAACGACCGGAGATCTAAAGTTGAAATTACATTCGTTTTCTCGCACGGAATCTACGTAAGTACTATTAGCTATATTTGTGAAAATATTTTTGTAAGTCGACATAATTATATGCAGTAATAGCTCGATATACGAAGTAGAAGCGCTCCGTGAGTTGCTTTCGAGTATTGAAGCAATATATCGATTAATTAATGTACTTCTGTATTTTATTACCTACAGTACTACATATTGTGTAATAATATTACGTACCGAGAAAAATAAAGAATGAGTTACGTTTCTTTTTGAGATTAATCTTACTATGGTTGTGTTTACGTATGTGAAATTATATCCAGATTGCAATTTGGAACACACGAACCTTGTTCTACCGCCCAACTCAGCTCAGTTGTTAGTTTTGATCCTTTAATAAGTGGCTGAGAACGTTCTCTCGGATGTGTTTGTTTATTCCTAAGAAAGGCTGTGGCCTTATACCTATTGCATAATAAGTATAGCCAATTTGACATCCTATACATATATGTATATGTCCTGGGATGAATAAAAATTATTATTGTTATGGGATTGCAATTTTTAACTTGAAACCTCTCGTTTCGAGATACGGCGAGTATATCGTGGACTACCTGTAGTAAAAAGGTCACTTATTTGGTGTACAGATTATTCGCATATCGAGTTATTACTGTAGTTAGATATGTATCTCAGCATTTTCAACTTTAATAATAGTAACCATTTAACGAGATACTTCACTATGGCTTGTTTTCATGTGATGCATATCTTCACTTTAGGCTCTTTAGGAGCAAAGTTGTATTTGATGCATATGTTGAAGTGTTAATAATTCTGTAATGTTATCATTCCAGGTGCCGAGAATGGGTTGCAAGGGCAGGGAACCCCGCTTTATTTGATAGGCCCATTATGACACTGAACAAATCCTAATCATCATCTTGACGATCGGATTGGGGAGTTGGGGAAAAATGCTATCCTGAAGTCTGAATTTTTATGGCTCCATTGCAGTGCTCACAAAATCAAGGAGAGAACTGCCGAGGAAGTGTGCAAATATGCCCTCTTTAGGTATAGCGTTAGTTTAAGTAAAAAATTAGCCAGGTAGTCTTATTTAGTTCTTAGGATTAGAATGTATTAGTGATATTTATGTATGTATTGTTTGTAGATATTGGTGTTCTTTCTTTTTTTGGGCCTCGATTCTTGTTTGCTTAATTGTTTCATATTTCATTTATTTTTTAAGATAATGAGTATTCCGTTTATTCTGTTAGCAAATAGTAAAAGAATCTAAGAAATTGATTTTATAATACTCGGTGTTTTTCACAATTATCTCCATAAATTACATGGTAATGTGCTAAATAAAAGAACCTTTGTGTGGAAGGAAAAGGTTCGGATGATTGAAGATATTCACGAGACTTACAAATGGTATTGTGGTGGAATGCTTTTTTTTTTGTGGTGGAACTGTCAATTAAGTGAAATTCCAAGTTAGATGTATTTTGTAATTATAAATTTATATTTACTCGATAACCATTTAATTTTGATAATTATGTTAGCTGCGTCATTATGCTGTATTTAATGTCGGATTGGTCAGTATAAGATAGCCTTGGGTGCTAGTGTTGTGATATTCATTGTGAGTCCTATATTGTGGCGGAATGCTTAATATTAATGGTAATCCATTGGAGGTGTTGGTACGCTGCAATTGGTGTTTGCCAGCTTAGTGTATTGCCTTGGCTATCGTTTGGGCACAATTACAATTAATGACATGGTTTGGGCATATCAAATAGCGGGTATTTTGCTTTGCGTGAAAGTCTTTCGTGTTAATTAGATGGAAGGACTCCTTGTTCCTGAGGAGATCAGTTTGCAACTGCAGTTATGCACCTTGACCCATATGCTTCAGCTTCGCAAACATAAAGCCACTGTTATTGAAGATGCTTGATGGACATTGCATGAACCTTATACAATAATTGCCCTCTTTCCTTTCCCTTAATTGAGGCTGATTTCATGCTGGTCCATACGTACTTTATCAGGTGTGCGTTAGTGGTAAAATACTTGATATACTTAATGGTTGGTGACTAACTTGAATGTTTCATTGCTATTTCAATCAACATTTGCTTTGATTCATATGCTTATTGATTCATTGAGACGCTAAAATCACTTCTGTTCATACTTTGTCATGACTTGTTTCTTCATTATTGTTATGATGTTTGTCTGGTGGCTGGCTTCTGCAGCTTTCATATGTTAATTATTCTTTCGTCTGTTACAAACATTCTACTGTATTATTTTTTCAATGTGTGCATGTTTCCTATATTTATTGAACAATAATTGATCTATGTGGTTCAATTCCATTTAATATCTGTTATATGTAAATATGTACAATATTTGTTCTGCAATAAAACTATTTAAATTATTATTCTTTCTATTCTCACCCATTACTCCTCTGGTTACGTTATTCGTAAAAAGGTTTGATTTGCTAAATAAAAAAATTAGCGTCATTTATTGAAAAATAATGAATAAAACTAAATTGGTGTATGATTTTTGAAAATTGCACTCGCCGTCTGTACGAATCTGCCATTGGCTGCTGAAATTCGTCTGCTAGCTGCCTGTTCTCCGCTTCGATTGGCTGTAAAAATGACGTCAACGCAACAGCAGCGCCAGCTAGCCAGTGCCTTCACCAACTTTTTGTACTAGCCAGCTAAGACCACGATTTTAACATGGGAGTTCCCTCCCCCTGGCGCGCGAGGAGACGACCTCGTGCTGCCTTCTGTCCACTGGATGAAACAGCTGAGTGGCTCAACTTTCTACTCAACAGATGGTGAGCGCGTCGTTCTTTAGAACATCTAGACTCGCATGTCGCGCCCCGCTCGAAAGGTTATTTTGTGCTTTGGGAAACAGCTGAGAGAAAATAAGTTCGGTTTTCATTTTAAAGAATTGGCAATTATTTTAATCCGCTAAATTAAGATATTTCACGAGCAGCTCCGTAACTTTTTATAAATCTTGCTACATATTCTTTATTTCTGTGTACAAAAGTTTGCGAATTGGACAAATGTTTATATGTTATATAATAAGCTGAAAAAATGTCTTCACCTCTTGTTCGTCCCTTTAATGGAAGAATTTTAAGAAATTCTTCCTTTCCTGAAAAATCATTAAACACCATCTTCACAACCATAGCCAATTGAGAAGTGTCTGATATGTCTGTTGACTCATCCAGTTGCAACGAGAAGAAAATACATTTTTGTAAATCATTTGCCAACTCTTTCTCCATATTGGTTGCAATAACTTCAATTCTTGTAACTGTTCTTGCTGATGACTGAATCGTGTTGATTGCTGAGGTAATTTCATTTTTATAATATTCAAAAAGTGAGTCAGCAATTGGTAACATGGCTTCTTTTACAATCTTGCCATCTTCA
The DNA here is from genome assembly GCA_028673005.1 of Tanypteryx hageni. NCBI lineage: Eukaryota > Metazoa > Arthropoda > Insecta > Odonata > Petaluridae > Tanypteryx > Tanypteryx hageni. Next base: position 12,782,178 of record CM054116.1, on the reverse strand, counting down.
AATGGCTTTTCCCTCTTGGCCAACAAATGCAAAATTTTAAGTGATGCAATCATTGCTCTTTTTGATTGCTGCACTGGTCTGGTAAAAATGTTCTGCTGTTTAGTTAAAATAGATTTCATATCAGAAATTTTCTTTTTCCTGATCTCAGAGTTTAACGGATAACTAGTATTAAAATTTCCGTGGACCGTATTAAAAAGTCTTTCAACATTACTTTTCTTTGAAAGTGCGACACAAGCATTGCACAATAAACAAACACACTTTCCTTTCAAAACAAAACAGAATTGTTCTTCCCAATCAACATTGAAGTAATATGTCCTTTGCCTCTTATTACTCATAATGGGGATGAAATTTTCTACAAATGAATTAATAAACACAACACACGGAATATCTGGAAAATATCAGAAATATTGTGAACTGTTGGTCAATTTAAATTGATTTATGATTAACCAATGAAGAGGGAAATGAGAAAAATCCCCCAAACCCTGGACTTTGTATACTGAGCGAAGAACTACGAAACCAACGACTCACAACAATCACTCGAGCCAAGTTATGCTACAAGACGGAGGACAGAACTCCGAAACCAACGACTCACAACAATAACTTGAGCCAAGTTATGCTACAAGACGGAGGACAGAACTCTGAAACCAACAACTTTTGACAAGAACTTGGGAGTTTCACACGACATAGGGAAATAGTTTTCCCGTATCGAGTGCCTACCTCCAAATAGCCTGAACCGGCTAACGGAGCTATAGTACACAATGGGCAGGGTTGGGCAGTATTTAAAATACATGTATTTAAAATACGTAGTTTAAATACTATTGTATTTTGTATCTTGTATTTCAAAAGGGAATCTCAGATGTATTTGTATTTTAAATACAAAGAATTACTGTCCGCGTCAAAAAGACGTGCATCTCAACTTTGACGCGCGATCATTTGCGCTACGTTTATTGGAAAGAATATACAAAAATACCATTGGAAAGCTTATTTTATCCTTAATAAGGTTTGGTTTTTTAATATTTTTAGACAGAAAATGTAAAATTTTACGGCGAGTTAAACACAGAAACTACCCGTAAAAACCAGCTACGCAGCCAACTTTCGCGAAAGTAGTCATATATAATAATTCATAAACGAATAACTACTGAACAAAATCTTTTGAAATTTAAAACAGTGATGAACTAAGATAAAATAGAGGCAATGCAATAATTTTTTAAGCTCTATGTTAATTACAATGGTTTTAATTGGGTTACAACTTTAAAAAGAAACTCGTCAGTGGGGAAAAATGATAGAGGAATTCTGAAAACACTCTTGTAAAAAAAGACATAAAGAAAATTTTTTGTAGGAATCAGATTTTTAATAAAGACTTTTAATAAATTTATATAGATATTTTTCTTTGTAGCCATAAGGCGCTTCATTTCCTATGCTGATGTAGGTAGCGACGTTGCCACACCAATCTGGCGTGCGGGATGACTGAGCGGGATTTAAACTCCTATCTCTTTCTCTCTCTATCTAGCCTCATTGGAGGTTGCTAATGACTCAGATAATGAGTAATAAAGAAGGTACTTGTTTTGTCTAGAGTTTTGTTTTCTTAGTTCATTTAGTGTCTCATCTCAGTCCAGTTGATGCCTCGTGTTTTCGCTATGCCTCGAAAAAAGCGACTAGCTTTACAACGAATAGAAAATATTAGTAATAACAAATACGGTCTTTTCTCGAGTGATCAAGAAAATAATTTAGAAAGTGAGCCTCTTGTGATTAACAAAAAATTACGTAGCCATGAGAAAAATGTCATTCAAAGTGCTAGAACATTTTTTCAAATGGTCAAAGATAGTGTGATTAAATTTGATCCTAATCAAGTTGTTAAAAATACTGCACTGTGTTGTAATGTTAGTGAAAGGACTGTAGTAAATGTAAGTAATGAGTGCAAGGAAAATGTGCGTCCTTCAGAAAGTTCTCCCAAAAAAAGCAGCGGTAGAGCGCGAATTGTATTAGACGAAATGTTTCAAGGAATAAAGAATATCGTGGAACCCTTAATTATCAACCTCGATGAGGATTCCAGCAGCGACGAAATCAGTGAGGACGAAACTTAAGAGGAGATAAAGGGGTTTTTGTGCGGGCCATGGCCGCCTACCGGCGAGGGAGACAAAGGAGACATTTGGCAACATCGCAAAGTGCCCAGAAAGCAACATATACGGTACTGTGTGTAGATTAAAATTAATTAAACAAAAACAAAAACCTTAAAACAAAATCTGATTCCTACAAAAAATTTTCTTTATGTCTTTTTTTACAAGAGTGTTTTCAGAATTCCTCTATCATTTTTCCCCACTGACGAGTTTCTTTTTAAAGTTGTAACCCAATTAAAACCATTGTAATTAACATAGAGCTTAAAAAATTATTGCATTGCCTCTATTTTATCTTAGTTCATCACTGTTTTAAATTTCAAAAGATTTTGTTCAGTAGTTATTCGTTTATGAATTATTATATATGACTACTTTCGCGAAAGTTGGCTGCGTAGCTGGTTTTTACGGGTAGTTTCTGTGTTTAACTCGCCGTAAAATTTTACATTTTCTGTCTAAAAATATTAAAAAATCAAACCTTATTAAGAATAAAATAAGCTTTCCAATGGTATTTTTGTATATTCTTTCCAATAAACGTAGCGCAAATGATCGCGCGTCAAAGTTGAGATGCACGTCTTTTTGACGCGGACAGTAGGTATTTTGTATTTAAAATACACAAAATACTAACTAGTGATTCCCTTACATAATTTATCTGCAATTCAATCAATAAAGAAATTTTATGTTTTACGGGAAATTAATTTTATTTGTCACCGTATGGAGTTGACAATACTGCGTAGTAGTGGTTATATTGTTTGGTATTAGCTGGTTGGTATTTCACTGAAACCTGAAAAAGAAATTAATTATCCTAAGAGGGGTTATCTGGCTTGCCACACACACAGCCTTCTTGCTACCACAGACTTCCTGAATGCTTTGAAAAATTCACCTACTGCATCCAGGATCTTTCACCCAACTTTCGCAAAATGTTTGGTATTATGGAATGCATCTAAAAGACCTACAGCATCTGAAGCAATTTCAGAGATCTTGCAATGTGCATTGAAGTTTCCTTGTCCCACTTGGTGGAACTCTCTTTTTGATTCTGTTTCACAGGTGTTACAGTTTAAAAATAAACTTCACATTGTGACTGAAAAATTGGAACTGCCACAGTTTAAAGAAATCGAATTTGAATATCTGGAAGAGTACTGCAAAGTCTTGAAACCTTGCCTTGGCCCTTGACTTAATGCAAAATGAGAAGACATGCTTTTATAGTGAGCTATTACCTACATTAGTGTCTCTCAAAAAAAGACTTGGTTTGCTTCTAGAAATAAATCTTGGTCATCTCTCTCGTGTTGCTACACTTTTAATCAATTCACTAACAGAGAGATTTATAATTTTTTTGATCTGGCCCCACGAGCAAATGATGCCATTTTAGCTGCTTGTTTCCATCCAGCTTTCAAAATGAGGTGGTTCCCTAACACTGCTTCTGAAAATGAAAGGAGAAGAATACATAAATTGTGTGTGAGCTCTCTTGAACAATTCTCTCCCATGCCTGTTTTAAGTTCAGATGATGAAGCTGATGAAGAAAGTGATTTTTTAATTTTTAACTCGCCAAATCAAACAGACTTTTTAACACAAAGAGAGAAATCTAACCACCCTTAATAACTATGCAATAGTGAGCAAAGCCTTTGTTCGCTACAATACAAGTTTGTGTTCCTCTGCGCCTGTAGAAAGACTGTTCTCTTTTGCAGGCTTTATAAATTCCCCTTCAAGGGGTGCTATTTCAGATGAACTTTTTGAGGAATAAAATTTTTTTAAAAGGTAATAGGAATTATTGTTCTGATGGTTTTTAATTGCAATTTTATTTGTAAAAGTTTCTTTAACTGACTTTTGTGGCAATTTAACTTTTTTGTTATTATGTACGGATCAATTGTATTTTAAGTATTTAAAATACAAAAGTATTTAAATGTATTTTGGCATTTTTTATTAATGTATTTTGTATCTGTATTTAAAATACTTCCCTATCAAGTATTTTGTATTTGTATTTAAAATACTGGAATGTAAGTATTTTGCTCAACCCTGACGATGGGTTGAGAACATAGATCTCAGTTAGCCTTGCACCCGTAATAGCGATTGAAGGCGACAGGACACCTTCACCTAGCATAAACTAGGGGCAGAGAATTCCCTATCTTTTCGTAGAACGTTTTATGAATTGTCAGCACAGGCACAACAATTACACAAACACGATAGCGGCTTCTCCCACTCTCGGCGAGTAATCTCCGAAAAACGCTGTGAAGGACGTATTTATACTATGGCAGGGTAAGGAGAAGGGAAAGGGACGTGAATAAGCAAGAGAGGGGTAACGGAGGAGTCATTATGAAAAGAACTCTGTTAATGACAACAATGTCTTTATCCAACAATGTATGCCTCCATTCTGTTCGCTTATAAGTCCTGACCTTGACGATGTTATTTTGTGACAGACATACGATTCGGCTCTGTGTGATGTAAGATTAAGATGTTGGTTACAAAGTTCTATTCTTCATCTTGTTCCGCAACTTATTGGTCTTCTGCGAGTTTTCCTTAATTGTTTAACTTGAGTTCTCTTTTTGGCTGGCGGGCGACACACTAATGTCTTTCGGGTGCCATGGTGCCTGCGGTCGCCGCGTTGCCGACCTCTGCTCTAGGGGTCTGTCTATTTAATTCTGGAGGAATGGTTAGAATAAATTCAGCTGTTTTCGAGTTATTCAACATTCTTTGAGACTTTAATACAGGATCACAAATATAAAAATTATCAAATGGAAGTTAATACAAAAGTTATTAAAAAACAAGTGCTACCTTCATGGCTCTGTAGATAAAATTTTATTTGTATAAAATAAGGCAACATGATCCTGGTAGGTGACATTTGTGCCCGAGACCTTTTTCTTGCCTACATATTCATAAAAGTAGATAAAAGACAGGCTCCCAAGGATAATGACCCTAGGATAATTACATATTTAGCAATTTTATCTGAGGAATGAGGGGAAAAATAGCCATTCATCAACTGTCGCAAAACTGCTGTGATGATATGCTGGCCATCAAACATAAAGAATGGAAGAACATTTATGAGAGCGAGACCTGATGAAAGGACAGCCAAATATTTCAAAAAGTGCACTAGAGCTTCAGGTAAGAGTGATGCCGAAATAGGGATAAAGTCAAAACGAGGAACAAATTCACTCACTTTTATGCTCCACCACACTTCTGATGGATGGCCTAAAAAAATCACACATTTAGGCAGGAATGTGTGTCTGCTTTTTCTATCCATAACAAACAAAGTGGTTTTGTTGGAAAGGAGAGGGTAAACACACAACGAATGAGAGTTTGGGCATGACCCGTGAGTTATACAAGGAATCCCAGATTCTTCAATGACTTTTCTAGCTGTGAGGCAATATTTTCTTCTTAACAGCCTATGTCCTTTTCTGAGATCTGCACTTTTGGTACCATTTGGAAAATCCAATGCAAAGCAGAGATGCCCTGCTTTATCATATTTTGCACAGCAATCTGAAGATTCATCAACTGTTGAATCTGAATAAAAGCATGAGTGAAAATAATTGTTATGTATCAAGTTTAATCTGAAGTCCACCTTAGCTGCAGCTGCTTCTGTTGGCTAGAAAAGCTTTTCAGAATTTTTACATATCATATTAAAAAGATTTTTTTTTAAAGCAGGATATATTTGTCATTATAGTTTTTTATAATTATAATACAACTGCCTGTTTAATACTATATTCTAATAATAGATTTATAGTCCTCATCTATAAATAAAATTAATATTAAGCAAAAAGCAACAGTTAAAAAAAAATTTAATGATACCTTCTGAAAGTAGGTCAGATGATATACAAAAGCCTGACTTTAGGTCAACTTCTGAAATAGCAATGGTAATGCAGTTTTTCCAGCTCTCTTTATTTTTTACATCACAGTTACCATTCACTTTGGTTATCAAGTCCCCAGGAATTAATCCAGTAGGTCCTCGAAATGGCGAATTCTACAAAAACATTAATGAAATATCAGCCTCGGACATCTTTTCCACCTTCTTGGGTTACAATAAAATAGAAAAAGTTAATAGCAATACCATCTAAAAGTTATCCTCAATAAGAGTAATTCAATGGTATGATAAGCATCCATGCGATTCCATACTTTTAGGCTCTTTTCCTTTCAGCCAAAACCATGCCTGTGTTTATCTATCCACGCTGTCTTTAATTTCTTATGGTAGATAATCCCCCACAGATAAATAGGGAAAGAACAACTCAACATTTACTAATATTCCTTGCAAATCCATTGAATAATGTTGAATTTTAGCTCACAGAAATTGTGCCCCTAACTTTTACTGGGAAAACTCGACTTGTTACATTAAAACTTCATTAGTTCAACAAAAAATAAATAAAAATAAAATTTTTAAGTCAATAACTTTTATAAAGCACATAAAAAGTGAAAAAATAAAAATGTAATAATTTTTTTATTAATAACTTATATAAAACGTACTGAAATGAAAAGAATATAAATTAAATAAAAAAGTTTTTAGTTAACTTTTATAAAACAATGAAATGAAAAAATGTAATTAATGAATTAATAGAGATATTGAATATATAAAAGTTATGTTCTTATTCTAACAATTAGTTCAGATGTCTTAAAGAATATAACTTTTTATATTTAATAGAAAATGATTTAATGAGTAGAACCAGCAAGACAATATAATTCTTATAAATTATTTTTAAAAAGTTTTTTATTAATAAAATTCTTTAATATATGTGTACTAAACTGAAGAAAATAAATTTTCTTAAATTGTATATAGCGCACTAAAAGGAAAAAATAAATTTTGAATCTCCAATCATGAAATATTGCAATTTTTAAATCTTCAAGCATTAAATTACCACCATAATTCTTTAATTTCAATATTTCATGATCGAAGATTTGAAAATTTATTATTTCCTTTCAGTGCGCTATATACAATTTAAGAAAAATTTTTCTTCATTTTAGTACGCATATATTGAAGAATTTTAATACTAAAATTTTTTTAAATAATTTATTTTATTCGTTTTAGTCTTGGTTTTTCTAAAATTAAGTAAAATTCCAGATACAAGCAAAGAATTCAGTTGGTGCTGTTCTTATTTCCATCGTACGGTGATAGATTTCTCAAATACAGAATTTCCTCCAGACCTGCTTCTTTGCAAACATGAGGACCAAAAATTTTTTAAAATTGGTTTAATTTAATTTTTGATGTTGCTAATGGTTCCCCACCACCCACACAAGGTTCACATGGAGTTGTACTTTTAGGTATTTTTCACCTAGGTTCAATATTAACTGAGATATGGGCAAAAGTATATTTTAAAACATATAGTACACCATCTACAGAAAATTGGTATAACTAAAAGAGCTGACCAAGTCACATAAAATAAATTTAGAAATAAATTCGGAGGTGATTTATATTAAAGAATTTTAATGAAGAACTCACCTCAGGAAAGTCAATGGTAATTATGCCTTTTCCTTGAAAGAAGAAAGGACTCAAAATGTAAGGCATAACAAAAACTGCTAAAGTAGCAATTATTGCCAAGACAACATTATGCCAAACCCCTGCAGTCAAGATCCTCAGGCTTCGATATGGAGGAAGAGCATCTAGTTGACTGGAGTTGAGCATGACATATGCAGAGGGCAGTATAACTAATATGAAAATTCCAAATCCAGAAACCTGCACTCCCTCTCTTGTAAAGAAACAGAATTGGACAAAATATTTTTGGTATATAATTTAAACAAAACAATTACATTATACCTAATACAAAAAACAAAATTATTATTATTAATAATAATATTTTATCAATGAATAGGACTGTACACACATGGAGGTGCAGGTGTTCTTACTTAAAGTATATTCTAGGATCAAAGATTGATTTTCCTTTGAATAGCAGCAAAAACACAACTTGGAAAATCATTCCTTTCCATGAATTCTTTCCTGACATTCTTGATGCATGGAGGAAAAATCCTTAGTATCCTTAAACAAGAATTTTATTAAAGATGGCTGGCTTCACTACACTTGTAGCACCTTCAAGTTATGGTTAGCCAGTTTATAAGAAAGATTTCCAATGAAGAGGATTTTACGCCTATTTTGGAGGTTATAAGTAAAATTAGTTGATTAAACTGAGTAACATCAAGCTCCTCTTATGGCTAAAACAAATTCACAATGTACTTGAAAATCAAATTGAAAACATAAGTACAGTAAACTTTTAATTTTCTGGATTGGATTGGATGTAACAGAAAGCATGAATAATCAAAAACATGTATAATGCAAAAATAAATTAATTTAATTAAAAGACACACTTAAAAGCTCGTGAATAAAAAGGTTGGGCAAAAATGCTCTCACAATGGTCCATTCAAAAAAATTCTGTAATCTTTGCTTGTTTTGATGACTTATATACATTTTTTAAAAATAATTGTTCATATTTTCCTGGCTGCCATGATGTTGTCATAATCAAAACCATTCTGTCCCATATATTCGAACAGTGTTGAGACATTGAAGTGCCGTACTGTGACCAATGTGATCACTTTCAGTCCCTTCACTTTTGTCACTGCTTTCTCTGTCCCCGCCATCCCTGTACTTTCCTTCCTCTTGCCCCACTGCATTGACAATACCATCGTCGCTCATATGCTGGAATCCAGATTCAAACTTATCACTATTGAACCATTCACTAAGATTCTCACACTCCAGATACTCAACACCACTCAGTCCCTGCAATAGGGTAATCAACTCTGAGTTATTTACATCTTTGTCAGAAAAACCACAAAGACTTCTTCAAGATTTGGAAGAACCTTGTTCCACGACTGAACAAGGGTCACAGGCTTCACAGAAGCTCATGCTTGAGAAACATCATGCAAGTATTTTGCACAGATGAGACTCTCGTCAGAAGTTAAAATGACTACATCTGGATGCAAGGGAGCATTATCCAATAACAACACTGCTTTTTGTGAGAACCCTTCATTGTAATAAAGATCAAACATCAGGCACAAACTTGCTGTGAAACCAATCAGTGAATGTATTTCTGTCCACCCATGCACCCTTTTGTCTGTAGTAATTGGCAGGTAAATTAACAGATTTGAATGGGCAAGGATTTTTTGCCTTGCCTATCACAGCTAAGTTTCAACTTATGATTGCCTGCCACATTTCCACAGCATTACACTGTGATTCGCTCTTTGTGAGATTTATGGCTGGGAGCATGACTTTCTCTCTGAAAAGCCAAGGTTCGAAATGGGAGGCCTTTCCAGTATAAACTCGTTTCATTAGCATTAAATATCTGGTCAGGTGTCAACATTCTTTTGTCACAAATTTTTTAAATTCTGATCGAAAAGCTGACACATTGTCACTCAACCGTTTTCCTTGAATGGCAATTTCTGCATATGCTGTATTGCTCTTTGAATCAAGTAAACCACCCAGATGATGCATTAAAGTTCTCTTCTAACCTGAGTGATTTATGGAAATGCCTCGCTTGCTGTACACACATGGGACCAAAGAGGGCATCCCATCAGCTCACTTTTGGTTGAACCTCAGAAGCAAGGCTGCATCCAATTTCTTGTAAGTTGATATTTCCATTGTCTTACGTTTTCAGAGTTCGGCACTGCTATCAAACACTGCAGCCAACTCCATCAACTTGGTTTCGTTTTTCTTTATATCATGAATGGTCTGCATGCCATTTACAGATTCTCCTTCTTCCAAGTCTGTCTATTAATTTGAGTTTTTTCAATAGTAATAACAATTTTCGTTGATTTTTCTGCCATCATAACAAGGGATAAGACACATATCACTTTGAAAACCAAATAGCACAGAGAGCTAACACACAGCTTAAGTTGCCAAATGCTATTGTAAAGAAACACTATCTTTTTGATGGATATAATAACCTAAAACTAAACAGATATGTAAGGGAAGGTTACAATGGCACCTATTAGAGCTTATCTCAAGCACATTTTGTTCCTTCACAATTGGTGATGATGACCTAGTCAGCAATATGTAAACGTCCTTGTACTTGCTTCAAGTTAAATTGTAATTGTACGACCCTGAGTTTTGAATATGTATGCACACAGTAGATCAACGAACGTTGCATGCTGTCTTCCATGTGATTTTCATGAAACTCCCAAACATGAATTAACAATATATTTACAAAATTATCATTTTTGCATATGAAATCCTGTATTTTCCGGTGTATAAGATGCACTTTTTTGTCACAAATATGTCCTAAAATCATGCCATGTCTTATACAACGAAGGTTAAAATGCCAATGAGTTCTCTCACTTAAAATTTAGATTACACACTTTTGAAATTCTCACAACATTATTTTTGGTATAGAGGGAGGTTTTCTATGCAGCACATACAAGTTCAAACACCTATGTTCATACTGTAGAATTTTTTATTATTTATAATAATACAGTGTTTCAGTGAATTATTTGCAACCGATCAGCTATATATTCATTTTGCGGGATACATACATATTAGCTTTTAACCCAAACATGCGGCACATGGAAAGCAATGAAAAAATCACAAGTACTTTGAAACCAAAAGAAATACTACCAAAATGTTTCTCACAATAGAATTATCGGAATATGAAAATAAAGTGTGACATTGCCTTGATGTCTGACAGCCTATAGTATTTTACTTGCAAGATGCAGTGATCACCTGCAAAATCTGACATTCGTAACTCCGTCATCAATAATAATAATAATAATATTTTTTCCTTTTTTTGACCTTTGCGGTGATAACATAATGTTTTTATAAGTTACATCCTGTGCATTGAATCACCAAGCCATATAGTGAATTTCAACAATTGTTTTTTTTTTAATTTTTCCGATTTTTTTCCTTGCATATAAGCTGCATTCTCACATCCTCATATATTGCTTGCCCTAATTCTAATTATTCCTTATCTTTATCATAATTTTGGGCTGAAAATTTTATTTTAAAACATTTATTGAAAAAATAGACAAAAATTACAATTTTATAGAACAATTATTTTATTGCATGTTAGTTTTTATTTCAATAATCTAACATTAATACTTTTTGCATAGTAAAATAATGAAGCAATGCCTACAATGAACCTCATGGACGACAATAAAAATCCCAGGTGAGGAGAGGCTACTGGGAGATTTAAACTTGGGCTTGTAAGGGTTAAAGCACATTATATCCCACCAGAGATGGTCGGTGACCTATGGAGTAGGGCAAGCAACTTTGAAGGGATGAGAGGTGGAGGTGGGAAGGTCCCCCACCCAAATATTTTCAGAAATTTGGAAATGAAAGATATTAAATAAAATATATTCATTAATTTTTAATTATTAATAAAAATATACTTTCACTTGGAGATGAAATCTAATCTCTGCTTTTTCTTTACAAATTCAGTGTTAACCAAGTCAATGAACTACCCGCGGGATCGCAGGGTATTAAGCAGTCTCTTTTCTATTGCCATTAACGCAAGGTCTATCAGCCTTTCATTCGCCATACTGTTTCGTTTATGATCTTTTATTCGTGCTCAACCTGAAAAGCTACATTCAGCGCTCATCAAAACTAATGCACAGAGCTTGTATATTTCTTCAAAGGTAAATTTCAGCTCATTTGATAAATAATGGAAAATATTTATCAGTTTTTGAACTGAAGTCAGGCGAGCTATATATTAGAGAGAGTTCACTTTTTAGCTTAATGAAATCAAAATGCTGACCATAGCATGATTTTAAAGAATTGAAACATTCATGAGGAAAACTCGCCACAATTTTGAAAATTTTCAGGAACTAAAAGTTCAAAATATTTAATTTTTCTAAGGGAGGCAAATCAGGTCTTCAATGCGTGGTTAGCACTTAAAAAATTTCACAAAATAATTGTTTATAATAACTGTCAGTTTCATTTTGGTGTTTCTTATGAGGCTCTCCTACAAGCTGAACGCGATTTCAAAGTTGTTTCTCCGTCCATTCATGAATGCAATAGCACTTTCAACTCTTACAGCACCCTGTGTTATATCCATATCACGCTTCTGAAGCACGTCAAATATAACATCAGTATGGGAAAAAATTATGTAATGAATGTCCAATTGAAATAAAAAATAATGTTAAATTACGAAGAAGTCCCTGGTACTTTGGTAGCTGATTATTCATCCCAATCATCAGGATTGTCTCTAATTGTTTCAAATAGTTTAATCAACGAATCATGGTAATCATGTGCAGTTTTTACAAGTCGCGATTGAAAACACCAATGTACTATGCTGACTCTAGGGAATCGTTTGCGAACCATTAAATCAAGCAATTGCATTCTCTTAGGAGAATTGGAGAAGACTGCTGCATACTCATTCAAAGTCAGGAAGAACACTCTGCATGCGCTGATCTGCTTGAACACTTGCTTGAGGACCAGGTTGAGACGATGCACCGAGTAATGAACAAATAAAGCACATGGGTTTTTCTCCTTCACCTTTGTTTGCAGGCCATTGAGCTCTCCTGCCATTACAGCAGTGCCATCATAGCTGTGACCTACCAACTTTTTACCACAAACAAATCTATCTAACACTTCACCTTCTACATTACAATATCGAAACACAGTTGATAATTCTGACTCGTTAGTAACGTCTGAAGTTGAATCAACCAAAATAGAAGCAAATTTTGATGAATTTATTTCACATTGAATTTCATTTAACACATTTGCGACGACGGGACCCACCGGTGGGTTCTGGCTGTACGCGCCCATAGGCGTTGGGACCCATCGGTGGGTCCCCGGCATTTGCGCCCGCAACTGCCGGGACCCACCGATGGGTCCCTCCCCATACCTTTATCTTACCTTTTTTTCTTTTGACGCCTATGCTGACAGATTCTATATTTAGTTTACGCTCTTAGGAGGATATATACTGCATACGAATATCTTTAGTTTTGAATTTTACCATGAAAAAAAATAATTTTATTTGATCTCGCTGCACCATCCATGAAAAATCGGGGAATTGCAATGGAAAATAATATCATACATTTTAGTTTGAAATTGTATTTATTATCGATAAATGGTTTAGTTTAAAATTACTATTCAAGATAAATCTAAGATAATATTTTACAAGTATAAATGTAAAACTTTAATATTTCTGAAGAAAAATACGTAGGAAATAATAGTTTATTATAATAAAATATATGTTGGAAGTTAAATTTACAAACATTACTTATGTTTTTCATTGAAACATTCTAAACACATCGTCGGCTGTCCATCGCAGTCTTTGCAGAATGTTTTTACTTTTTTTGCTTTCGCTTTCGCATCACTCACTCCTTTATTCCTACGATGTTTTTCATAGCAGCCGATACATCTCTTTCTACAATCTCTGGCTAACCCTTGATATGTTCCTAGACTATGCACTACCTTCTTCTTGGTCTTCCTAACTTTATCACCACCAACGCCACCACTGCTTTCACCATTATCTCGAGTAAGCCCATAAATAATATTTTCCCTAAAAGTGAGCATGTCCATTTTTTTCTCATTCCCTCCGTATTTGTTATAAATCACCCATGCATTCACCACACACGTTCCAAGAAGAAGTTCTATTGCTACCATTTTATACCACTTCATCTTTCTTCTTATGCAGGTATAATAAGAGGACATTTGGTCGGAAACATCAACACCCTTTTTGGCAAAATTATAATCCATCACAGACGATGGCTTCATTTTTCTTTCACCTTTCCATGACTTAGACGCTGATGGAACTAGAATGTCCGTATGTGCTGGATCCGAAGAAATCATAAGCACTGGTCTCTTATCTTGCCATTTCATCACTCTTACACCATTCTTTTCCTTCACGAAAATCTCTCCACTTTTCAGTTTTTTTGCGCATACCTCTTTTGGATTTCCCCGTCTATTTTGTCTTAGTGTTCCACAGACATAGGTCTTTTTCTTTAGTAACTCTTCACAGAGAGATACGCTTGTATAAAAATTATCTATATACAAAGTCCTACCTTCGTTCAAAATTCCCGCAGTCAACTCCAGCACCACTTTTTCGGCGTGTCCTTTCCCACTTCCATCTGGGTTTTCATTTTTGCCTGTGTAAATCTTCAAGTTATAAGTATAAGCCTCAGGTGTGCACAGTTTGTAGCACTTCACACCATACTTATTTGCTTTTCCAGGGAGATACTGACGAAATATCAATCTGCCTCTCCAGGGCACCATTGATTCATCAATAAACGATTTTTTCACCAAGAGTAATTGTAGACTGAAATTTTCTGCAAATCAAATCAAGCAATGGCTTGATTTTGGACAATCTACTTTCACTTGTATCAGCACAATTATCATTGAAATGAAAGCACTTCAGAAGCATCTCAAACCGATCACGTTTCATAATGTTTCTTATGAAGTCATTCCGGTATAAAGGTTTGTAGGACCAATAAAAACGCATTTTAGGTAGATGGTTTACACCCATAGCCATCAGAACCACTATGAAATTTTTCATTTCACTTGAAGATGTTTCCTTCCATTTTTTCATTATGGATCTTCTCTTAGGGACTTCAGATGCTAAGTACTGTCTTGTGTATCTGTTTGTCTCTGTTACTAGTAGATCCAAAAGATCGTCATTCAGAAAATGTTCATATGAGCGTGTCGGATCAGCAAAATCCTTCTCAATCAGCAAACCATCTTTACCTGTGTAGGAAAAAGGACGACCAACATTCGAGCAATCTCCCCACAAGTCTGGAACATTTTCTATATCATCGATGTCTTCGGATGATGCTTCTTCGACGCCTTCAGATTCTGATGAGGATAAATCACTTTCTACTTCTGATGGCTTGTAGGAAGATTCAGAGTCAAGGTAACTTGACATTGAAATGTCAGAATCAGACATGGTATAGAAAAAAAGGAACTTTAGATAGAGAATAACACACTGACTTTCTAGAAACTCAACAAGAACACAATGTAACTCGAAGAAAAATAGCTCAAGACTGATGTGTAGGATGGTGCACTGGTAGAAAGAGAGGAAGGGAAATAAGCCAAGGGAGGAAATTCCTGAAACCGAATTGGGAATGGGAAAACGGTCGACATGTAATAAAAAGATGCCGCTTTGCAAACAATAAATGGCACGTGTGTTGCGCGAAAATTTGGGTAACCGATTTCCAAAAATGCAGCGGCTGAGGACAAGAAAAACTGCAAGATTACTCATTTCAAAGAGCGCATCTTAGGCATGGGAAAAAAAGGTCGACATGTAATAAAAAGAAGCCGCTTTTCAAACAATAAATGGCACGTGCGTTGCGCGAATATTTGGGTAACCGATTTCCAAAAATGCGGCGGCCGAGGACGAGAAAAACTGCAAGATTACTCATTTCAAAGAGCGCATCTTAGGCATGGGAAAAAAGGTCGACATGTAATAAAAAGAAGCCGCTTTGCAAACAATAAATGGCACGTGTGTTGCGCGAAAATTTGGGTAACGGATGTGTTAAGATGAAAATACCTATAGCCTCAATTAAATTATTTTGAATGTGTTTTGAGATAACACTGAAAACACTAGCGTTATTAAAATGTTCACCGAGATGAGCATCATAGTCTTTCAGGAACATAGCAAACTCAATATAATTCCCTCAATTCACTGAACTCTCCATCTCATCGTGGCTACGAAAAGCAAATTCCTGCTTACCTAGCAGATATACAATGTTAATAAGAGATCGCAGCACTTCCCTATTTTTTTGTTATGATTTCGAGTATCTAAGCGGCACTGACTGTTTAACAAAAAATCAACCCTTGATTTCCCAAACTTGTGTAAATCCAGACATGCATGCATATGGAATTTACTCATGCTATGCCATTTTATCGCATTCGTCAGATCGTTTAAATCAGCATAGCCACTAGTGTTCCATATAGGTACTTCTCTCGACTGAAATTAAAATGCATGGCCAACAAAACAGTCTATTTATTGTAGAACATCCAGTAATCAAGGGATGGAAATTATCAGTAGTAACATGAAATCGACAAGTATACTTCCCTTAGAAGAAATAAGTTGCGTCAGGTGCAGGCTTTCCAACTTGAACGATTTCATCTTTAGTTGCAAAATCTTTATTACTTGAAAACGATTTTTGTATTATGCACTGTTCATTATCCACACACATTTTTGGGATAAAAAGTAGAAGTGTTTAATTAAAGGAACACGCACTAAAAACAAACACCATATAAACCACATGGAGGCAACAGAACTGCTAAACAAAGAAACATCTGAGTATATGTAAATGATGTAAACCAATAATTTTCTGATAGATGGACACAGAAAACCATATTATCATGTCACCAGCTCCATTGTATTATTGGTAGAAATTTCCTGCGGCACTGAGCAGTTCAAATTCTGCTTACTTTCTCACCAACGGGCACACATATGCCCTCCCCTCCTTTCCCCACTCTCTCATCTCCACGCATATAACCACTAGAGAAGCAGAACCAAAACTGCTTCTCGCTGCCCCGCTCAATAACAGTTGAATAATGTCAGGTGAGATCGAGTTAGTAGAAATTAGTTAAAATTATGAAAATGTAAAATATGTTTGCCAATTTTGAAATAGTAACCAAATTTATTTAAAGCAAATAAAAATGTTTACTTTGTTGTTGTACCAGGCAAGCATTGCTTGCAATGACCGACCGCCCCTGTATCCCACATAAGAAGTAATTGTTTTAGAACTTATAAATCACTCACTAATTCAAATGACTTCCAACCATTCTACTAAGTGCATAAATTATAATATCTCATATGTTCATATATCTTCACACTCTCTCTAAGACTGAAGCTAAACAGTCCTTTTCAGTTCCGTACTTTTGAGACACAACTTATATAAAAATAAGGGCGATAGAAACAATATCAATAATTACAGAGCCATATCCTTGTTGTCTCAGTTCTTAAAAATCTTGAAATATGCCTTTTGTGAAATACATGGATTTTCTTGAAAAATACAACCTACTATCTAGTGCACAGTTTGGTTTTAGAAAAAATAAATCCGACCATGCTCTCTTCTCAGCAACTGATTATATCTTGGAGGATTTAAACAGAGGTAATAAAACTTTTGTTCTCTTTTTGACTTAAGGCTTTGATCTTGTTAACCATAACCTCCAATTGTTTAAATGCTCACATATTGCTATTCGGGGTATGGCTTATAATTGGCTATCATCCTATTTCAGTAACAGAATGCAGACTATGTCCATAACAAGGAAGAAAATTTCTCTCAGATCGGGAGAAAATAGTTTCTGGTGTACCCCAGAGATCTATTTTGGAGCCTATATTTTTTCTTATATTTAAGAGGTGCATTCAAGTTATAAGGTCTCCAAATTTATTTCTCATAAAGTACACAAGATACAGAAATGAAACTTAGTCACTTTTCAACATAGTCTCCTAGAAGCTGCACACATTTTTCACATCTTTTCTTCCAAACTATGAAGGTCGCGGAAATGCTTCCTTTGGAGGTGTGTTCGGCCCACTGGTAAATGGCAGAAGCAGCTGCTTGTCGGCTAGGAAATCTTCTGCCGTGAAGAGCATCCTTCATTGTCGGGAACAACCAAAAGTCACTAGGTGCAAGGTCAGGCAAGTATGAAGGATGTGGGATAACCTCAATTTTGTTGTGTGAGCATTGCTTCACACAAGTTGACATGATTGTCTTTTTGTTTCTGGAAAAGTTGCCTTGGAACCCACCTGGCTGACACCTTGCTCATTCTGAGATCTTCATGAAGAATGATATGCACAGATCCAACAGAAATGCCTGTAGCTGTTGCAATTTCATCCACTGTTGAACTCCTGTTGCCCAAAACCATTTCCTCAACCCGGCGTATGTTGGCCCGGAACAACTGCTTCGAGATCTTGGTTCACGTGCTTCTTTCTTGCAAGACTCGTCTTTCACTAATCTTACGCACATTTTTTACATCCATAGCCCTTCAGGACACACTTCTGATAATTCCCGATGAATTTTAATCAGAATTTTTCCCCGTGAGATGCAAATATCGGATTATCACACTTTGTTATTTATGAGTGAAGATCACAATGTCCTGCTATCTTTTGAGAACATTCAAAACTAACTGACAACCATTTTAAAAGCAGTCACAATCATATACATTTATTTTCTGAAAAATAAATTTGGAACCTTATAACTTGAACGCACCTCATAATAATGACCTACCTCAGAGTTTAATGTGTAAGCATCAGTAAAATCAGGAATATTGACAGCCCCCTGCATATATATCTATAGTGTGGTTTCTTATGTGAAGAATAATGTCATCATTTACAAAAAACTGTTATATACATACATAACCACAACGCCAGGGTTGGAGATGATCTGCATGTATCACATTACAAGTTCAAAGTCTGCAAAAATTGGCCTAAGTCAATGTGTATCAAGTTGTATAATAGATTACCATCATCTATCCAAGAGAACAGAGAGCTGGTCAAATTTCAAAAGTCTACATATAATTTTCTATCTGAAAAATGTTTCTATTCTGTAACAGAATTTTTAATTTGATACATTACAATTGTGTACGGCTTTTTGTGTACTAATTTGACTTGTCTTATGCCCCATTCTGTATATGGTTTCTCTTGGATTAATAATGATATTATTATTATTATGATAAAATAACTTTAATTCCTTTTCGATAAAATAAGTATATTATTACCAAGGGTGAATTTCCAATTATATTTTCATCAAACATAAAAAGTAGCTTCATAAAATTGTAAATGGAAATATATCAAATCTTGTTTAAATATAATAGAAAAGGTTAGAAGAGCAAAGCTATTAGTACCTCATTCTGGATGAAATAAAGGAAAGTTACCCAAATCATGGATTAAAAGAAAGTAGCTGAAGAATGATTAAAGGTGGTACTCCTAGAAAACAAACAATGCTCTGATGATTCAATTTGTTTTAAATGGTAATACGATTTTTGGAGATAAAATCTACATGAATACCATAAACTAAAATTAAAAATATCTTTAATTGTAAGCAATGGGTCAGAACTAAATCATAAGTTAACAGAAAATAGCTGAAATAACTTCGATTCAAAATTTGAAACTTAAATGTATACATGATTTTATATTAATTCGCAGATTACCTGACTGCTGCCAATGCATGGCCAGCTTCATGAACAATGCTACTCACTGCAATAGCAGAAATATAATAACTCATGTCGTTGAAGGGTAGGTTGACACCAGGGATCTGAAATAACAGATGGTCCTTTATCCATATATACATACTTCACATGAGGTTACATAAGCTATAGTAAAGATTAATACTTCGCACACCGATGAAAAAGACAAAGACTTCATCCGCATTTAAAAATTACACATTTGCGAAGGATTTGTTGCCTATCGATTCTGTTGAATAACAAACCGCAGTTTTACATACCATTGGTTCTAATGCAAGTTTACTGGTTGAAAATGCATCTTGATCGTTTTTCATCACATTACTGACTGCTGTACTTACAACTAAATACATTGCTATGGGAAGCAAAACAATAGTTATCCAAACACCTAATGAGAACCATCTACGCAAAAACTTCGGTTGCCATCGAACGGATTTCTGAAAATATCCGTTGAATACAGTACTATACCACTGTATTTTAAAAAATCCAATTTTTAAGCCTGTATTTTCAAGGAAATATATATATGGATAATGCGAACAGCTCTGAAATACAAAGAAGAAATGCTTAGGAGCAGCTAGTAAATGTTTAGTACATAAATGTTTACATAAAACAACAAATACCTTTAGGAATATATCGATAAAATATATAGATGCATAAAAGAGACATATCAGACACGCTAAATCGTAAAAATCCATTTCGTTTTAGTTTTACCCTAAACGAATGCATCGAGATCACAATTTCGTTTAAATTCTAGACAATCAACTACACATATGAAACAGCTTTTATTAATTTGTTTAAGACACCCATCTCCTACTGTTTCCAATGATGTGAAGTCATATGAAGTTACATCGTTACATACAGTATGCCGTACACGATATATCGATAACACGGTAGTACCAACAACAGAGTTATAATGTATCAAAAAGTTATCTATTGCAAACTATCGTAAACAAAAGAGGATTAGGTAATACGAAATACATCGTAATTTATCATAATAAATCATTTAACCGAGATATTATAATATTTATAAAGGTAATAAATGATGCACTAGGGAGTCTGTTACATGCTTTGCATGTATGTACAGTAATAAAAATTCCATCAATATATTTCTGTACTTTTTTCTTAAAATTGCATTTCCTCTTTTCAGAACATCTTCAAGTTTTCCCTTTATTGCTTACTCTTATTCAGATCTTTTGCCACCAGGCAGAGACATCATACCAGAAGAATTTCCATCAGCACCAATAAATATCTCTTCACATCCTTCACATTCACCATCACCCATCCCATCAATTTCATCATCATCTTTTCCATAACATTCACCATTACCCATCCCATCGACTTCATGATCATCCATTTTTAATTTTTTTTTTAATTTTGCTTAATACATCATACAATGTGAAAAGATAGGTACAAATAAAAGGTGTATACATTAAACAGTAAGGTTAAGTTTAGCTAAGACTAATATCATAAAAATCATCAATAGAGTATAAACTGTTTTCAATAAGAATGGATTTAAGGAAAATTTTAAATCTTCATATTAAGAGGTAGGCTATTGTATAGTTTGGTAGATATCTTCTCAAAGCTATTGAGATTTTTCTGAGTTTGCAGTAGTCAGTTCTAATGCTGTGCCTATTCCTACTTTTGTATTTATGCACAGGGCCGTGCAAATGGGGGGTGCATTGGATACGCCACACTAAAAAACATCAGGGGAGGAAGGAGCCGTAAGTGCAATTGTTGTAGAAGGCTGGAAAGCAAAATTAGAAACTATTACTTCTGGATATGACCTGAAGGACATTTATAATGCTGATGAAGCAGGGTTTTTTTATAACCTACTTTCCGATAAAACAATTGCAGTGAAGGGTGAGTCATGCCAACGGTGGGAAGCGGAACAAGGAACGTTTTACCGTGTTACTTTGTGCAAATGGGGATGGTTCAGAAAAATTACAGCCATTCATGGTTGAAAAGTTTTCCAAGCCCCGTTGCTTTAAAAACATTAAGAAAATGCCTTGCATTTATAAAAGTAATCAAAATGCATGGATGACTTTATCCCTTTTCCGAGGATGGTTGCAAACTTTGGACGCTCGAATGGGTGGACAAAATAGGAAGATTCTATTGTTCCTAGATTGTTGAAGTGCCCACAATGTAAAGGAGTTAAATTTAAGAAATGTTAAAGTAATATATTTTCCTCAAAACTGTACCAGTAAACTACAGCCCCTGGATCAGGGTGTGATATCACAAATTAAGAGAGAGTACAGGAAACAGCTGATACAGTACCTGCTGAGGATTATGGAAAATTGCAATGACGCTTAAAGCTGAAATAGAACATACTCCAAGCTATGCAAAGACTGTGTATGATTTGGGAAAATCTGAAACCCTCGACAATTGCAAATTGTTTTCAAAGGGCTGGATTTAAATCAAATAGTTGTCTGGTGAATATAGGAGAAGAAAGTGTGCAGGAAAGCAGCAGGGAATGGACTGAAATATCTAAATATTGATGGTGTGTCTTTTGAGGATTTCATGAATGTTGACTCTAAGCTTGTCACTTCAGATATTACAGGTGAAATGCATTTTCCATTCAGAACCTGAAAGTGATGAAGAGAGTGATGATGAAACAATTGAACTGGTTAGACCTAAAAATAGTGAAATTAATGCTGCAATTTCAGTATTAAAGAGGTGCTTTATGTTATCAGAAAAAAGTGTCCATAATTTAAAGCTTCTACATGAGGTGGAACATGCTGCAGCATGTGAAATGGAAAAAATAAGAAACAACTGACTTTGTAAAGTTTTTTAAAAAGAAAGTGAAATTATTTATATGCTTCTGTGAAATTTATAACACTATGTATCTTATTAAATTCATTCTTGCAATTAGTATACACTAAGTTAAATCATTTTATTATTTTCATTTTGGTTATTTCTATATATCTATCACCTTATGAATTTTTTAGGTGTTCAAATGTGTTAATACTCTGAGACTAAGCAACCATAACTAAATAAAGATTTTTAATCATAATGTTTTTAAAAGTGTAAAACTATTGGGAATGTACTCAAAATAGATTACAATACAATAGAACAGAATTATAACTGTAGGGAAGCATCATTTTTTGACTTCTAAGAAACAATGGTAAGTAAATAAAATTTTAATTTTTCTAGAAGTTTACCAATACAATAAATTTCTTTTAAAGATATTAAAATTATGATAAGTGGAAAATTTTAATCATAAAATAAAAATTTTACTTATGAGTGTACATTAGATCTATATTTCAGTTAGCATGCCTTGTTTCTGCCTCTTATTTGTTAGTGTTCATATTACTGTTACATATGCACATGCCTATTCCTATTTCAATATGTTACATATAAGAAATGGGTTTAATCTAAATTAACATCATTAATATGGACAGCTCTGTGGTAAAGCCATTCAAGGAATGACAAGATTTATATTATTATATATTTATAGGGGAAACTCGGTAGTTTTAATAAAGCTGATTCAAGAAATAATACCAGCATATTTTCAAGAATAATCTTGCTGCAACTACTCAATGAAAGTATCAATTCACAATGGTATAATTTCGTGATTTACACCAGTATGAATTGATACTTTCATTGAGTAGTTGCAGCAAGATTATTCTTGAAAATACGATGGTATTATTTCGTGAATCAGCTTTATTCAAACTATCACGGAATTCTCCGAGTTTCCCCTATTGTTTTTTAAATATAAAATAAAAACACTCATACAACAAGTTTATTATTGAAATTATAAACAAAATTAATAGTGATTGTGCCAAAATAGTGACCTTAATGAAACCTCTATACAATGAACCTCCTTACAGCAAAGTGATGAAAACTGGGTCCCTTCAGTTTCGTTATAAAGAGGTTTTACTGTATTGAGGGAAGAGACAATCTTTAACTTAATGAAAATTGGCTTACAATGCATTCTGAAATTAACACCAGACATAAGTCTTACAGCCTTCTTTTGGAGTTAATTTGATGGATGAAGAACTGTCTGTCCATAAAAGTGTCCCATATATTAGGTGACTTCACATGTGCAAAGTAGACAGGCCTTAGAACATCCATATTCACACATGTGCGAAGCTTCCTAATCAGTAAAATACCTTTAAATACTTTCTTAGCAGCATGATCCATATGCACCTCCCAGTTTAAACATACAATAAATATACCAAGAAAGTTAATCGGTTTGATGTCATGAATTGCTCTGTAGTTTAAACTGATTGTTATGCCTTGGATCTTACTAATATTTAAAGACAAGTTATTTGCTGTGCACCAGTCTTTCACTATTTCTGATTTTTTTGTTAGTAGTGATACTATGTTGTTTGTAGAGTCAGCATGAAGACTCAATCTGAAGTCATCTGCAAATAAGTAGCCATTAACTGAATTATCTGTCACATTAACTAGTAAGTCATTTATATATATAATAAACAATAAAGGACCCAGGATGGAACCCCATAGTTGACTGAGAGATAATTGGAGGTCGTTCGATTGAAGAGGAAAGGTTATTATCTGCCAGTCAAGTAAAACTTGAACAATGAAATACGATTTGTTTCAAATCCATAGAAATTAAACTTTTTTAACAACATATATTTTGTGACACAGTATCAAAAGCTTTGGACATATGAAACATTCTAGTCTGGCAGCACTTCTTGTTTTCCAAACTAGCTAGGCAGCCCTAAATTAGTGAAGGAACAGCATCACAGGTATTAAGGATAGCACGGAAACCATATTGACAACTGGAAAACAATTTGTTCACTTCAAAATATTTGACCACTTGTTCGTTCATAAGGCTCTCAAATACTTTAGAGATTGCTGGAACAATGGATATAGGCCTATAATTATCACATAAAGATTTGTCACCCTTGCATCATCATTACAGCCTTCTACTGCCTGAAAAAGTGAGTTTAAGTGAAAGTGAAACCAATTTATACTGGCTTGTATTTCATTTCTTAGTATACAGAATCGATTAGAATTGCTAATAATTTTCATGCAATTTTGGAACTGCTGTGCATAAACTTTGACATGATACAGATAAAACGTTACCTTAAATTATACAATACTTAACAAATAAACATATTTTACTATTTCAGCTTTCAGCAGGAAAAAAGATTATGACATATTATCGGTGTTGCTGGCCGACATGCCAATAGCTATGGATGAAGATGACCATCTCTGCATGTCCTTGCCTGGTAGAATGAGGAGATTCAGTCCATGAAAGAAGGCAAAGCTACTTGTTGATATGGAAAAATTGTTCCATGAAGCTGAATACTCAGAAAAATAAATATTTTCATAGTGATCCTTTTTTATTTTTTAATTTATTATTTCATTCCTCTCATCCATAGGCATCCTATTATTGTGTGACTACTTTAAATGAAAAAAGGATAGAATAGTGATACAAAATAATGCAGTCTCTTATTGAAAGTAGGTAACTAATGAATATGAATACTATGTTTTGAGTAACTTTTGAATGAAAAGTGCCTAGAATAAGAATTTATGCCTAACATTGATTGAAAAGTTCCTACAGTAAGAATTTAAATATAACAGGAAAAGATGTTCATAAAACACCTATTTAAATCTAACATCTAATGAAAACTGTTCAAAATATCTTCTTAAAGTATTTAGTTGAAAGTGACCATAATAACACATGTAAAATGCAATATATAATAACCACTATATTTTCTCCCATTGCCAAGGAACTTATCCTCTTTCCATAAAAGAACCTGCTAAGTCTTGCCTGATATTCCACATATCCCTACTGTAGTAATTGCTGCCTAGTCTTCCGAAATCTCTAACTCCACTATTTTCTGCCATTTCCATTTGCCACTGACCAGTTTGAAATTCCCCAGATTCATTTTCAGAATCTGCAAATCCTTGTGGGCAATATGTTTTGCTTTTTGTCACCTGAAATATACATTAACTATATTACATAAAGTTTTTCTGAATTACTTCTTGAAAATTTCAAATAATTTATGTGATGTTATTTACGTTCAAATCAAAACTTCCAAAGTCTTGTTTGAAGCTAGCCTCACCTCATTCTTTAACATCCAATAATGCAAACATACAGCTGCTTTAACTAAATTTTCAATATTTTCCACATTTCCAAGGACTTCTGATTATTCTGAATCTTGCACTCAGAATTCCAAAAGAATTTTCAATTGTCCTTCTAGCTTGACTGATTGAGTCTACAATTGAAAATTCTTTGGTAATTTTCCAAACCTTGTCCAGGATATGGCCTCATCAGAAATGTGCACATAGGAATTGCCTCATCTCCAACAAAGACATATGGACATTTAATTTGGGAGTTAGGCAAATCTGATGGAGGTGGTATCTTCAATCTGCCTTCAGTGAGAGATTTTCCAAATAAGGAATTCTTAAATATCCCTCCATCACTTTGGAGACCAAATCCACCAATATCAACTACTGTGAAACAATAATTTGCATCACATGCTGCCAATAAAACAAGGCTGTGAGTACCCTTATAATTATAAAATGAAGAAGTTATCTAGTGCCTAAAAATAAAAATATTATTTGTCAGTATATTAATGCTTTCCTACATTTTTGGAACACTATGCAATTATTTATTATTTTACCACTAAAATTTTGAATATTTTACTTACCTGCATTATTACATGCTTGCCATCAATTGCTCCAATTAGGGAAATTCCATTTCTCCCAAAATGCGGAAGATATTTCCTTCAACTATCTTCAATTGGGAACTAAAAAAAATTATCTTTCAAAACATGCCACAATGCTATGGCTGTCTCATTGACTATATTGCACATTGTAGTTTTACCCAATCAATACTTATATGAAAAACTGGCAATGCTATCACCCGCTACTATGTATCTAATATATGAGCAATCCAAAAATATTTTACTTTGACATATTAAATTATGATAATTCTTTTCCACCAACACTTGTTAATTTGGGTTTTAGCTTAACCTTAACATACCAGTTAAACGCTCAGCTGGTGATATAGATTCTCATGTCACTGAAATCATCACAAGTATTCTTAGTAGAATGTAAAACATTTCTGCAGATATTTTATAATAATTAAAAAATGAATCACTGCCTTTTAATCTCATCTCCTGTAGTAGATTATGGTAATCGCTGTTACTGGGCCTTGCTGCATAGAGCCCTGCATGGGTATGATATTTTCCACCCATACCCGACCCATACCTGCAAACTACTAACCTGTACCCAACCTGTACCTACAGAATATTAACCTGCACCCGATCCATACCCACAGGCTTGCACCCGCACAGGTCTACTTGTTGGACCCGACCCACATTTTTTAACTGTCTGGTCCTCGAGACACAAATCTGTAGCAAGAAATCGTAAAAAAATAAAAATATTATTTCTGAGTCTAAGTAATTTATTTTGTATAAATTAAAATGAAATGTACATGAACATTCATTTTTAAGATCGAAAAAATGTATCTAAAGTATCTACAATTCATTTTTACAAAAATTACAAATTTTACAAAATAATTTAATTGAAAAAAGGAAACATTAATTAATAGTATCTACCCAGAGATTTAAAATGACTATTCAAAAATAGGACATCATCCACATTTGCAGGACCTTAACTGTTTCTTCTTTCACTAACAACATGTCCCGCCAATCAAAAACACCTCTGATGGAACACTGGTCGCTGGTATTGCAAAAATACAATTTGCTAAAATACTTAAATTTGGCAAACAATTCTTTTGCTTATCCCACCATTTCATCAATTCAAAATTATTAGTAATGTCGTCAGATAGTTTTAAGTCAATATATGCAGTCAATTCGTCTGGAGAAATATGATCATTTACTTTGTCTGTATCCATAAACGGAACTAACTAATTTTATACCTTTTCATCGGCTGCTCTAGAAGCATACATGGATTTCGTGTCACGGATTAGACTTCATATCCCTTCTTCTTCTTAATGTCATCAATACTTACTTTAACTTTCTCATAGATTTCATACTTTTCTTCAGTTTTTAACATTTTCACTCTTTAGAAGGGAGTGAAGAAAAACAGAAATTTTATGAATGTGCTGAATTTCCACATTTTTTAAATAATAAGTTTTACCTGAAGCATTTAAAAGTTTCATGATGTTAGATTCTGTTGAACCTATTTCTAAATAAGGAATAATTTTGAAATGAGAAAAAAGTCTGCTATGACCGGGAATTGAACCATGGTCTTCCACTTGCCAGGCGGATATTCCCAGCCAAGAAAACATCCACGTCCAGAATCGAGATAATTGATCTGCTATGATAGTTCAATGGTAGAATATCCGCCCAGCAAGTGGAAGACCCAGGTTCAATTCGCGGTCATAGCAGACTTTTTTCTCGTTTCAAAATTATTCCTAACTTGACAGCTTATGCCTGTCTGCATAGGATGTTCGGATCACTTTATTCCATCAATTTCTTGCTTGGCAATCTCACCATTTGAGAGGGAGGTGTTTTCTTTGATGTATCTCTTTGAGGACATCCATTGGGGCAGTTTGATACTAGCTTGGTTAGTTCCGTCCCAGCCAAGAAAACATCCACTTTCAGAAACGAGAATATTGATCTGCTACAATAGTTTAGTGGTAGAATATCCGCCTGGCAAGTGAAAGACCCGGGTTTGATTCCCGGTCATAGCAGACTTTTTTCTCAATTCAAAATTATTCCTAATTTTACATCTTATGCCTGTCTACATAGGATCTTTGGATCACTTTATTCCATCTATTTCTAAATGATCATTTATTTTCAAATGCTGCAAGTAAACCAAAAATATTGCTGGATATTTTTCCCCTTCCAATTCAATCAATGCTTTCTGGAATGAATTGAAGTATTCTGCTAAATCTAGTAAATCTTTCTTTTCAACCTCACAAATCATATCACTCATCTTTTTTTCAATAAAAATATTGTAAATAACCGCCCAGTTTTCAAGTATTGATGAGATCATAGGAAGAATTGAATTTCAACGTGTCTTGACATCTCCTTTCAATGTAGATTTCAGCGTGCCTTGTAAGCCTGATTTTTAAAAATATATCACAAATTTTCTACATTTCTGAAATAAAGCAAGTGATGTTCATTAGAAGAAATAGAAATATCTACAACATTATTTATTAAGTGTTCTGCACAATTGATTTTATTGGAAATTTTCAAATTTTAACATTTTCTCCACGGTCACTGACAAAAGTAAAATTCTTCAAGTTAATATAGACACCGTATTGTTTTAAAATTAGCAACAATTCATTCCTTATATGCTCCCCAATTTTCTTTTCATCAGGATGAAGATGTTTAGTGCACAGAACATGATTGCATAACATGGCATTCTTTACATAGTGTAATGTGATCCCTAAATAACTGAGATTTTTGTAATTATCTGTCCACAAGTCCAGCATGATACCACCCCCTATTGTACCTATGTAGGATTTTATTTCTTGAATTAGCTCTTCTTGAGCTTTCTGAGCTACTGAATTAAGATTTCTCTAAATAGTTGTTGTATGTGGTAGCGCATCTTCTACGTCAACATAACATTTTTGATTTGCACTCATTTTCATTATAATTTAATAAATTTTTAAACCCATCTCCTGACACTATCTCCAAAGGTCTCAAATCTCTAACTACAAGTTTGATACAGCCATCTAAAACCTTTTTTTCTTTTCAGCTGATAATTTTGGTAAATCGCATTTTTCGGCACAAGAAAATTTGTAATTTTAGGCATGCCTTCTTTGTTATTTTCACACTTGTGTTGCAATGAACTTGATGTTCCCAGCTTCCTATTATCATAATGGTAAACATTTTTACAACTACTGCAAGCAATTGTCTTTGAAATCAGTTTGCCCTTTTCATCTAAAATTTCATAGGACATTTTCCAAATTTTTGATTTGGTATTTTCTTTTCTTCTTAGAGTGTACTCTAACCTCAAAACTCAGTATTCATTGTTCCAATCTGAAGAGCAGATAAAAGTAATATTTTTATTAAAATTTAGACTTATAATTGAGAACTTATAACTTACAATTTTACATACCGTTCAATCAGCTGGTATAGGTTCCTTTTAAGGATGTGGTAGATTGATATTCTGTCACAAAAGCCGAGATCACATATTACTCACCAATGTAATTTTAAAAATAACGGTTGTTCCTTTGTATCTATTTATAAAATAAAAGGAATTGTTTTTTCGTCAGGCACTTTTCTTGACACATGATACACAAGGTCTGAGGGGAAGAGTCAGACTAAGAAGCAGTCTAGGGGGTTTTACATCCCCCTGTGCAAAGGAAGCAGTTTGCACAGTACCTCTGTAGGTGGTGATCATGTGGATCTGAGCAGCTACAGATGGGTAATCACTCTTGTAAAACTGCGATGAGGAAAGCAAGGGGAAACAACCTCATTATATTTCCCATGATAAGCTGAAAAGCTGCAAATACCACTATGGATCTCTCTGGAGTAAAATATTCCGTGGGTAAAATAGTCTCACAATCGGATCTCCGGGTGGGGACTACCCTAGGGGATGCTTAGACGAAATGTAACATTATTAAGAAGAAAGCAAGTAGTGAGAAATTAATAATAGGCACATGGAATGTTAGGCCTATGAATTCACAGGGTAAACTAGAGAACTTAAAAAGAGAAATGAGAAGGAATAATGTAGGTATAGTAGGTCTTAGTGAAGTTAGGTGGGAAGGACAAGGTGAGATAAATTCAGATGAATTTAAGATTATTTACTCGGGAGGAGAGAAAAAGGAAAGGGGAGTGGAGATTATAATGAGAAAAGAGATAGCTGAAAGAATTAGCAAGGTAGTGACAGTTAATGATAGATTAATAGCTGTAAAACTTCAGATGGAGCCAGTGAAAATGCTTATAATTCAAGTGCATATGCCAACAACTAATGCTGGTGACGACGAAGTAGATGAAATGTATGAACAGATTAGGAGATATTGGAGGAAGAGGGACAAGGAAGGATCACCACCATAGTAATGGGAAACTGGAACAGTGTAGTTGGAGAGGGACAGGAAGATAACATAGTGGGAAAATATGGACTAAGGATAAGAAATGAAAGAGGGGAGAAACTTGTAGAATTCTGCCATAGAAATAGACTGATTGTAACTAATACATGGTTTAAGCATCACCAGCGGAGACTTAAAGCATGGAGAAACCCAGGAGACCAGAGACGATACCAGATAGATTACATACTAGTCAATGAAAGATATAGAAATAGCATTAAAAATGTAAAAACACTGCCAGGGGCAGATATTGATTCCGACCACAACCTTTTAGTGGCAAATACACAATGTAGACTGAAGAGTGTTAAGAGAAACATAAGAGTTACCAAGAAATGGAACTTAGAGGAACTCCTTAAGAACAAGGAGACTATCATAACTGAGCTGGAGGAAAGGTTGGGGGAGAGAGCTGAAGAAAATAGGAAGAATGTAGATGAGGAGTGGAGATACATCCATAGGAACATTAAAGATGTAATGGAAAAGAAGGTAGGAAAGATAACAAAAAACCCTGGGTCACAGAAGCCATGCTGCAAAAAATGGAAGAGAGGAGAAAGTGGAAGAACATAAGCACTGAAGGTGCCAAAGAAAGTAGGAGGAGTTAAATAATGCTTTAAGAAGGGAAACAGATAAAGTCATAGAACAGTGGAAATGTGAGGAGATTGTCGAGTGTGAAAGAATTTGTAGAACAGATCTTATGTATAGCAAAGCAAGTGAACTATTCAAGAAAAAGGCAAGAAAGATAGGACGTAAAGGAACCATAAGCAAAAGTGGTAATTTAGTCTCAGAGCCAGACAATGTAAAGAATGTCTGGAAAGAATACATTGAGGTGGTGTATGACAAAGAAGGAAAGCCAAGAAATATTGAATTAAATGAAAAAGAGGACATGGAAAAAGACCAGCTAGGGCCAAGTATTCTGGAGTCTGAAGTTAAAAGAGCAATTGATTACATGAAAAGAAGGAAGGCTGTTGGGAATGATGATATACCAGTGGATGTTCTTAAGGTTTTGGGGTCGAAAGCAGTTAAGCAACTCACAAAATTCTTTAACCAAGTATATGATACTGGCATATGGATCGAAGATTTTTTAGATGTTGTTATGGTACCACTGGAGAAAAAGAAACAATGCAAAATGTTGTGAGGATTACAGAACTGTTAGTTTAATTTCTCATGCAGTTTAAGTTCTAACCAGAATAATAACCAAAAGAATTGAAGGTAAAATAGAAAAGGAGCTGCAAGATAATCAGTTTGGTTTCAGAAGAGGAAGAGGGACTAGAGATGCTATAGGATGTATGAGGATGATGATATAAAGAGCGCTAGAAGTCAATAAAGTCATGTAATTCTGTTTTGTAGATTAGGAGAAAGCTTTTGACTGAGTGAAATGGGATAAAATGTTGGGTATTTTAAATAAAATAGGAATAGATTGGAAAGATAAAAGACTGCTTAAAAACATTTACTTTGATCAAAAGATTAGAGTCAGGGTTGAAGGAGAAGAAACAGAAAGTACTTCAATAGGAAGGGGAGTGAGGCAAGGATGTCCTATTTCACCAGCGATATTTAATATTTATGCAGAAACAATAACAGAAGAATGCTGGTGGTGGTTTTCGGGTTTCGCTGCGTTGGCGGCATTTCTGGCTCTCGACGTTTCGCAGACATTGCAGCCTGCATCTTCAGGAGATGAAGTGAGATCCGATGGTAGGGATCTGCTTTTATATCCATTCGTGCCTTCCTAGTTTAACCGTTGTCCATCGCCGAATGGCTCGGTCGAGTTTCTATCCCTTTCTCTTTGGTGGTTGCTCTAACGCAGGGGTCGGCAACCTTTTCACCTACGAGGGCGCAATTTATATTACTGAGGACGTGAAGGGCGCATAAGCAAGATCAGTTGATATCTCTCTGTATCAGTGGTCGGCAACCTCTTTATCTATGAGGGCGCAACTTTAATTATTGGGGGCGTGAAGTGAAATAACAATAGTAGATGTGTACCAATATTTATTAAAATGATATTTTTGTATATGTAAGAGAAAACTATTAAAGAATTTATTTAAAAAAATTGAAAAATAAATCAATGTGAAACTTGGGACTGCATATCTTCAGACAACTTGCTATAATTTGGCACATAACTCGAGATACCTGATCTTAGGCAGTTATATAAATTGTAATCGGTGAATCTCGATCGGTACTTGGATTTCAAGTGTTTCATGCTTGAAAATATGGACTCGCAAATGTATGTTGAAGCATAGTAAGAATATATTTTTAAAGCACATTTTCTTAATAATGGATAGCGATTTTCGTCAACGAAATTCCAAAAGTTTCCCTCGTTTTTATGTGACCGTAAAATAATATCATTCTGCATATTTATTATTTCCATTTCTAAGTCCTCGGTGTTAACTATATTAAAGTAAGTTCCAATATTAACAGACATATCAATGTCCATAAAATTGAACGGATTAGCAAAGAATATTATTATGGGTTCTACTTCAGAAAACTGAGGAAAGCTAAAATTAAATTCCTTCAGGAGAGTTTTAATGTGTTGTGAAAATGGTTCAGTGGTAACATTTTCCTCAGACTCAATAATATATTTTAAATTCGGGAAATGTGATAATGAATTTCTCTCTAGGTGAGACTTCCACAATGCCAATTTACATTTGAATGCATCTACTGCTTTTATCATTTTTGCAATGTGTTGATTTTCTCCTTGCATCTCCATATTCAGTTCGTTCAATTTTATAGTTATATCAACAATAAATCCGAAATCCATCAACCAAGCTTTGTCATCCAACTGTGCATAATATTCATTTATTGACGTGAGAAATTCCTTTACCTCCTTTATGAGATTTATAAACCTCACAAGTATTTTGCCTCTGCTGAGCCATTAACTTCGGTATGTAAAAGGAGATCATCGAATTCGGCATCTTCACCTTGTAAAAGCAGTTTAAACAATCGGTGTTGCATTGGTACGGCTCTTATGGAATTTATTACTTTTGTTACTGTTTTCATGACATGTTAAAAATGAAGAACTTTTGCGCATAACATTACTTGGTGTATAATGCAATGATGTGAAATAAATTTTGGAAAGATAGGGTCTTCTTTACATAGCGCAATAAATCCATTTTTACAACCTGTCATCGAAGGTGCACCATCTGTAGTAATTGCGGTCAACTTCATTAATGGTATTTCTTTCTTGGACATATTTTTTAAAAGCTGAAAAAATGTCTTCACCTCTTGTTCGTCCCTTTAATGGAAGAATTTTAAGAAATTCTTTCTTTCCTGAAAAATCATTAAACACCATCTTCACAACCATAGCCAATTGAGAAGTGTCTGATATGTCTGTTGACTCATCCAGTTGCAACGAGAAGAAAATACATTTTTGTAAATCATTTGCCAACTCTTTCTCCATATTGGTTGCAATAACTTCAATTCTTCTTGTAACTGTTCTTGCTGATAACTGAATCGTGTTGATTGCTGAGGTAATTTCATTTTTATAATATTCGAAAAGTGAGTCAGCAATTACTAACGTGGCTTCTTTTACAATCTCGCCATCTTCTTTCCTCTTGGCCAACAAATGCGAAATTTTAAGTGATGCAATCATTGCTCTTTTTGATTGCTGCACTGGTCTGGTAAAAATGCTCTGCTGTTTAGTTAAAATAGATTTCATATCAGAAATTTTCATCAGATTTCATATCAGAAATTTTCCTTTTCCTGATCTCCGAGTTTAACGGATAACTAGCATTAAAATTTCCGTGGACCGTATTAAAAAGTCTTTCAACATTACTTTTCTTTGAAAGTGCGACACAAGCATTGCACAATAAACAAACACACTTTCCTTTCAAAACAATAAAACAGAATTTTTCTTCCCAATCTATATTGAAGTAATATGTCCTTTGCCTATTATTACTCATAATGGGGATGAAATTTTCTACAAATGAATAAATAAACACAACACACGGAATATCTGGAAAATATCAGAAATATTGTGAACTGCTGGTCAATTTAAATTGATTTGTGTTTTAACAGTGAAGAGGGAAATGAGCTATCACTGGCTGATATTGTAAGAGACGAAGAAAAATCTCCCAAACACTGTACTTTGTATACCAAGCGAAGAACGGAACTCCGAAACCAACGACTCACAACAATAACTCGAGCCAAGTTCTGCTACAAGACGGAGGAAAGAACTCCGAAACCAACGACATTTGACAAGAACTTAAGGCAAGTTATGCTACAAGACGGAGGACAGAACTCCGAAACCAACGACTTTTTACAAGAACTTGGGGGTTTCACGCGACATAGGGAAATAGTTTTCCCGTATCGAGCGCCTACCTTCAAATAGCTATAGTACACGACGAGTTGAGAACAAGGATCTCAGTTAGCCTCGCACCCGTAATAGCGATTGAAGGCGACAGGACACCTTCACATAGCATAAACTAGGGGCGTAGGATTCCCTATCTTTTCGTACAGTTCGCACGAGAACGTTTGTATGAATTGTCAGCACAGGCACGGCAATCACACAAACACGATAGCGGCTCCTCCTACTCTCGGCGAGATATCTCCGAACTAGACTTCGTACTTTCTGCACACCTGCTATATCTCGCAGGATGTGGATACAGCTATCCAACAACTATGTTCCTAAGCTGCTGCGCCATTAAATGGAGAGTCCCCCACAAAAGAGGAATATTTGGGCCCACTTCGGCCCTAGGTCCTCCTTATCTTAGGAGGAGGCAGGTCTTCAATATCTCCAGTGGAGGAGCGCAGACGCTTGTGCCTGTCCCACGGCATCGGGTGGGATTCCGCAACCCTGCGGAGGATTTCTGCCAACTTGGTTTCCGCCAGAGCAAAGAACCGCTGCGCACGCTTCTGGAGTTCGCTGTCAAGGGGTAGGATGGGAAGTTCTTCGTATATATATCCTCATTACGGCGCCCCCAGTGGCGTCCCGTAATTGAGCGAAGGCAGGCGCGTTCCGACACTTCTAAGCGGTGCTTCCCGACGGCACTGACTCTGCCACACCATGCATGGGACGCGTACGCTATGTAGGGAAGAATGATCGCCCTGTAGAGATGCAGCTTCCTTTTCTCCGAGATGTAGCGGCTACGAAGCAGTGGGGCGAGGCGCAGCTTGGAGCCGAGGGCTCTGTGGGCGACCCGCGTTGCGTGTTTTTGAAAGCGAAGTTTCCGATCAAAGATCACTCCAAGGTAGGTGACCTCTTCCTTACACTCCGCTTCTTCAGCGCCAATAAGGGTAATCTCCGAAAAACGCTGTGAAGGACGTATTTATACTATGGCAGGGTAGGGAGAAGGGAAAGGGACGTGGATAAGCAAGAGAGGGGTAACGGAGGAGCCATTACGAAAAGAACTCTGTTAATGACAACAATGTCTTTATCCAACAATGTATGCCTCCATTCTGTTCGCTTATAAGTCCTGACCTTGACGATGTTATTTTGTAACAGACATACGATTCGGCTCGGTGTGATGTAAGATTAAGATGGTTACAAAGTTCTATTCTTCATCTTGTTCCGCAACTTATTGGTCTTCTGAGAGTTTTCCGTAATTGTTTAACTTGAGTTCTCTTTTTGGCTGGCGCGCGACACGCAAATGCCTTGCGGGTGCCATGGCTCCCGCGGTCGCCGCGTTGCAGACCTCCGCTCTAACGTATTTTTCCTCCCTTTCACTTTTCCGTTGGAAGAGACGCTTCCATGTTGCGCTGATGTGCAAACCGTCGTCCCGGTTGAAATTGACTGGATGTTTTTCGATTTCAATAGCTTCGCGAATTAACCTCGGAAAATATCGATCTTCTTTCGCGAGTAATTTCGTTTCCTCGAGCGTGATTCTATGTCCCGGGCCGGAGGTGAAGTGCTCCGCTATGGCCGACTCCCTCCATTTCTTGTTCATCGTGGCCCGTTTATGTTCGGCTAAGCGGCAGCGAATGGATCGTCCTGTTTGTCCGAAGTATACGTGTCCACAGCTGCATGGAATCCTGTAGACTCCTTCGGATGTTAGCGGGTCGAGTGCATCTTTCGCAGACGGAAGTTCTTCTTTTATTTTTCATAGCGTGTTAAAACGGACGACGATATTTTCTTTTCGTAGAATCCTGGCTATGCGTCCTGATGTCCCGGCAATGAAGGGAATTTTTGCGTAGGGTGTGGGCTTTGATCGTTCCACCGAAGGTTTTTGTTTCGGTTTTATGTTCCGCCGGATGAAGGGGTGACTGTAGCCATTATTCATGAGTGCCCTTCTTATATGCTCTTCTTCGTCTTTTAGCGACTCGGGAATTTTGGTAGTACTTTTAATAACTCATTACTTTAACAGATGTCGACGGGCACGGGCGCAAACAAGAGAAAACTGTAAGGTTTTCGAAATCGCTAGTTAAAGAAAAATAGGAAGAACGTAAGAAAGAAACCTCAGTGACAACAATTTTTTTAATAAAAGATTCGTTTATTTCGCCTACCACGAGTAACAAGATTACGACCGACGAACAATTTCACATTGGAAATGAGCTTAAACCGGAAAAATTCAATCTTGAAAATATATCAGAATGCCTGAAACAGAATGATGAAGTACATGCAGGTGCATAGAAGAAGATCTACAGTCGATGG
Organism: Tanypteryx hageni; assembly: GCA_028673005.1. Classification (NCBI taxonomy): domain Eukaryota; kingdom Metazoa; phylum Arthropoda; class Insecta; order Odonata; family Petaluridae; genus Tanypteryx; species Tanypteryx hageni. The sequence continues at coordinate 12,745,477 of CM054116.1, read as the reverse complement.
AGAATTTTTATCAACATCATCTACTACACCTACATATATTCTTCCTAGTAATCCAGGTACCTACTTGGCACGAACATCTGAACGCTAATAACAGACTAAGTTTAGTAAAATTCGACCCTTTTCAAGAAAAAAAACATTTCCTAAAGATGATCTAGGCAGAAAATTTTCTATTTCTTATTATAACAAAATCCTATATAATGGGGAAGAAGTAATAAGAAACTGGATAATTTATTCTAAATTTAACAATTCTGTATAATGCTTTTCTTGTAAAATATTTAATTGCGAATCTCCATTATCTAGTAAAACCGAATTTAACGACTGGCAACATTTGTCAAGACACCTAAGTCGACATGAAAAAAATAAAACACATTGATCATTACACAAAATGGACTGATTTAACAATTTCATAAAATCTGAAAAACTATTGATAGCTTGATTCAAAAACTTATTGCACAGGAAGAAAAATGGTGATATGACATGATAGAAAGAATCATTTACATCATTCAATAGTTTGCCAAACAAAATTTAGCATTTAAAGGAAACGATAATAAGTTATATGAAAGAAATAATGGTAATTTTTAAAAATTAGTAGAAACGGTTGGAAAATTTGATCCTATTATTGCAGAACACATGCATCGTATCCAAACTTGCGAAACAAATATACCGCATTACCTCGGGGAAAAAATATAATTGTTGCCAATAAAATAAAAGATATGATAACAGTGCTTCGTACTTATAAATACTATTCGATAATATTTGACTGCACTCCTGGTTCGAGTCACCAGGAACAAATAAGCATAATATTTTGTTTTGTATTTTTAAATACCAAGACAAGCAATGTAGAAATACGTGAGCTTTTTCTCCATCATTGCCCAATTACAGACTCCACCGCTGAGGAACTGAGAACATTTGTTGTTAATTTTTTAGAAGAAAACAGTATTAACCTACACGACAAGCGTGGGCAGGGGTATGATAATGCTGCTAATATGAAAGGCAGACATAATGAACTGCAAAAAAAGATGAAAATCCATAGGCATTTTACCGTGGATTTCTTTGGAATAGTTCAGGAACTAAACGTGCTTTCTTCTTCGCCACAACGCTGGCGAATTTTACGAAATCATATAACAGATCTTACATTAAAGCCCCTATCTGATAGGCGATGTGAAAGCCGCGTTGAAACTATTAAAACTCTCTGTTAATTTTTAGGGGATATTTATGACGCATTATGTGAGTTGTCATAAGATCCGAATCAAGACTCCAATACTAAAAATCAGGCATAATCATTAGCAACAAAAATAACTTGTTTTATATATATTTGTCCTATTGTAATTTGGTATAATATGTTGTCAAAAGTAAACGTAGTAAGCAAAATTTTACAGAAATCCTATATTAATATTCAAAACAGCATTGACGAATAAAAAAATTATATGAATATTTAGTGAAATTTCGTTCTGACGAAGGATGTAAATCTATTTTAGTAGACGCCAAATAATAGCCAAGACCATATAAGCGGAAGATAAATTCCCTTCTATTGCCACTATTCGACCTCGAAAAACAAAAAGAAATTGTAGCTATTAGCACAGGGGTTCTCAACCAGTGGGGAATTCCTCCCCTGGGGGGAATTTTAGGAGGTTTAGGGGTGAATTGAGACCACTATTCAGTTAAATGTGATGTTCTGTAGATTATGTAAAATCTGTAAAATTGTAGTTTGTTTTAATTTATTCTGCGACGTTCAATAAAGTTTATTGAATGCCACAGATTAAAATCGATTCTTAAACATGCGCATTATTTTCATTTGCGGAATTAAATTATTATTTAAAGACCAGAAAGTGCACCAAAAATTCTGTTGTATATTAACTAAGAAATTTTTCTCTCACGAGAAATATCACCGTCACTCGCGAAGCGTCAACACCAGCGCCGTCTGTCTCAACGTTAAAATTTGTAAACATGACGACGTCACACGTTAGTTCCCGCCTCAGCGAAAACGCGAACGAGCTGACCACTGACACGAGTGAAAAATATATTTACAATTTTATAGTTTAAGGGCATTATTTAAATAAAGTTAATGCCTCAACTATAGCCAGCGCTAATACATATGCTGTCGTAATATTTTTCCTAATTATTGTGGGACCCCCCTTATTATACGAATTACCCGCCTTCCGCTGGGCAGTGATATCACATAATACGAGAGGATTAAACAGTAAGTAAGGAAATAAACCACTCTGAAATACGTGAAAAATAAAATAGCAATTATTAATTTATTTCCATTGTATAAATAAAGTTATTTTTTTTAGTCCTGCCTCAACTATAGGTAGCGCTGATATAAGGCCGTAAAATTTTCCCTATTCGAGTTGCACCCACCTGGTCACCACACTATAAGAAACAAATAAAGATTTCACTTGGCGATTACAGTGCTACCGCAGAACTGGCAGATTTGGCGGTAAGTAAACAATACCATAGTATCCGTAGAATTCATTACTGAGAGAGACTTTCTCCGATTTGGTTCACGGATGGTTTGATCCAGTTCTCTTTTGAGTTTCAAAGAGTATACAGTAAGTTCACTGTGCTGTTTGTTTCTTTCGTCCTTGATGCTCCTGTCTTCGATTACTATATCTTTCCACGTTTTTTCATGGTGTTTCATTTATATTGTCTTTTTTAGTTACTTTATTATTTAATTTTTCAATTCATACATTTTTGTGTGGTTTGTTTGTGTCTTTGTGGTATATTACCGTATTAGCCCGAAAATAGTGCGACTCTACGTACATATGTGAAAGATAACTTCGGCGAGACAACACGTATGTGAAGTTGCTACAATTTAGCCTTGATCTATTTTTTATTTTCTCAAGACACTTTTCCAGTATATTTGTACAATGTACCGTCGTGACATGAACGCCCAATTATTTTACAATGTAGCAATTATAGATAGATGCGCTGAAAAGCGTGTGCAGATGCGCGATACACACTAATGTTTTTAAAGTTACAAGTACTCGAATATAGTGCGAATGTGACTTTCAAAGGTGCAAATTAGGGAAAAAAAATATCGCACCATATTCGGGCTAATGCGGTATTTTTCTCTTGGAGTTCTCAACACTTTTGTATCTGCTGTCTTAAGTTGTTCGATTTCGTTGGTTTGTGCACATGGTTCATTTTGTGCATTTATTTCTGAATAGCCTAAATTTATAATTTATATCATATCAAAAACCCAAGAAACGCCGGAAACATCTGCTAGTATCAAATATGTCAGAAATAATAACAATGCAACACAAAGGAAATTCAAATTTATAAAAATTATATGTTCGTTTTTTATAAAATTTATTATTTAAAAACTAGTTTTTAATATTAACTTGCTATTTTTAAAATATTCCATTTATATCGTTTTCTTAGATTTATTATCGTTTTTTATTCACAGAATTTGGAGCCCATCATGAGTGTCAAAAAAGGATGTACGATGCTTCATATATTCAATATGGATTCATATCCGTCATCATCAAAGGATAAGAAAGACCGCAATGTGTTATTTGTACCAAAGTTTTGTCAAATGATTCTATGAAACCAACAAAGTTGAAGCAACATTTGCAGAATGTTCATCCTCAACACAAGGACAAGGACAAAAGCTTTTTTGAACGCCATGGGAATGCCGTCAAAAAGATGAAGCTGGATTCAACGGGAGTGTTGCAAGAAAAAAACCAAAAGCTTATTGAAGCTTCTGATGTTGTAGCACTGGAGATAGCAAAGCAGAAAAAACCACATACAACTGGGGAAACCTTGATCAAACCTTGTGTTCTCAAAATGGTGGAAATTGTGTTGGGAAATGGATTAGAGAAGAAACTTGCAGCAGATTCACTATCAAACAGTACTGTTCAAAGAAGGATCAGTAACATGGCCAGTGACATCATGGATCAGGTTATACAGGAGATCAAGTCTGCGGCATTTGGTTTATTTTCAATTCAACTTGATGAATTGACTGATGTGGCATCGTGTTCTCAGTTGCTGGTGTTTGTGAGATATGCTCACTCGGGTTCATTTAAAGAGGAGTTTCTCTTTTGTTCTCCTCTTGAAACAACTACCAAGGCCTCAGATATTTTGGAAAAGGTTTCATCTTTCTTTGAATCAGAAAATCTTTTGTGGGATAATGTCTGTGGGAGCTGTACAGATGGAGCACCAGTTATGTTAGGGACAAAATCCAGATTTCAAGTTTGTGTAAAAAAGCGAGCTCCGAAAGTGAAAGGCATTCATTGTATGATCCATCGTCAGGCACTAGCCTCAAAAACACTTCCAGCTCCATTAGGGAAGGTTTTGGATCAAGTAATTCTAATTGTAAATTTTTTCAAAGGGGGAGCTCTCAACTCACGACTTTTCAAGCAGTTATGTATTGACATGGATGCAGTCCATCAATCGCTTCTTTTCCACACAAACGTTCGATGGCTTTCAAGAGGAAATGTAACTGAGCGAGTATTTGAGCTTAGAGATGAGCTCAAATTATTTTTTGAAGTTCAGCGTAAGATGGAATTTATTTTCTGGCTGCATGATGAGGGATGGATGATGCGCCTTGCCTATTTAGCTGACATTTTTGAGCAGCTGAATAAACTGAATCTTCAGATGCAAGGAAGGGATACAAACATCATAAAATTCATAGATTCCTTAAAAGCTTTCATGAGCAAGCTGAAAAATTGGAAGAGAAAGGTCAATATCAAAAATGTTTCAATGTTTGAGAAACTGTCATCAATTCTTGTTGCTAATGGTGAAGAACAAGTGCTTCCAGAATTCGCAAAAAATGAAATTTGTCAGCATTTGACAGCATTGGAAAATTAATTCAGCCACTATTTTCCTGAACTCAGTGATGAGGAGTTGGATTTAGTACGCAATCCGTTTAAATTGTCGGTTGAAAAAATTCCTGATGATTGTCAAGATGAATTACTGGAGCTGAAAACTGATTCGGGAGCAAAAGATATTTTTGATGAGAAGTCAATCACAGAATTTTGGCCCTTGATGTGCGATTCCTACCCAAAAGTGGCAGAAAGAGCTATTCATACATCACTTCCATTTGTGTCAACATATCTCTGCGAGTCAGGCTTTTCAACTCTGTTGCAAATAAAAACAAAGCAACGAAGTAGATTGGAGGCTGAAGATGACCTGCATTGTGCCCTTTCAAGCACTCCTCCGCGTATCCAAGAACTGGCAAAGGAAAAACAATCACAGGTTTCTCATTGATTGTAATCTTCATCGAATAAAAGAAATTGTATTCCTCGGAATTTTATTGAACTTTTTGTTTATTGAAGAATGCTTCAGTAACTTTAGTCTGTAAAATAATTAGTTCTGAATATAAAAAACCCTAAATTTATTCAAGTTTTAAAATCTATCAACATTTCTACTGCTATTAAATTTGTAATACTTTACCGTAAACATATCAAAATAAATGTATATGTACTAATACATACAAAATAAAATATTTTCAATATTATATGCATATTATTTGAAACGCATCTTTTGAGTTAGACTATCTTGGGAAGGGGGGAATGATAGTCTAAACTATGGTGAAAGGGGGGAATTGAGCAAAAAAGGTTGAGAACCACTGTATTAGCATCAAGATGAGACCATACAAAATCCAGCATTGCATTTTAAAATTAACTTTTTTTTCGCAGTTTTAGATACAACTATTAATTCTGTCAATGAAAGATTTAACTTATTAGAAATTCATTATTTCACCTTCAGTTTTTTATATAAAATATCAGTTTTTTCAAAAATGGACAAAAAATGTGCTCAACTGCTGCATGGATTTGCAAGCTAAATTATCAGACAATATCTCTTATAATAAAAATCAATCCGACAGAGATCGAAGAGCCAATGAAGATGAACAACAACGAGAACAATTTAATCAAAAACGAAGAAGAAGACGGGCTGATCTGAGTTTGGAATCGAGAGAAAGTGGACTACGCAAGAGAAGGCAAGCTAAACGAAGTAGATTAAATGAACGCGCACCTGATGCAAATAATTCTCATCTTGAAGTTGCCATTGAAGAACACAATTGCGGAAATATTACGCAGACGTGCAATTACTGTGGTGCGCTTTACTGGCCAAATGAAGTAAATACTGCTAAAAAAATACGAAAACTGTTGTCATGACGGAAAAGTTTCACTCGAAGATTTATCGGACACGCCTGACTTACTGAAAGAATTATTAACAGAAAACACAAGTGGAGCTAAAAATTATCGAGAACATATAAGAGAATACAATGCTGCATTAGCTTTCGCTTCTATGGGAGCAGAAATCGAAACACCTCTGGGAATAGGACCATACTGTTTTCGTATTCATGGACAAATTTACCATAAGGTTTCTCCATTGCATTCAAACCAACATAACAAACCGGGATACAGACAACTGTATATATTTGACACGAGTGAAGCAACAAACAAACGTATGGACAAAAAGCAAGTTTGTTTACGAATTGTTATGGAAATATTAATAATAATAATTCTTTATTTCCAAAGACCATACAATTGTCAAAAATGTAGGTATAGGACACGTCAAAAAGATATACATAGAAAATAACATATTACATGATAAAAACAGATATAAATGTCAGGTACATAAAAAATCGAACAATGGTAGACTGTAATGATTATCCCTTGTCTGACAAAAATTCGGTGACATCGTAGTAACATCTTAGTAATAATAATTTTTTTAATTCTTTATTAAATTTCTCGAGTGAGTGAATGTCCTTTAATGACTTAGGTAAGGCATTATAGATTTTGGTCCCCATAGCAGTGGGGCTTCTATGGGCAATGTGCCTCTTATTGGTGCAGTTGCTTCTGGAGGTGATGGGGTAGGTGATGTTGGTGGAGGGACTCGAGAAAGAAGATGATGGTAGGTGGATAGGGCAAGTGAGGCAGCGAGGTTTTCCGCAGGGGTGGGAACCTATTGCAAGAAGCGTGGTAGAAGTGGGAAGTTCCTTCCTCCACAAGATATTTCCCAAATTTGGGGGCCGGCGGAAGGAGAGGAGCGGAGGATTGGCAAAAAGGTTGATAAAGAGGGACTGATGGGAGGAAGAGGTAAGAATTGGGTGGGCAGCATGAAGGATTGTTTTGAGAGCTTCGTGGATACCAGGATGGAAAAGTGTCGTAAGAGTGAGTGGAGGGGTAGATGCAGGAATAGTGGGTGTGTGAGGATGAGATCCAATGTGGGTAGGCGTCATCGCCCTATGGATCTGTTCGCGGACCAAGACTGGAGGGTAACCACGTTTGAGAAGAGCATCCTCGAGGACAGAGTAATACTCTAGAAGGGATGCTCTATCGGAACAAAGCCTCCATCCTCGATGAGCAAGGGCATAGGGGATAGAGGTTTTGGTATGAAGGGGATGGCAGCTATCAAAGTGGAGGTATTGGAGGCTGTTGGTGGGTTTGATGTGAACACAGGTGTGGATTTGGCTGTCTTGAAGGTAAAGATCGACATCCAGGAATGTATATATATATGTATATATATATATATATATATATATATATATATATATATATATATATATATATATATATATATATATATATATACACACAAGGGATAGAGAGTAAATTTAATTTTTTAAATAAAGGTTTGCAAGGAGTTCTAGGTGATGCACCATGCATCTTATTACCTTCTTTTGGATGAGAAATATTTTGTGCAACATTGCTGGGGATGAACCCCAGAAAATAATACTGTATGTAGCTCTAGACAAGAAATTTTTATAATAAATGGATTTTAATACATGTACAGAAACTGTATCTTTAATGAACCTTATACTGTAGAGGGACGAATGTAATTTTGGACTTAAATTAGAAACGTGTGTCGACCAGTTATTAGATTCGATGTTAAGGGGAATAAATCAAAGAACTTGCCAATCTTTGCAAAACCAACAATAATGCGGAAGTCAAAGCAGAATACTCAATATTAAAAAAACAGAACCGTAAAATTATTTGTTCTGCTAAAAGTTCCTTTAATAATGACAGAATTATGAATGCTGACAATAAACCAAAGATAATCTGGAAAATTATAAATGAATCGAAAATCAGGGTTGGTCTCAATCTTTACTCAAACTCAAGGATCCTTCAAGTAATCCTATTTCTGACTTATCCCAGCTGGCTTTCGATTTTATTAATTTCTTTGCTCATCAATCTGTTTCTACAAATCCATTAATCTCGGATGCCTCCTCAAGCATTCTTAGCACCTGTAAGTCATTATTTCTGTCTCCATGCATGGAACCTGAATTCAAAAATATTTTTCAGAACCTTGGATCCAAATATAGTGCTGGCATAGAAGAAATACCCAACATGATTGTAAATCACTCACTTAACTATATTAAGCTACCCCTTTTGTTCCTCATAAATGAATCTTTATGGCTAGGAATTTTTCCAGCACCTCTTGAGACTGCCAAAATCATTCCTCTGTATAAGAGCAAAGAAAGTATCCATGATATGAACTCTTATCGACCCATATCAATGATAAATCAATTTGGGAAAATTTATGAAAAGGCTTTTCACAAACGACTTGTTTCATGTCTTGAATCATACCAGCTCATATCATCCTTCCAGCATGGCTTCAGGCAACATAAGTCAACTTCTACTGCCACCTTTTGGGTAATTGATCATATACTATCTGCACTGGATAACAAAATAGAAGTACTTGGAATGTTCTTTGACTTTTCTAAAGCATTTGACTCTGTCAACCACCAGTTATTCCTGCAAAAGCTTGCTAGTTTTGGAATTCTGCGTACACCTTATGATTGGATTAAATCTTATCTGCAGGAAAGAATGCAGCATGTAGTAATAAAGAATAATGGCTTAAGATATGTTTCTCCTAGAAAAGTTGCAACTCAGGGCATTCCCCAGGGTTCCATCCTAGGCCCTATACTATTTCTTGTTTATATAAATGATCTCCCTGGCAGGATCCAGACAGTAACAGGTGCTAACCCTATACTCTATGTATACTCTATGTGGTTCCATATAAAAAAATTCTGTAGGATTGTTGACGCACCTAGGATTCTGTGGCTGACAAAAGTTAAGATCAGATACCTACCTGAACATGCCAAGAAGATAGTGCAGAGTGCCATACGGAATAACGCTTTCCTGGCGCATCCTGAGAAGATTCTGGTGTCGATGCTTGCAGACAAGAGGGCGGCATTGATGCAGAAGGTAACTTCGCTTATCATTGACATCAGGTCAAAGAGAGATGGTGCAGGAAGGAAGACAATTCGCAAATTCATTGTACCAGAACTAAACTTTGAAGTGCATGATTACACGGACATGATTGATTGGGAGAAATGTTCTCTCACAGAGCCACCCATGACGAAGTCACTCACTGACAGTGACCTTCTCAACATCAAGAAAGAGGGCTATGAAGCTCCGCTAGAAAAACTACACAAATACTTCCGTGCCACTGCCAGGCTGTTGAAAGATGCGTGATGGAAGTCACAGCAGCCTCAACACAAGTGGTCGGCCATCTTGCCTATCTTGGAACATAAATGCCATTTAAAATCTAGTTAACCGTGCCCAGCATATTAGGTTGGGTGGTCGGGTTGGGCACGGGAGGCACTCGCTTTGCAGCCACCTCCCCGTGGTGAGGGCTGGGCAGTTTCACTATGAAACTGTCTAAGAGCTGCTAATAACAGTATTCAGGGAAAGTTAGGACACGTTCCTGGGTGAAATGCAATATTTTCGATCTCTATAGCGATGAAAATTGAGTGATGTTTCATTGTTCCGATAGCAACAAAGTATTGTAAACTCCTCAAATAATCGATTTTGACACCACCTGAGGCACTTGCAGGTGGAAATTAGGCTCCACCAAAGCTTGACAGACTTTCACAAATCATGCAATTTTTCTCGAAACTACGAATTTTCAAGTCCGATGCGGAACCTGAAGATATTATTGTAGGGCAAAAATTCTTTTTTCTCCGTGAATCGGATGGGGAACCACAACTTTTGTTAGGTCGGGCCTTATCAAATTCGAAAAAAATTGATTTTCGGCCCGCCCTATTCTACAACGTAAATAAGGAGGCCCGTGTCTTGGGATTTTGTGAATGGGCCCCTGAGTTCAAGAAATCAGCTTCGGAAATATCCAAAAACATCGTATGAAACTTTATTGACTACAACGTCTATATTTTGATAAGAAAGGGAATGGATCGGGAGTAGCGTGCCTAGCTCCTACGGCGCACAGTGGGACCATTTTCAAAAAAGCTGGCCAAAACTAATACCGCCTTTATTTTAACGGCGTGGGCTTGGGTTCGATGCCAAATGTTTTCGTTTTTTTAAATTATCCAAAAGTTATTTGAAAGGTAACATTCTCCGTTAAAACTTTCCTGTGTAATATTTATTTGGAGATAATGAACGCAGATGCATATAATTGATGGAATGATATGATCCGAAGATCCTATGCAGACAGGCATAAGCTGTGAAAGATGGATGTTCCATCTTTCACAGCTTATGCCTGTCTGCATAGGATCTTCGGATCATATCATTCCATCAATTTCATGTTTGGCAATCTCACCATTTGAGAGGTAGGAGTTTCTTTCGATATTCTCTTCGAGGACATCTGTTAGGGCAGTTTGATACTAACTTGGTTAGTTCCCGTCCCACCAAGGGAAACATCCGTGTTCAGAAACGAGAGAAAATGTTCTGCTACGATAGTTCAGAGGTAGAATATCCGCCCGGCAAGTGGAAGACCCGGGTTCAATTCCCGGTCATAGCAGACTTTTTTCTCGTTTCAAAAATTGTTCCAGCAGATGCATATAATAATGGGCAATTTAAATCCTTTATTTATTATTCCACAGTTAACATTCGTGTTATTTTTCCGCTAACCTATGCAAAATATTCAAGAAAATTCACAATATTCATTACATTTTCTCTGTCCGCCAAGGCAAGGCTAATATTATCAACAATATGTAATTAATATAACAATAATATATAATTATAGATGACCATTCTTGCACGACGGCATTTGTCATGCTGCGAACCATTGTTTCATTGACTGAAATATTTAAGATAGTCATTATTAGTATATGTTACTGCCAGTGGCGTCGCGTGCCCATTTAGGTTGGGTGTGCTTTTATTGGGGAGGGGGTTATGCAACCCGAGCTACAAAATCACGTGTTAATTTGAACGTACGATTGCATTTTTATCGACGTGTCGACGTTTGTCGTGCGATCTATTGATGCGTGACGACTATTTACGTGTGAGGAATTAATGCGCAGCGAATCGAAGCATGACGAATTGACGCGCGATCGATTGACCGCGGTATGTTTACAGTATACGATTTCGCACTCGAATTAAAGACGACCGCGGTTTTTCGCAAGCTGAAATTTGGGAAAACACCTAGTCTTGGATTCAATACGGCATTGGTATTGGCAGGTAAATTTTATGATTTTAAACAAGCCTTTGACTCTCAGTTGATCATCAAATACTACATTTAAAATGAATTCCTTGGTCATCAGAGGGTCAGCATTATCATGGATATATCCTTTATAAAAAAAAACGAAAATATGGGATCAAACCCAGACCCCCGCCCTAAGTTCGAGACAACAGTTCGACAATAAAGGCAATTAAGCTGCATGCGATGTTCTTGGATATTTCCGACGCTGAATTCTCGAACTCAAGGACCCATTCAAAAAACTCTGCGACGACGTAGAATGGCCTGGTCGCGTTTCATCAGAATCGGTGAACCGAAGGTCGTAGTCTCTCCTTGTTAGTAACGCACTTTATATTTTCCTTATTGTTGAGTTTAGGGGGTATATCCAATATCAGAAGGCTATGGTTTGAGATAATTTTTAGAAATATTACAGGTATGGAAGAAGTCATGTGGTGGCCACATCAGATTTTTTAAATTGTGTATGTGAAAGGGGGTTCTCCTAGGGAGGCGGGGTGCGAGAAATATCCTGCACCCTGGCTTAAGTACCCCTTGGCGCGTTCCTGAAGCTTACAACAATATAAACGCCTCATTGATATTTCAAAGTTACTGAAGGAGAAAGAGAAATGGAAAGACGACAACATGCAAAAACAAAAATATAGCGATGGCCTGTATCGCCTGATCCCTCTGACCCTTCTTCCTTATCTCGCTCCTTCCCTCTCCCTGCCCTTTCCCTCCCCTATTTCTCTCTCTCTTTCTTCCTCCCTACTTCTATCCCTTCATCTAACTCTTTTTTTTCTCTCTCTCTCTCTCTTTCCGTTCACTCCCCAATGTCCCTTCCTCCCTCTCTCTGACTGCCGCTCTCCCACTCTCAATCCTTCACTCACTCTCTCTCTTTCTTTCCCTACCCTTCTCTCCCTCCCTCCATCTCTCCCACTCTCCATCCTTCACTCTCTTTCTTTCCCTACCTTCCCTCCTTCTCTCCATCTCTTTCCTGACGTCATACTCACTTCCCTTTCCTTTGGCAAATTAAATTCACAACAATGCGAGTTGCTCTTTGTAACGAAAAATTTCCTCCTCAAAAACCTTCAAGTTTCGTCTTCAAGACGATTTTGTGGAATCGTATTTAAAAATCGACGGTAAGAAAATAAATTCCATTATTTCATGTGCTCTTTGTTTCAAGTCTCGAATTTGCACAATAGTTATATGTTATTTTAAAAGTCAAACGAAAAATGCCTTACATTCATTTACGTTTTAATCAAATGGAGAATGTAAACGATGCTGACCAACGCTTTTTTGGCAGACGGTTCTTCTAGAAATCACGTCTGGCATTCAGACGAAAGATTTGTCGAAATCGTGCAGACGGTTTTTTCTTAATGTCAATTTTGTGAAGCGCCTGCTGGTACAGCGTCTACCGGTATAACGTCTGACAGTATAGCGTCTGTCGTAACATTTTGAACAAGTATGGAAAGGTGTGCTCCATGTCGGAGTATACAAGGTTTCTAAGTGCGTTCATTGAGATAGACAGATTTTAGTAAAATTTCCCAATACCAAATTTCATCATAATATGTCCTGCGGTTCCCAAGTTGAAACCTACATTGTAAGCTACATGTAGTTCTTCATATAAAGTGGTCGTTATTGTTGTCCGATTTTAACCGAAATTGGAATCGGCGGACAAATTTTAGCAAAACTTCCCAATAGCAAATTTCATTCAAATATATCCAGCGGTTCCCGAGTTGTAAGATTTTTAATTATCATTTCTTTGAATGAACGAAAGAACATCGAAAATCTTATACTTACGTAAATACGTTGATTTCCTTTTCTTTAAATTTATCGTAAACCTAACGTTTTACGTGAAATTACTTGACAAAAAATGTGCATTTAATTATTTGATTGAACCCTTGTTCGCTCAGATGAGTATTTAATGAGATTCTTGCGTAATGCGTTGTAAAATACACGTAGGTCTTCATGTAAAGTGGTCTTAATTATTGCCCGATTTTAACCAAAATTGGAATCGATCGATTAATTTTACCAAAACTCCCAAATACCGAATTTGATTGAATTTCCGAGTTTAAACATGCGGACCGACGGAGGGAAGGGTGGATGAACGGACGGATAGACGGACGGACGGATGGACGGACGGAAACGATCTCCCCTGTATGCGTTCACTTCGTGCAAAGAACGCATAAAAATAGAGAGACCTTTGCATTCCATTAATAAGAATACTATTTATTTATTTTTTGAAACGATATTGTTAGATATTTCTTACATCATATTTGTATATTCTGATCCTTTGTTATGTAATAGAGCAGGTGTCTTCAATCTTTCTTACAAGTGGGCCACTTGGCCAATAAAATTTATGCTCGCGGGCCAGAGTATCTACATGATAAACCTTTTTGCAAGTATCGGCACATTGTATACAAATGTAGGCTGTTTTCGTATTAAAAGGTGGTTTAACGAATTGTGTAAACTACGATTTTTCCGTGATATTTTTCGACATTTCCATTCAAACTTTTATTTTTTCTTCGCCGAAAATAAATCGAAATAAGCCATAAATGGAGCACAACTTTAGTGAATCACTGCCACGCTTTGGAACCAGAAAGATCCCCGATCATCCCGACCTCGGTGCATTTTATGACGGTAGGACTGCACATCGAGGAGAAAATGAGACCGATGAGGAAAAAAGAGAAAAAAATGGGCTGGGAAACAAGGGGCGAAATGTCGCACAATAGAAGAGTAAATATAACGAAATATGTAACGATTTCATTCGCTTTCGTTACCTTTTCCGTTAACAGTTATTTTGAAATTTCGTCGTTTTTCGTTACGTTATTCAAAATACATTTCGTTAGTTTGTTACCTTACGTATAACGTTTTCCAACACTGCTTGATTGTTTTATCTAGAAAAAAATGTTTAAGATTTATTACAGGCTCGAAGGCCACATAAAATGGGGTCGCGGATCATAATGTGGAGAGCCTTGTGAAAGAGTATGCATAAATAAGAAATCAATTAAGAATATTTACTTTGCAACGAAGTCGTGGGTTTTTGTAATAATAATAATAAATGCCTCTTAAATTTCTTTAAAAATTGTAAATATCTTTCCCCCGATTTTCTTTAAAATAATATGGTTCCCCTTTTCTGGTTTTGCAGATAAGTATAAAAAATATTTTGGGAGATGAGGGATTTTAGCGTGTCTCATCTGCATTATTACAATGTGTCGTTTTTCTCAATCTTTTCTCCCCATCCAGCAAAACACCGTTAACCAGGATCGAATCCAGAAACTCCCAAGAGGGGGAGACCGCTCCCGATTGCTCCTCCCCCCTCTTGAATCCGCCTCTGCCGACGACCTCATATTTTGAAAATCCCCCCCCTATCAGAATATTTCTTTCCCTTGCCATACAGACCTAATCATCGGCGTGGAAAAATTCTGAAATAGAGAATGCACCCAGTGGAGGGCAATGGGATCGTCCAAGAGGGAAGGGGGCGATCGACCCCTTAGATCCGCCGCCGCCGTTAACCCGCGAATACTGAAACTAAATAATTCGCCTCAAAATCAGTGTGCCTCAATCATTCTAATATAAACATTTGATAAAATGCTAATATATTACAACTGATTTCATAATAATATTAAGTTTAAAATGTGTGATGGTAATTTAGGATAATAATTTAGCATTTCTTTTGCAGAAGGTGTATTGAAAGAAAGGGGAAGGAAGTTGAGATATTATTCGTTGCGATGGCGGCAAAAAAGACTCCGCTATAGCTGGAACATAGTGCACATAATAATACTAATTCTTATTTAATACAAGCACCTCTCATTCTGTAAGATATGAGATCAAAAAAGGTGACCGTGCTAATTATGTGGAGTACATAACTGTGATATTTGGGAAAAATATTTTTAAAAAACGCTGTGCTTTTCTCTTTCCGGATTTAAATGCGCGGTGGAATATTCAAAGTCTCCTAGCTTAAAATAACTGGCGCTGTTCTACAGTGTCTTCTCTTTTATCTGAGTTATTTTTAGCGTTCTGTTTTCATTCGCTGGCAAAGCGACTGAAGTGAAGTTTCGTTTACTCGGCTATTTCATTTTAATGGAACTATTATTTGATAAACAGAATTTATAAAGTACCATACTGACCTACCGTATTATTTATACGCAATGGGTTACGGTGGTAATTTTAGTGTGAGGTTCCAATTGTTGTTTGCCGCACTATGTTTCATTTTCGAGAGGGCTGCGAGTCTTCCAGAAATCGTTCATATAGGTGAGTGCATCGAAAATTCTTCTTTACAGTAAACCTTTATATCTTAGCAACAGATGCATTATTCCGTGGCTATTGAAAAATAAACTCAAAAAAGGTTTCTTTCGATTAACACACATTATTTGCTCCAGAAAATCTATTTGGTTTTCGGTTATTCTTAATTTAATTACGTTATTGAATATATTAATAATATTGCTAGATAGTATCTATGTGTTATTAATTAATTGGGTTTTAAATCCCCTCTGGAAATCTATACTAATTGTTATGAAACCCTGTTCAGAGCTAACTACGTAAATATTGTCTGGATAAGATGCCTTTGATTCTTATATTGAAGTGAAAAGTAATTCCTTTTTACCAAATCAAGGATCGCGCATTTTGAAGTTCCTCTTCTGACTTTTGTCAGCAATTTCGCCATTTCACACGGAATTATAATTTTGCTAATATTTTGGTGCGACGAAGACGGGTAAATTTATTCCAAAAAAGTTTGAAATGAAAAATAATACCATAAAAAGAGCAGAAAAATTAGGGCTCGATCTTTTCATTGTGGGTATTTCCTGCAATTCGATGAGAGTTTCTGAAGTCCATGAGCTGTACAAAATTACGTATTTAATGCATGCCACGGATAAACTTTATAAAAGCAGTTTCGAAGCTCAAACGTTGCAAATCTTTATCTACATTCGTTATCCATATATATATATATATATCCATTTATAAATAAATAAAATGAAATTTTAATGTCAAACAAGGTCCTCTTAGCTGCTAAGCTGAATGAAATGTATCTTTGAATGGAATCTCGGTTTCATCTTTTGATTATGAATTGGCTTATAACAAAGATTTTAATAGTTTTTGATGCCATAGTTTTTCATATTGAATGGAAATGCATTTTTATAAGAATCGGTGTAAATAATTAAGAAATACTGAAAAAACATACGAGACAAACCAATAAATTATTATCGTCTGAGTGTTTTATAATGTAAATGATTTTAGTATATACGTAGTACTGTATATATAGTTGGGCGTAGTAAATGTATTTTATCCAGCTTTGACTTGAACTGATTAGTACTAGGTCTCAATCATATTTTCTTCTGACCTAACCCATATAATCACGCAAGCAAATAAACCAAAATTGTAATTCTTTTTTAAAAAGGAATGTCTAGATACGCATTTCGGAATCAATGAGTCTGTCCTCAGTAGGTCGATCGTAAATATTTTTTTATAATTATCACGATTAATCCAATTTTTCCTCAAAAATTATATCTATAGAAAAATTATGGGTATTAAATCTTATTTAGCCAATATATTCACAAGTACGCTTATGTGGATCTCGAGCAAAGCAATTTCAGTCGCAATGGAAACTTATTACTAAAAACGCTATATTTTGATAAAAATATGTAATTAAAACGCAAAATTCGAGCGATTCCGAACCAAAGACAAAAATCGACGAAAAAATGAGAATCTGTTTATTTTTCCATAAAATGGTTTCTTTCCGAAGATCGTACGTCAATTACTACTAGTCTAATTTTGAAAAAGAAAATAACCCTGAACAACGAAAATTCGATCTTTACGATTAGGGCAGAAAAATCGCGTGATTATATTATGAGTGTACGCTTAGAAAAAGGAAAAATAGAGATTTTTTTTATTTCCTTCTATAAGACTGAAGAAACCATCGATAGTCGTATAATTTCATCATTCAAAGATTCACTCAATTCTGTAGCAAAGAGTCCAATAGTTCTGGCACTTATAGGAGAACATGTTATCACTATTCATTATCCTCTCCAGTGAGTTTCATTGACAATTTCCATGTCTACTATTTATGTTAGTGGAATGTTACCGGTCCACCCGGCAGACCACAATCGTAGTTACTAATTTTTGCGGGAGGGATGAGTTAAGATCGGAACATATTCAAAATATTGTGTCTATATTAATAAAAGGCGATGTGTGTGTGGACAGCATATCTCAAAAACCAAGAAACTTAGAGACTTAAAACTTGGTACACTTACTAATGAGATCATGAGGATGTGCGCCTTTGGGCCAGAATTTTGATTGGAGGGGGGAAGTGGAGGGGGGTGCCATTTCCCATAAGATAACACCTAAAAATCGATTTTTCGACTTACAGGCTTATACTCTTTTACACATTAAAATTAGAAAGAATTGACCTACGATCTTCGAACCTGACCGTTTTAAAGAAAAATAAATAATGTTTCTTATTGTTATCGTCAAATTTTGCACTCGAAAGTGAATCGCTCAAGTTCTACGTTTAAATCACATTCCTTTGAAAATTTTAAGCTCTTTAACGATATGTTGCCTTGCCGACCGTGTCATTGTTAAACCTCGAGGTTGTATTGTCTTCTCAATCCTCATAGTCGCGTTTTTTATGGGTCGAGAAAACGATCGTAATTTCACGCACATTATCGGTTTATAAACAGGTCGTGAAATCTCGAACGCAATTACGTTCGAAAAAATGTTGCATGGGTTTATAAAATATAAACTGTTCAGTCTTGCTCAAGGCGTTTAATTAGATCGACTATTTGCAAGATGGTGTTGATATTGTCATTGAG